>OY811979.1:3762710-4104559 GCA_963681505.1 Eunapius fragilis | reverse complement strand
AGTCATGAGTGCAGAGAAGGTTGACCATGAGTGCAGAGAAGGGTGACCGTGAGTGCAGAGAAGGATAGTCATGAGTGCAAAGAAGGTTGACCATGAGTGCAGAGAAGGTTGACCATGAGTGCAGAGAAGGGTGACCTTCAGTGTAGAAAAGGGTGAACATGGGTGTAGGGAAGGGTAACCATGAGTGTAGAGAAGGGTGACCATGAATGCAGAGAAGGGTGATCGTGAGTACAGAGAAGGGTGACCATGAGTACAGAGGAGGGTGACCATGAGGAAGGTGAGGGTTAGGTAGAGGAGGAAGTACAAATAGGGGAGGAAGAGGGAAGAGATATGAAGGGGAATGATCACACCCATGGGGATTAACCTGCAGTGCATTTGCTGTAAGAAATACATAACGGCTAGCAGTATATACATTGCTGGTCATGCTAGATTCCACTGGGTTTGATTCTTGGTCAGTTCTATTTGTTTTGATAGAGTGTTGATTAAAAAAAAACTGGTTTTTCGATTCTCTTTGATACACTGCATCCTGTGTTTTATTTGCACATCAGCAGCAATTCTCCAACATCTCTCCCATCTGCACACAGTGGCCCAGCTGTCTATCCATAGTGACAAGATCCAGGAGACTGTTCATTCTTGTGCTGTTGTGGTTAGTTCCATTGTACATGTATAAATAATGTAAAATCTCTTGATGCATGGTTTTGGACTACAGATGTTGCAGCATAGTGATGTGTGGTGTACATGTGTGTGTGTGTGTGTGTGTGTGTGTGTGTGTGGCATGTTCAGTGCATGGCATATGTTCAATGTGTGTCTCTGCTTATCTTGATTGTGCATCTCACAGGGCTAACCAGACATGTGAGCCATGAAGAAGGAGGCTACATCAGAAGTGGTTGTAGCCAAGATGAACATCAAGATGACTGTTCAAATAGCAAGTTGTGTGTTTGTGTGAGTACATGTAATGTGTGTGACTGTTGTGCACATGTGTATTCAGCTAAATGTGTGTACATGTCTTCAATCATGAGACCTCTATGGGTCACACATATACACACACATAAAGTTGTTGCATTTCTGGCTCATGCTTGCCTTGGGGCTTTGGTACGCCACATCCATTAGCTGGGAAATGCTGAGTACAAGAGTGCTGTAATTGGGGGATATGTATGTTTGTGCATGGTGTGCATGTGGTATGTGTGTACATGTGGTGTGTGTGCATGTGGGGTGTGTGTGCATGTGAATTGACTTCTGATTTCAGTTGTTCAGTGAAAATTAATTAAGCAACTTGGGCAGAGGGGACATCTGAAGTAATACTGATGGTATCATTTTGTTATTACCTCATACACTTGTTCTGTTATATGTAGGAATGTGACCTTTGGGCTCAAGGGAAAACCCCTGTGGTCTTGCTGGTACAGGAATGACTGAATCAGTGAATCAGGGCTATATGATCCTCCAGTGCTGATGATAACATGTGTATGTATGCACCCTAGAGAACACGTGTATGTATGCACCCTAGAGAACACGTGTATGTATGCACCCTAGAGAACACGTGTATGTATGCACCCTAGAGAACACGTGTATGTATGCACCCTAGAGAACACGTGTATGTATGCACCCTAGAGAACATGTGTATGTATGCACCCTAGAGAACATGTGTATGTATGCACCCTAGAGAACATGTGTATGTATGCACCCTAGAGAACATGTGTATGTATGCACCCTAGAGAACATGTGTATGTATGCACCCTAGAGAACACGACATAAACACGTTTAATGCTACATGAATGCTCCTTCTTTCACATGCTCACAGCTTCACTATCATATATCATGCATCAAAGCCATGTCCCATGCTTCCATTCTCCTTATGTTAGCTGGTTAACAGGTTAACTGGTTTGCCCGTAAGGGGTGAACCGGTCAGACATATGACAGGGGGTGCAGGCCCCCCTGTCGAGCCGGCCTGGGACCAAGGGGTAGTGCAGGCTACTCCTGGATGTGACCAGACTTGCCACTACCATGACAAGGTCATGGAGAGTGGCTGGTCCTTCAACCGCTGAACCAATCTGGGACCAAGGGTAACAGTAGAGTCACCCATTGGTTCGACCAGATATGCCACAGCACGACGCGGTCAGTGGCTTGGGTGGTTGGTCATGGTAGAAGCCCGAAGGGTGTCACCTGCCAATGATGTATGACCTGAAAATCAGTGCACAGGTACAATTTGATGTACATGTGGAGTGGTGGGTGGGTCAGTGAAAAGTTCAGGTCATCAATAGGCTGGCTATGAGACTGAATGTCTGCTTTCTGTAAAACACCATTTATGTTATAGCAATACAATACCTAGAACCAGACAAAAGGACAATTTAGTTTGTTTAGGGGGTTGCAGACACAGAGGCAGGCTAGACCCACTAACCTTTGACAATGCCCCACTATACTATGCTTTCCCATAAGCCAGGGGTACTACACAATCATTTGCCATTATTCAGATTCATTGGTCTGGTCAAGTGTGGTGAGTGGGGGCTGCTTTACACTGCTCTCTGCTGTCTCCATGCAGATCCAGACCATACAGGCTGTGCTCAGGAGCTGTTCCACCAACTGCGAGCTCCTTGGAAAACAGGTAGGAAACAATTGATTCGGTCTGGGAACCTGCTGCATGGGCTTTTTGTAGGGGAGTGGATATGGAGACATTGGCTATTTTGTCTACCTTGTGATGTTGGTGCTTGTGTGAGGTGAGGGAGTATTGAAGGGCATTTAGGAACAAGGTTATGTGGAAGGACTGGTTTGGTTAGATTGAGGGAGAGGGTCCTGTTGATGGGGGACAGGGGAGAGGAGAGAGGTGTGCTATACCAAGGAAGAAGGCTTCCTTCATGTATATTGGGAGGTCTGTTGTTAGATGCATTTCACATAGGAAATGTTTTCAAGTAATTCATCAGATAATCCAAGACCTTAAATGTGACAAACCTGATGTGCGCCAACTTATAATTTTTACCCACCTGCAGGTTGACCTGAACCCAAACACTGGCATTTTCATCACCATCAACCCAGCAGGCAAGGGTTATGGAGGACACCAGAAGCTCCCGACAACCTCAAACACCGACCAGTCGCCATCACCTGACCATGAGCAGATTGCAGTGGTCATCCTCTTTGCAGAAGGGTTCAAGTAAGCCGAAACATTAAGATGTAAAGTGCTATTGGACATAAAGAGTTACAAGGGTACATGGTTATGTATTTCTTACAACAAATGCACTGCAGGTTAATCCCCATGAGTGTGATCATTCCCCTTCATATCTCTCCCCTCTTCCACACCTATTTGTACTTCCTCCTCTACCTAACCCTCACCTCCCCTCTCCCTCTCCCTCACATCCCTCCCCTCTCCCCCACCTTCCTCTCCTCTCCCCCACCTTCCTCCCCTCTCCCCCACCTTCCTCCCCTCTCCCCTACCTTCTTCCCCTCCCCCCACCTTCCTCCCCTCTCCCTCACATCCCTCCCCTCTCCCTCACCTTCCTTTGCTCTCTCACCTCCCCTCTCCCTCAAGCCCCTCATCCTAAGTTAAAAATCCTATTTAGTCCTATTTCTTTTTTTGTTTTGAAACTCTAAAACTTGTAACTGCAAGTTTATATTGTTTATCTGTTATTATAATTAGTCACTGCAGCATTTGGTGATTCATTCTTATTTAATTCACTTGGGTCTGGACATTTTGACCTGTACCTCTGTGTAGTACATGATTGTACAGTACATCTGTTGTGCATAGGCTATGTGAAGACATTTTTCATCACACACATGCACCACACACATGAACCACACCCCCCCACACACACACGCATACATGCACCACACACACACACATGCACCCCCCACACACACATACATGCACCACACACACACACACACATGCAACACACACACCCCCACACACACATACATGCACGCATACATGCACCACACACCCACACACACACACACGCATACATGCACCACACACCCACACACACACACATGCACCCCCCCCCCCCCCCCCGCACACACACACACATGCACCCCACAACCTTACAGGTAGCTCCTAGTTTGCTGTAATAACTAATTAGATTAGTAGCTCCTCGCAGCACTATGACTGGGATCTCAAAGCTTTGAAGACTGTGCTGAAGGGATGTTGGTCCAGGAAGGAGCTTCAAAAATGTAATGGTCTGGCCATCTGTCTTGTAGTAAGCACTTTTGAAATGTGTTAAGTACATTGGTTGATTCACACATGATTATGTCCACCCCCAATATCTACTCTCTCTCTCTCCCTATGTCATCAGAAGTAACCACTGCTTTTGAGTCAGTCTGACCAATGAATGCTGCTTGATCTGACAATGGAACAAAGTGTGCCTGTTGTGGCTGTTCTAAGTGTGCCTGTTGTGGCACAACCATCATACCAGAAGAGGAGATCAGGTGAGGGAGAGGGGAGAGAAGTGAGGGGAGGTGAGAGAGAGGGGAGGGAGAGGGGAGGAAGTGAGGGTTAGGTAGAGGAAGAAGTACAAATAGGGGAGGAAGAGGGAAGAGATATGAAGGGGAATGATCACACCCATGGGGATTAACCTGCAGTGCATTTGTTGTATGAAATACATAACAGCTAGCAGTACTGCTTCATCATAATGTATTCTGCAATTATGAAAACATGAGATACAAAAAAATATGAACAAGGCTTAGGACTAAGAACACTACACAGTTTCCTAAATCCCCAATGAATGTGTCTTATTGTCCATATTTGCAGGAGGACACTTTACCATACATGTATTAGCAGTTGTCCACTATAGTGCTGACCTGCAATGTGTGATGTAATTAGGGAGACTTGTGAATGATGTCACATTAGGGATCAAAGCATACAGTAGAGCAGGCCTCTTTCACCTCTTTATAGTCTTTTGTGCCATGGTTAGGCACTATGTCCAAGTACATCTCATAGATACTGCCTGCAGTATTACAAGCCTGCACATCAATAATCAGATACTGGTATAGATCAGGGGCGCTAGGTTTCCCTAAACAACATGACATTGCCCACACTTGTGGTCAGTTATGTTAACCTGTGTGTTCCAGGGTTGAAAGCAGCCTTGCTGGCATAGGCAGGGATACGTTGTATGGCGCCGAAGGCTCCAAGTATGGTGCCGCAGGCGCCTCCTTAGAGCCAAGATGGCATTATTAAAGAGTGTGGCGGGTGTTGAGTTTGAATGAACAGTGTCAGTAGGGAGGGATGGGTGCAATTTAAGGGCGGATTCGGAGAGGGGGTGAAAAGTTGAAGGGCATAGCAGGTCTTCAGCCCCCCCCTCCCTACCCTAAGCCCTATTTTTTCTCCCTCATCTCGCAGTCCTCTGGACTGCTGGTTACAGTGATTGTGTATGCTGATGATGGCTTGGAAGGTGGCATGTCCATATCATTATGTCAGATACATTGCTGGTCATCCCACAGGGTCGATTCCTGGTCAGTACTCTTTATTTGTTCTGGTAGAGTGTTGATTAAAATAAATAAATAAAATTGGTTGTTTTATACACTGCATCCCATGTGTTGGTTACGTTTATTTGCAGATTAGCAGTGCTCAATTCTCAGCATGTAATACAACATCTCTCCCATCTGCACACAGTGGCACAGCTGTCTACTCATAGTGACAAGATCCAGGAGACTGTTCATTCTTGTGCCGTTGTGGTTAGTTCCATTGTACATGTATAAATAATGTAAAAGTCCTTGGTGCATGGTTTTGGACTACAGATGTTGCAGCATAGTGATGTGAACATGGACACATGTACATATCCTCCACCCCACTGAACACATGGGTCCTGGTAAGAGAGTTAAGTACAGGGGGAGGAGGTGGGTTACCATGGCAATCTGGTATGTGTAGGAGCAGAAGTCGCCTCACTTAGTTTTTGGAGAGAATGGTGAGGTGGCCTTAGGTAGCAGAGTGTGACGCCGAAGGCGCCTCCTTAGAGCCAAGATGGCATTATTAAAGAGCGGGGCGGTTATTGAGTTTCAATGAAGAGTGTCGGGAGGGAGGGACAGGTGCAATTTGAGGGCGGATTCGGAGAGGGGGTGAAAAGTTGGAGGGCATAGCAGGCCTTCAGGCCCCCCTCCCTTCCCTAAGCCCTAATTTTCCTCCCTCACTCTCACAGTCCTCCAGACTTCTGGTTACATGCAGTGGAAACCATATGCCACATGAATGCCCACAATGACCATGTGATTGGTCTCTTGTGGTTACTATGGCTCCCAATGAAATGAACTTCCAACAGCATACCCATCCATGTATGACACCTTCTGGAATTTTATTTCTTCCTTGGTCTGGGGCCGGATCAAATGATCCAGCATTAGGTACCCCAGTTGCCATATAATTGCATTGCATGAAGCAGTCAAAGATTAAATTGCTGACTGATTATAGCATAAAGCAATGCACACGCGCTGTATGTACTGTAGTCATCTGAAAGTTATCACTGAGCATACGCGTAAGTCGTATTAGTATTAACATAACATGTTTGCTATAATAACTAATTAGATTAGTATCGGTTGAGGGGTAGTACCATCCCTTCCCTGCCACGATAAATAAATGATTGTATTGCATAGCGTGGTCCTGAATGCTACGTCCGAGGAGATACTAACACCATTATCTTCAACGTCTCGGATCAATCCTTACGACGGTACCAATCAGTGACTAACCAGAATCCCCTCGGACTACGGGCCGGTGGGGGTGGGGAATGGGGGGCGTAACTCTAGTCTTCTACATAGACCCAAATATCCAACAGCTGCATCACCGCTTCGATAGTCAGTCGGATTGTGACGTCACGTGTAATTGCATTCCCCGGGAGACGCTGGATTCGTGCATCCAGCGTCCGTTCAGACAAGCAGCTACTGGATGTTACGACTGGGAGGGGCATGGATGGACCTGGGTGTGGCTGGGGTGGGTGCGGGAGGGGGTAGCCTCCTGCCCCAGCTAGGGGTGTGGGGGAGTGCTGTAAGCTCCCACATTGGGGTCCAACCCCTTACAGCATTCCTGCTGGTGAAGAAATTAATGATATTTGCCTCTTTTCTACGTTTAGGAGGTTGCGGGCCTGCATTCAATTCCACTGATTCCGATTCCGGACACTCTGAAGTGTATGTATTAGCAATATTAACTTTATATGATTGCGAGAGTAGCCGCTTTGCTCCAGTGGTAATTATCACATTCGCAGCAGCGGAAAATAATTATTTCACCTGGTACAGAATAAACTGTTGGAGTACTTAGCAAACACGCCTGTGTGTGGTTGACTACGCCCCTCTAAATGGCGGCTTTGCTGCTTACATAGCCCTGCCCCTTTTAAGGGCGGATTATGTAAGCAGCAAAACCGCATTTAGATCAGGGTTTGCTTCTGTACCAAGTGCAATATTTATTTACCCGCTGCTCCGAATGTGATAATTACCGCTGGAGCAAGCGGCTACTGTAGTAGAGTTCATGTGTGCGGGCAACTATTATAAAAAGCGGCCCGCGAAGTTATATGTGGGGGGGAAAGGTGGAGTATGTGCCCTGAGTTCCCCCCCCCCCCCCTCCCCTCCGCCGCTGACTAGGTGGGCCAACTGTAGCTGAGGGGCATGGCTGTTTTATTGCCGGTGGGCACCTTTAGTACGTGCGCGAAAATTCTCGCCTAGCAACCCCCTGAGATACCATGGGCTTATATCACTTTACAACGTCCTACCTGCGCGTGCGATTTTAGTCCCATCTTGATGTTCATGTGGTGCATGAAGCACTCCACTAACTCAGATAGCGTACTTAACTAATTGACGCGCTATTTGCCCTCCAAGGCGAAATGCATAGACAATTATATTGCCAGTTTTCATTACAAAACCACTAGTAGCCGGACATATACGTAGAATAGCGTGCCAATGAACGAGATAAACAAAGACAATAGCACGTAGAACTTTATTTATACCTACTTACTCCTCGCTTTATTAAAAGCTGGTGTATCTCTTTTTTAGCACTGGGTCATTCCATGGGCCGTCAGGAAGGAATTGGACAGCACCCCTCAGATTTGTGTGCAATTTATTATATTTGCTTCACCTAATATGGATGTTACTTTAACGCATTAATTTTTAAAATCGCACGAGTGGTTTACGAATTAACACCGTCATGAATAATTAATTGTTTTCCACTTTGAAGACTCATAACTCCCTACTCACAGAACGTGAATGGCTATTGTTGGCATCAAATTGAAGCTCTCTTAGTGTACAATCCGACTATAATATGTTTCTGTGAGAGAGGCGAAGGGGTTAACGAATAAATGTTTATACAGCACGGTTTTCAATATTTAGGTCACTTGCAGGGTGATACTCAAGAGTTTTGTTTTTTGTATATGAAAATTGTTCATTGTCCTTACATTTAAAAAAAAAAAAATGTCTGAGTATCAGCTAGTTCATGGTTTATTTTATCACTAATGAGAAGCAAGTTTTGTTTAGATACGTCTCAAGGGTATTGCATAATGCTGTCCTCCTATCACAACAGTAAGAAAGGGTGTTGGTAATTTAAAAAATGATTTTTAGTACATCGAATTGCGCATTTATTGGAAACCGTTACTAAGCTTCGGATCCCACCCGCGGCACTACGATCCCCGATCCCCGGTACGCCGTCATCTGGCGTATAAACAGGTTGAGGGACCACCACTTCTTGAGCCGGTTGAATAGGTCTCACCGCCGGTTCATTTAAACCTCGTTGTTCCTTTTTACTTCCAATCAAAAGAAATGTTGAGCTTTAACCACTTATGACAGTAATAACGAGCACGCTTACCTAAGCAACGATCCGAGGCTTAGTAACGGTTTCCAATAAATGCGCAATTCGATGTACTAAAAATCATTTTTTAAAATTACCAACACCCTTTCTTACTGTTGTGATAGTTGAGGACAGTATTATGTAATACCCTTGAGACGTATCTAAACAACGCTTGCTTCTCATTAGTGATAAAATAAACCATGAAGAAATTAAAATGGCGTCTTGCCCTTTAACCCTCTGCAGTTCCCAGAACTAGCTGATATTTTTATTTTTTTTTAATGTGAGGACAATGAACAGTTTTCATATACAAAAACAAAATTCTTGAGTATCACCCTGCAAGTGACCTAAATATTGAAAACCGTGCTGTATAAACATTTATTCTCTAACCCTTTTGCCTCTCCCACAGAAACATATTGTAGTCGGATTGTACACTAAGAGAGCTTCAATTTGATGCCAACAATAGCCATACACGTTCTGTGAGTAGGGAGTTATGAGTGGAAAACAATTAATTATTCATGATGGTGGTAATTCGTAAACCACTCGTGCGATTTTAAAAATTAATGCGTTAAAGTAACATCCATATTAGGTCAAGCAAATATGATAAATTGCACACAAATCTGAGGGGTGCTGTCCAATTCATTCCTGATAGCCCATGGAATGACCCCATTAGCAATAAGTTACCTGTATGTGTGAGCAAGTCTTAAAGTACGTGTGAATGCTTTCAATACCCTGCTCTCCTAAAAAGCTAGATTCCAGCTACACTTCAGTAATTGGCATAAGAGGTGCTACCAATTCAATATGCTCAAGTAAATTCCCTTATCTGGATTTCTAGAGGCCTACGAGGTGTCTTGATTCTACTAGCTACGAGTAAAGAATAACTGAATTGCAAACATAGGGCAAGTACTGCCGTGTTGGGGATCCCGCCCTCAAACAGCCCTGCTCCCGAACTGCCAGTGCAAAATGTGCCTACTGGGTACCATGAGAGGAAGGGGGTACCATGAGAGGAAGGGGGTACCATGAGAGGAAGAGGGTACCATGAGAGGAAAGGGGTACCATGAGAGGAAGGGGGTACCATGAGAGGAAGGGGGTACCATGAGAGGAAGGGGGTACCATGAGAGGAAGGGGGTACCATGAGATGAAAGGGGTAACCACCCACCTGCCCCAGCTGCTCGTCCACAGGCCATGTCCACCCTGTCATCCCCACACTTCTGGGTCGATGGACCACATGGAAGAAGGGGGCGTAGTAGGGCTTACAGGCTGAACTCCCTAGTAATGATCTCTGCAGAACAAAGAAATAGGGTAAGCCGGCAGGTGGGTAGGTACCCCCTTCCTCTCATGGATGGTACCCCCTTCCTCTCATGGTACCCCCTTCCTCTCATGGTACCCCCTTCCTCTCATGGTACCCCCTTCCTGTCATGGTACCCCCTTCCTCTCATGGTACCCCCCTTCCTCTCATGGTACCCCCTTCCTCTCATGGTACCCCCTTCCACTCAGTGAAAGGGGGTACCATGACAGGAAGGGGGTACCATGATACCTAGACCCTCTGCATCAACACAGAACTACATCTTGGAGCCTCGCGGAATCGCTAAATTTGACAACCAGTTCTTCTGGACTGAGCGGCAGTCAATTTGGCAGGCACTGCAGACGGGGCCAAAGAACTTCTTGGTGAGGAAAGTGAGTGCCTTTGAGGCAAACCCAAGTATGATTGTTGTCGTTAACCCTTTGCGACCCGGAGGTAAGGAGTTATGGGTCGAGAGGTGGGAATGGGGGTCTTTTGATTCATGCCACATCACCTTGCTGATAATTCCAAATAGAGCGCACCGCACTCCCATCTTCTCTGCCCTGCTCTGTGAACAACGGAGACTGATTGCAGCTGTGCTTGTCGTTCAACTCTACTCACCGTCAGTGTGGGTGTTCCCAAAACATCACTTGCAACGAGACATGTGCAATTTGTACGTTATGTCAGAGATACGGTTGGTAGTGTCACTACTCCTCGTCCCCCTACAGTTGGTGTCCCACTGCACCTCCAGCTGCCCACTCCAATTACAGCCATAGTCCTGCCAACGTACACTGCCCCCAGCACTGAAAACATGTATGTGTGTTTATGAAGTGGAAGGTGGGGGAGGAGAGAGGGGGGATGTGAGCAGTAAGGGGGGGGGGGGGGGGGGGGGGGGGGGGGCTTAATAGAGAGAGTGGAGTGTTCGATACCTTTTAATCTCATTTCTCTTCCCTCAATTTTCGTAGCAATAACGATGATTCATTCAATGGTGAGTGCTTTGCGTTCACACCACCTGGGCCATTCTTTTGGGATTTTGATGAGTATGGATATATTTCTTAATGAAATATATTATGCTATATTTCTTAATGAAATCAGTGAAGCCATGTAGCAATGGGGTGGGGGGGAGGGAGGGGGGATTGAACAGTACACTGAAATGTACATTATCTAATATTGCCCAAAAACAGTGATAATTTACATGACACATTACGGGGAGAGGGGTACAGGCATATGACAGTCTGTTCACAAACCCAACAATGTGGGGGGGAGGGATGGGGTGAGGAAGTGGGGGAGAGGGATGGGGTGAGGACGTGGGGAAGAAGGATGGGGTGAGGAAGTGGGGGAGAGGGATGGGGTGAGGAAGTGGGGGAGAGGGATGGGGTGAGGAAGTGGGGGAGAGGGATGGGGTGAGGTAGTGGGGGAGAGGGATGGGGTGAGGAAGTGGGGGAGAGGGATGGGGTGAGGAAGTGGGGGAGAGGGGATGGGGTGAGGAAGTGGGGGAGAGGGATGGGGTGAGGAAGTGGGGGAGAGGGATGGGGTGAGGAAGTGGGGGAGAGGGATGGGGTGAGATAGTGGGGGAGAGGGATGGGGTGAGGTAGTGGGGGAGAGGGGTGGGGTGAGGTAGTGGGGGAGAGGGATGGGGTGTCACGTGATCATTGCTAATTATTATCATTTCCCCCCACCCACACCCCACCTGCATATGGGGCCAGAGCTGTTTGTGGAGCCAGAGCTGGTTGTGAAGCCAGAGTTGGTTGTGGGGCCAGAGCTGTTTGTGGGGCCAGAGCTATGCCCCTCCTCTCAGCTCCTCCTCTGGCCCTCACCACCCCTCTTCCCCCTATCCTCCCCTCCCCTCTTACCCCACCACTCCCTCTTCCCCCTCCCCTTCTTCCCCTCCCTTCCCCTCTCCTTTTCCTCTTCCCCTCCCCTCGTCCCCCTCCCCTCTTCCCCCTTCCCTCTTCCCCCTTCCCTCTTCCCCCTCCCCTCTTCTCCCTCACCTTCCCTTTCCCCTCCCCTCCCCTCTTCCCCCTCCCTCCCCTCTTCCCCCTCCCTCTCTTTCTCTGCACATTTGATTAATATAAAATGGTACCCACCTCATTTCTTTATTTCTTGTCTCTCTCTCTCATCAAAGGACAGTAGCCATCAATATGGACACATCACTCCTCCTCACCAGTGTACCCACCACCATATCTGCCCATAGGATGGGGGAGGTGGCCCAGTGTGTCCCCCTCCCTTCCTACACTGCAGGGGGATTGGCCAGGTCTATTGTCACGTAAGGGGACTTGCCTGCTGAATGTATAAATTAGGCCTGAACCGTTACCTTGGAGGGAAAGGAATACCTATTCACTGTGTGGGCACTCCTAGGTGCAACAATGTACATGTTCATCTACAGGCGTATGTATGCACATGTCCATGTGATAATTGTGTTTGTGTGTGTGTATTAGATGATAAAACTGGATCATATAGTAACCATAGCGACTAAACCCCTCCCCCTCCTTCCTACCTGCAGAATGATGTAACCAATGTCTGATGAGCTCCCTCCTCACTCACTGACCCTTCTGCCACGTAGACAAAGCCGTGGGTCCTCTTGGAATCAGTACACCTTCCCTTACCAGCTAAACCCCCCTTCCTTGTATACAGCTCTGTTAACAGGGCATGCGTAAACACCCTCCCCTCACCCACTGATCATCATATACCTTTCACCTAACTGACCATCATATACCCTCACCTACTGACCATCATATACCCTCACCTAACTGACCATCATAAACCCTCACCTAGAAGTATTCCTAGGTAATATTACATCAGGTGTTCGCTAGGATTGATACTTCAGGCATTCCTAGGATTACTTGAGGTATTCTTAGGATTACTAGGTTTACTTAGAACTTCTAGAGATATTCCTAAGATTGTTTGAAGTATTCCTAGGATTACTTAGGATTACTTGAGGTATTCCTAGGAACTGCTCCGAGGGTCTCGACTTTAAGGTGATAACTCTCTGTAACCACCTAGGGAGCTACAGTATCGTTGCGGGTTAATGATTCCACGAACGAGTTTATTTATAAAGTTGTAAATCTAGGATTCCTTTCGGTACACCTTGGATTATCTAAGATTACTTCAGGTAAATCCTTACATTAAGAATTACTTCAGGTACATCTAGGATTACGTCATGTCCATCTATAATTACGTAAGGATTACGTCAGGAATCTACGATTACTTAAGTACATCTAACATTACTTCAGGTACACCTAGGATTATGTTAGGTAAATCTAGAATTCTTACAAGGATTACTTCAAGTAAATTTCTTATGGTACACCTAGGATTACTTCAGGTAAATCTAGGACTCCTTCAGGTACATCTATGATTACTTCACAGAAATCCCTACATTAAGAATTACTTTAGGTACACCTTGGATTACTTACAAGAAACGGCTAATTTAGCAAACACCTTTGCTGAATTTTCTACACTAGGCTTATGCACTTTTCAATGCCACCTGGTACCCCCCCCCCCCCCCCCCCCCCCGTACTTCAGGTAGGTACACCTAGGATTACTTCAGGTAAATCTAGGACTACTTCAGATACATCTACGATTACGTCAGGTAAATCCCTACATTAAGAATTACTAGTAGGAGGGGGAGAGGAGGTAGGTGGGTGAGAGGAGGTAGGAGGGGGAGAGGGGGTAGGAGGGGGAGAGGGGTTAGGAAGGTGAGAGGGGGTAGGAGGGTGAGAGGAGGTAGGAGGGGGAGAGGGGGTAGGAGGGTGTGAGGGGGTAGGAGGGGGTAGGAGGGTGAGCGTGCCACCTTTTAAACATTAAATGTTAAATCTTTTATAAAAATTAGGTTGGCAGCACAGGGTTAAAACAGATGCCAAGGATTGTGGGGCTGGTGGAGTCAGCTGAAGTTCAACAGGGGTTGACCGAGCAGGAGATGATGTGTGGGTGTGGCCAAACATCTCGTGACTGCTTCTGCCCCCTTTTTTAGAGAGAACATTCTGAGGATGAGGCAGAGATTGATGACATTTTTTAGGTTCACTTGAGTGTGCCGTTCATTTTATAATCACACAAGTTTATCTTTGCGTTATTATGAGGGTGATCAAGCATGTAGCTACATTCTACCACATTGACTGCATTTTGTTAATAGCACGTAGCACTAATTATTAAAAATCAAAAGGTGTATGGGCATTACCTGGAAAATGATTTCATTACTACCTAGACACGTGATCACGTGATACTCCAAACAGCGAAATTAATTTCCGCTTGATATTAACGTCGTAGTCGTATTGATGTCACGTGTCTATTCGCCTTTTATTGGTAAGTCATACATACTCGGATTGAGGCAAAGGCAGCTGAAAGAGGGAGGAAAACCGGTGAAACCAATTAACTTGGTACCGGCATAGTATACACAATCAACAAACGAACATAATAAAGTAGCATTGGGCTACTAAATTTATTTAACGTATGGCGCTTGTTACCATCCTTATTCGATTCCTTTATACATGCGGTTTAAGATTTAGAATGTTTAATCACAGGGTGATTCTAGGAATAGTGCCTACGTCTATGGAGGGAGACATAAAACAACAAAATTGTCGAGCGGGCAGGTGATGAAGTCGGTGGGAGGGGGGAATGGGGCACCCTTTTGGAAGCCTCTAATTGGACTCCCCGATGTAACGGGAATAAATCGTTGTTACGGTACACGTGTATTGTTGCAACTTATAATAGGGTTAAATTACATGTTCCGCCCACTTAGCGGTAATGTGGTTAGGCAGTAATGTTAGTTAGCTGACATGAAACATAAATTAGTGCTTATGCAAATTACATGTACTGTTATTTTATTTTACTGCCAAATGTTATACATGCTCACCAAAGGAAGATGAGCACAGCTGCAAAAAAGCACGAGTGTCATGAATGTGGGAAGGCATTTGGTTATAAGGGAGATCTGACAAGGCACATGGTTGTCCATACGAAAGAAAAGGATTTTCCATGTACTGAATGTGGGAAGGCATTTGGTCGTAAGGAAACTCTGACAAGGCACATGGTTGTCCATACAAAAGAAAAGAGCTATCAGTGTTCTCAATGTGGGAAGTCATTTGGTCGTAATGAAACTCTGACAAGGCACATGGTTGTCCATACGCAAGAAAAGAACTATCAGTGTTCTGAATGTGGGAAGGCATTTGGTCGTAAGGAAAATCTGAAGAGGCACATGGTAGTCCATACGCAAGAAAAGAACTATCAGTGTTCTGAATGTGGGAAGGCATTTGGTCTTAAGGGACATCTGAAAACGCACATGGTTGTCCATACAAAAGAACAGAACTATCAGTGTTCTGAATGTGGGAAGGCATTTGGCCAAAAGGGAACTCTGAAGACACACATGATTGTCCATACAGGAGCCACAAGATTCAAGTGTACTATTTGCAACAAGCAGTATTTCTACTGTTCAAGTCTCACATACCATATGATGGTCCACAGCAATGATCGACCTTATAAGTGTTTCTGCAGGCAATCTTTTAGGTCCATTTCTGCTCTGAAAGAGCATGGCAGAAAACACCTTGGTGAGAAGTTAAGATGTCCCTCTGAAGGATGTGACAAGAAATATGTGACCAAGAGTGGTTTGAAGCATCATCTCCAGCACTGTTCCTTCTCCCAGTATCCAACCACAATGACCAATGCATGATACACATTGAATCAAGTGTGTACACATTGCTGCATAACGGAATGTAATTGTTGCTCATAACGCAATAAGTGTAATTCTTTTTTTTTTCATTTTTGTATTCTAGTCTTTAATGCCTGTAACCATCGCTACCCCCGCCAGACCTGTTACATACTGATTACCATAATACATATACATGTAATTGTTACCTTTTGTTGAAGTTTTACTTTATTCGTTTCAAATGCAACTAGCTGTCATTTTTATATGTAATCTATTGCGGAGGGATAACCCCGTTGGGTTGGGAAGTGAGGCATGCGATACGTGAACAGTTTCAGTAACTGACATAGACCAAAATAATTTACAGGCAGTTTGCAATCACAAGAATTTTTATCGGTAAAGATATATTTGAAACTATAGCTAACTACTATCATTGACTTGGGGCCAAAGGCTCAGTGTATATCACTGTATAATAATTTTGATTTACAATTAATCAAATGTGGTGCAAATGTGTTAGTAAATATGGTAGATAAATATAAAGGAAATGTCACATCTCGTGTCACATATAACTTTTATGCTACCTAAATGTGTCCTCCCCTTTGCCCCATGCCGTGGTCGCCGTCACCACCCTACTGACATCAAACTGCTGTGTGAGGCCTGGGAGTGTGGTCAGTTTGCTTCCCTCTGGGCTCGAACAAAACAGCATGTGTCTTGGTCTTCATCTCCTGATGTAAATGAAAAGAGGATTGCTGAAGCAATTTCTCTCGCCAAGGACGGCTTCTTGGAAAGGCTTGCCAGATCCTTATCTCTTCAGGCCTAGCTCCCAATACTGAGGACACATGGACGAAACTATCAGCTAAACATCCCAAGAGACCCCCCCCCCCCCCCCCCCCCAGTTCCTCCTGCTCATCAGTCACTTCTAATGTCCTCTCAAACCTTACCACCAGACTTCAATGTGCTCTCTGTCCTTTGGTCCTTCCCCAAGGCTTTTGCAGTATAACACAAACTTCATACTTTTATTAAATTCTAGTTTTTGTGCATGTTGTTTATAACGCCGGTTCCATGAGAAACGGGTGCACATTTGTTTGGAACAGCAAAAATGAAAACTAATCGGTCATGCATGCATCTCAAAATCTATAAATATATACTCTTTTCCTCTTAGTATTATTTGTGTCACATAACATCTTACCTCTCATATTGTCCATTGTAGATACTGTATGGCTACCCATTTTTGGCAGAGTTGAAAGGGTTGAACATAAATAAAAGATTCACACCTTTTGATGATTCTTGGTGTTTGAATTTTTTAAAACGGGATGTCTTTGGGAACTAGATTTGAATTAGGGTGGACATTTTAGGCCCTCAGCCCTTCTGTGTTGGCTGTTATGATATCCCTACCACTGTAATGATACTTTTACGTCTGAGATAAGTGTAGCTGGCCTTATTAGAATAAAGTTCTTTGAGTCTAGATAGCTAGGTTGCACCTTAGTCAAATAGGAGTTTTTGAGGTTTGAATCAATTTTTTCATCTCTGTTAATAAAAATAATTATCTATCAGCATGTCTTCCTTTGCTGATAGGAATTTTAGCATTAATAACCAGTTTATATTTAATTATAGTTAACAACTGGTGGTTACTGTGTAAACAAATAGCCCAAGACATAGTCTCGTACCCAGACCGTCTATGACGTAAGTGATTATTATCGCTGTAAGCACTACGTCCAGACGGTCTGTGAAACAAGTCAAAGATTTTTGTTCCAGCGTCCCTGATTTTTGAAGACGCTGTTTATATCTAAATATAGCGTGACGTAATGATCAAGGGAGAAATTAACCCAATTAAGTCGACACCAAAAAGCAATTGCTTGGGCATATTACTTGAAGCGATTAGTGTTGCATGAATCTCGTGATCTCACGTAAAGTCATGTGATACGCCCACGCTGGGGGCAACTTGTATGGCGGTTCTATGTAGAAATGGGTAAAACCTAGTCTCGTACCCAGACCCATATTCCACAGCAGCGGATGGATTACATCACCGCTACGTGAACGTAGCGGTGATGTAATCCATCCGCTGCTGTAGAATATGGGTCTGGGTACGAGACTAGGTAAAACCTGCTGCGTTTTTGGCTGCACGAGACGTTCCGGGAGTGACAAACAAATAGCGTTCTTCTCCATACCATCCGTTAGTGTTTGCCACGACAAAGCAAATCAAGAGCTTTCAACTTCTCGAAGAACGGCATGGCTCGCGAATATCAATCCGGAAGGATTGGGTGCCTTCTAAACACTCTCGCGTGTGTTCACTTCATTTCATACGAGGTATACAAACTTTATAATAATCAAGGAGGTCCGTGTACGCATGCTGCTTTAATTTGACTTCTCCAGGGAAGCCTTCTGAGCTTAATGACTGATGTAACCCGGATTGGGCCGTCATTAAACATGGGCTATAATAGTACGTCTACAGCACAAATTGCAAGCTGCCATAGTCGCTTCATACGGTTGCAGCAAAGAGGGAGAGTAAAGGTCAGCAGTATTCATGAGTACATAGTAGTACACATGCATTCACTGTGTTTCTTAGTGACTGCACAGGAAGTCCCCATTGTCCCTGAACAGTTACTTGAATATGAAGCGCGTGACAGTGCCAACAATGCATGTGACAGTCCCAACAATGCCGCAGTAGGTCTATTCATGGACTAAGCCTGGATATTGTCTTCCATGTTGTCTATCTTGCTGCATTACAGACATCAGATGCAGAATGCCAGACAGATAATGTTTACACATTCACAACAGATGCTGATTGCCAGATAATGTTTATGTTTCTGCTGCTGATGCTAATGCTGCTCTGTCTGCTGAATGTCTTTACCATGATGCAGTGAAGTTGAAATTCTATACAGGTACTGAAATTTTTATTGATATTCAATTCTTACATTTTTGTGTTAATTTCTGGACAGGCATTACAGAGTGGTGCATATTCAATGCACTGCTTAACCTGCTGTCACCTTTTCTGCCTGCAAATAATAAGCTTTCAAAGTTTTCAATGGTCCTCATGTTCTTAATGAAGCTTAGGCTAAGCCTGAATAATGAGGACTTAGCCTATCGTTTTGGTACATCCATAAGTCTACTGTTAGCAGATATTTTCATACAGTTCTTGATGTGGCAGCTTTGAGGCTTGAGCACCTTATTAAATGACCTGAACGAGATACACTTATAAAAACAATGCCAGTTTCATTCAGAAAGTTCTTTAAAAAGTGTTGTGTTATTATTGATTTTTACAGAACGTCCTTCTGATCTCTTGGCTCGTGCACAAGTCTGGAGCAACTACAAACATCATTCTACTGTGAAGTTTTTATTAGGGATAACCCCTCAAGGGTCAATATCCTTTGTGTCAGAGTGTGTAGGTGGCCGCATGCGCATGTCAGATAAGGAGATAGTTGAACAATCGAAGTTGATCGATTATCTTAATCCTGGTAAGTATCTGCATTTTGTATGTACCATGTTCATTTTATATGCTTTGTTTAATTCCTAATATAGGAGATGTAATTGTGGCTGACAGAGGTTTTACATGTAATGATTATGCTCAGATGGCTATGGCAGAAGTGAAGATTCCTCCATTTACCAAAGGAAAGAAACAACTTGAAAAGGTGGAGGTTGACTGGAGTAGAGAGTTATCATTAGTCCGCATCCACATAGAACGAGTCATTGGTTCATTGAAGGGAAGGTGGAGAGGCTAGCGTCATGGGTGTCCCCAGCTTTTCTGGAAGGGGGGAGCCAGAATAGGGCAAAGGGGCGTCATTTCACAGCCGCGAATACATTGTCCGCTTTTGGCCGATTCAACCAGGGGGGAGGGGGGGGGGGGGGGGGGGCTGTTCACTTTTGGGCCGATTCAACCAGTGGGGGGGGGGGGGGGGGGGGGGGGGGGGGGTGCTGTCGCTTTCGGCCAGTTCAATCAATCAGGTGTCCACGCTTTCGGCAGATTCAACCAGTGGGCGGTGGAGGCTCTGCTACAGGGGAGGTGCGCATGTATATAAACAAGGGGGGGGGCCATGGCAACCCCTGCCCCCCCCTGGGGACGCCCATGAGTTTAGGGAAGGTGGAGAGGCTAGGTGGGGAGGCTAGCGTAGTTCCAGTGGGAAGGCTAGCGTAGGGTTGGTGGGGAGGCTAGCGTAGTAGGGAAGGTTAATCGCTTCAAGTATGCCCACGCAATTGCTTTTTGGTGTCGACTTAATTTCTCTCTTGATCATTACGTCACGCTATATTAAAAATATGATTAATCACTTTTATAAATATCCACAATTTGAGGAGGGGGGGGGGGGGTGCCTCCAAAGCGTCTTCAAAAATCAGGGACGCTGGAACTAAAAACTTTGACTTGTTTCCCAGACCGTAGTGATTATACTGTTTACAGCGATAATCGCTTACGTCATAGACGGTCTGGGTACGAGACTACCCAAGACAAGGATGGATAATGGTTTTTCAACTGGATATTGCAGTCTAGGGTCATTTCTCCATCAAGCTGTCAAGCATAGAGCCTTATGGATATTTGCAGCTACCAGTTAAAACAAAATTGGTGTGAAATGGAGGTTGTTTTTTTTTGCAGCCTTAAAATCTCATTACGAATTCATTACCACTTTAACCCCTGTATGCTAATTGGATAAATTTTACTCTTTATGAGTGTAACTACATAATAGCCTTTGTTACGTGCAAACAGCTGTAACCTATACAAGTCAAGGCTCAAACTATATTCATTTGAAATCATAAAAATTAATTATTCAGAAGATCGTATCATTTACATTATAGGATATGCAAATGTATAGCTTAGGGGAGAACATTATATGAAAATATGAGAGAGTTATGCATTCAAGGGGTCCAATGGAATGACCCGGTCCTCCTCCCCATCTGATGTGCCAGTGGGAACATGGAACATGGTCCTCCTCCCCATCTGGTGTGTCCATGGGAACATGGTCCTCCTCCCCATCTGATGTGTCCATGGGAACATGGTCCTCCTCCCCATCTGATGTATCCATGGGAACATGGTCCTCCTCCCCATCTGATGTGTCCATGGGAACATGGTCTCCTCCCCATCTGGTGTGTCCATGGGAACATGGTCCTCCTCCCCATCTGATGTGTCCATGGAAACGTAGTCCTCCTCATCTGATGTGTCCATGGGAACATGGTCCTCCTCCCCATCTGATGTGTCCATGGGAACATGGTCCTCCTCATCTGATGTGTCCATGGGAACATGGTCCTCCTCCCCATCTGATTTGTCCATGGGAACATGGTCCTCCTCCCCATCTGATGTGTCCATGGGAACATGGTCCTCCTCCCCATCTGATGTGTCCATGGGAACATGGTCCTCCTCCCCACATTTGCTATGCTAAGAGCCACAAATCTGTGAAGTAGAGTGAAATGGAGGAGTGCAGTTCACATGGATGATGGGGCTGGACTATCCACATCAGCTTATAAATAGAATTTCATGTGCTTTTTGTAAGGAAACGAAGCCGCGAACCAACGCCCCAACGTACACAATAGCTAGAACACGCCAAAAAAGATTCCAATCAAAAGCACCACGCATGCGCTAGTCAAATCAATACAAAATTACACTATTGTTCTAACATTTGTTCCCCTTTTTTTTTTCAGTTATTTTGCCCTAGGATCCTGCAGATATTTGTCATATGGACGCGCAGGTGGTCTGCGATTCCTTCTTGGTCTCGAGGACACCAGACCCCCAACAGAGGTATCGCCATTTCCTGTTTTATCCTGAGCCACATTTGTTTCTGATCCACCCACAGTTTCATTTACCTCTTGAGCAACTGAACCTTGCTGAGGCAATGACACCACCGACTGCAACTCAGGTTCATTCTCCTCTGAAGGGACCATCACTGGGGATGGAGAATCTGGGTTGTTTACTATGTCTCTTTGTGGGTGTGTATCACTGCAATCACTGTGGTTGAAGTGTGTATAATGCATTAAAGTGTCACGCTCCTCTATCACTGGCTCATCTGCTGGCTCATCTGGCTGCTCCTTATGTCGTACACGCAATTGGTCTGCATGTTTCCTTCGAACGACCCCGTTAATATCCACCAGATATGAGTAATCTGAATATCGCTTCTTGATAATGCCAGCTACGTAGCCCTGTTGAGATGGTTTCTGAACCCATACCGCCTCATCCTGGAAAAACCAACGTGGTTGTGCTTTGTTATCATGATACAGTTTTTGCATTACTGATGACTTGTCTGAAGAACTATTTGCATCAGGCTTTAGTAGATCCAGCTTGGATCTTAACCGATGCCCCATTAGCAACTCGGCTGGAGAGCGTCCTGTGGATTTGTGTGGTGTGTTACGATAAGACAGCAAGAATCTTTGTAAACGTAAGTCTAGATCAGCAGAGCTGTTCTTTCCAGCCCTGAGTCGTTCTTTGAAAGTTCTTACCATTCTTTCAGCTAGGCCATTAGTCTTAGGATGGTATGGAGTAGATTTGATGTGTGTGATATAGTTTTGGTTACAAAAATCTTGAAATTCCTGAGACACAAACTGAGGGCCATTGTCAGACACAATAACTTTTGGAATGCCCAGTTGGCAAAATATCTCCCTCAGTAGCTTGATTGTAGTTATAGCTGTCATAGATGTACTGCGTTTAATCTCAACCCATTTAGAATATGAATCCACAACAACCAACCAATACATGCCCTCAAACGGCCCAGCGTAATCAATATGAATCCGAGCCCAAGGTTCAGAGGGTGAATTCCAGGAATAGAGGAGTGTTTCTGGTGCCCGCGGTCTGTTTTCTTGACAAGAGTAACATCCTTTCAAAAATACCTCGATTTCCGAGTCAATACGGGGCCACCAAACATAAAACCGTGCCAATGCTCTCATGGCCCAAACTCCTGGATGTCCCTCATGCAGGAGTGTTAGGACCTGTTTACGCAGTGAATAGGGGACTACAATTCTTCCACTCCAAAGAAGAATACCATTTTCAAATGACAGTGATTCCCTCTTCTCCCAAAATGTGGTAAACTCAGGTGAGACCTTTGATCTGTCCACTGGCCATCCCCGATCCACATAAGCTATAACCCTCTTTAGAACCTCATCCCTTTGAGACTCTCTTTGCAAGTCCTTCCTGGTCAATGATAGGTCTCCCAAACGCACATTCAACAACACATCAGACTCTCCTACCCTTTCAGCAGCAGATGCATTGGTGGAACTCAAGGGTAGCCTAGACAAAAAGTCAGCAACAACATTTTCCTTCCCTTGCACCACCTTCAGTTCATAATCATAAGCACTCAGTGTCAGTGCCCAACGCTGCAATCGATTTGCCACCATTCTTGGAATTTCCCTGTGTGCCCCAAGAATCCGCTCCAATGGTTTGTGATCAGTTTGTAAAGTAAAGTGACGACCATATACATACTGATGAAACTTAATGATTCCGAACACAATAGCCAAGGCTTCCTTGTCTATGGCTGCATACTGCTGCTCCCTCTTGCTCAGCCTCCTAGAAGCATAGGCTACAGGTTTTTCTGTACCATCAGGGAACTTGTGTGACAAAACAGCACCAACCCCCAAATCACTTGCGTCAGTTGTGACAATCACTGGTAACTCCAAACTATAATGTATCAGGGTGTCTTTTGATGTCAATAGGTGCTTTAATTTTGTGAACAACCGATCATGTGTCGCCTTCCATGCCCACTTAGTTTCCACTTTAACCAAGTCGTGTAATGGAGCACACATAGCCTGTAAATGAGGAATGAACCGGGAATAATAATTCACTGACCCCAAAAAGGACCGAAGCTCCTTTTTGTTGCTAGGAGTAGGCATGCATTTTATAGCCTGAAGATGCTCCTCTGTTGGATGAATCCCCTGTTCATCAATACGATGACCCAGATAACTAATTTCTTTTTGAAAGAACGCACATTTTGACTTTCTGATTCGTATGTTTGATAGCCTTAATCTGTGGAAAATATCACGCAAGATCTTGAAATGTTCTTCCTTTGATTTTCCGCCAACAAGAATATCATCAATGAAAATAGCTGTATAAGGTATTCCTTCCAGGATTTTTTCCATAGTCTTTTGAAAATATGCTGGAGCAAAATTAACTCCAAAAGGTAACCTCTTGTACTGAAAATACCCAATGTGCGTTGCAATAACAAAATACTTTCGAGACTGTTCGTCTACTTCCATCTGTAAATAAGCCTCAGAAAGATCAATCTTTGTAAAATGTTTACTACCTGTGATTTTAGACATAAGATCCTCAAATCTAGGCAGTGGGTGAGGGTCAACATATATGCATGGATTTAGTGTAGCCTTGAAGTCACCACAAATCCTAATGGCGCCAGAAGCTTTTCTCACACACACAATTGGCGAGGCCCATTCCACAGGGTGGCTTTGAGTATCCACTGGTTCAATAACACTCTTGTCCACTAACCGTCTTAGCTCAATTTCCACAGACTCCTTCATTGCAAATGGTAATGGCCGGGCTGAGTAAACCTTGGGAGTAATGTTGCTTTTTAAGTGTACCACCGCTTTATGTCCTTTTATTACACCTAGGTCATCACCGAATAGCTCTTGATATTCACTAATCAAAGCTTCCAATTCAATCTCAGATTGCTTTTGTGGCTCACCCAGCTGATTTACACTGTCCAGTCTCACCACGGATGGTAATTCCAACCCAAAACTAAGGCACCAATCCAATCCAAAAAGCGGAAAGTCATGTTTCCTAACAACCACTACAGCCAGGTGTTGCACCTTCTCTTTCAGTTTCACTGCTACTACTGCCTCACCACATGTGTCCACCGTCACATTGGTGTAAGCAACCAATGAACTTGTAGGTTTAAGGGGTGGAGACCCAATCTTAATCCACATGCGTTTACTAATAATGGATCTTGATGCACCCGGATCATAAAGCATGGTTATAGGTCTTCCGTTTAACTGAACTTCCACTTTGGCCGAAACTGACTTGATAGCCATTATGGTATTCAAGACCCCTGATTCCTCTTCACCACTGGAAGGTGTCCCTTCCCTGGTTTCTGTTTCAACTGAATTTACCTGTTTTCCTTTCCCCTTTTTCACAATAGCCTTTCCAGACTTTATGCAAACTCGAGCAAAATGTCCTTCCAGTCCACATGTGTGACAGCTTGAGCTTGCCGCTGGGCATGACTCACCTTTCATGTGTCTGGGAAACCCACACTTCAAACAATCAACCCCTACATGTAAATCCCTCGTTTGCTCAAATCTCTGTTTACCTGTACCCCTTTTATTTGGTTTGGCCTTAACCCTGCAGGTGGTTGTCTCCTGTTTAAGCTCACTTTTTGTCATAGCACGTATTTGTTGCTGTTGGGTAAAAGCCTGCTCCACTATTAATGCTGACTGCTCAACCTGTTGAAGTGTAGCGTCATTCGTTGGATGTAGTCTAAAAATTTCCTGTTGCCATGAATCATTGCTTATGCCAATCACCAACTGATCTCTTAACCTTTCATCTAAGGATTGGCCAAAAGCGCATTTCCCAGCAATCGCACGTAATGAAATCAAAAACTGTGTTACAGTTTCCTCCTCTTTCCGGTGACGTAGCGTGAATTTCACCCTTTCTGCAATCACACAAGTGTCCTTCTTGAAATGAGTTTGCAGGGTGCGTTTTAAAACGACATACGTCTTCGTGTTGACAGCATCCGGTCTAAAATGGTCGACCAATACCTTAAAAGCATCGGGTCCAATTCGGGATAACAGAAGACTCCTACGGGCATCAGCCGTGGCATCGCCTTGAAGCAAATTGTGAAGGTCCAATTCGGTCTCAAAACGTTGAATGTAATATTCAAATTCTTCCACCGCTACATCAAAACGCTCAAACCTGAAACGTTGCACTGCTTGTCGTATGGCGTTTGCATCCATGACCCTCGTCGCCAATAAATGTAAGGAAACGAAGCCGCGAACCAACGCCCCAACGTACACAATAGCTAGAACACGCCAAAAAAGATTCCAATCAAAAGCACCACGCATGCGCTAGTCAAATCAATACAAAATTACACTATTGTTCTAACACTTTTATGTGTGTACATGTGCTGTTATTTATTTATTCCTTCGTATTTTATATGGGGTGGGGCCACAGAGGAGAGGTAGTCACATGGGGGTGGGGCCACAGAGGAGAAGTAGTCACATGGGCACAAATCATAGTCACAATTAATATATGGTACATGTACTACCTATGCCATTTATCCCCCCCATGATCCACTGCTGGGGAGCCATGGTAACAAGCCCTACTGTCACTCAATATTATTATTATAAACACTATGGGTGTCTTAATTAAAGGCCACACCTCCGTTGACTGCACGCTACGCGTCAAGTGACACCGCATATGTAGTAATTAATAAGTAGCTACCACGTGTCGGTGCGCTTTAATTAAAACACCCTGTAAGTCATATCCAGGGGGGGGGGGGGGGGGGGGGGGGGGGGGTGTATGGCATAGGTAGTATATTAATCGTGACTATGATTTGTGCCCCCGCCCCCCCCCCCCCCCCCCCCCCCCCCCCCCCGAATCCCCTTTGAATATAGCCATGGTGATTATACGTCTGCGTCTATGTTTGCATAGAATATATTCTGTTATCTATTATGGTGGGACAGTTGGGCGTAGCCCGACCTTCGTTGAAGGTAGGGTATCATGCCTATACCTGGATTTAGGCTTGATACCCAACCCGATTCGGGTGTGTGGCAGGGGTGGTGGAGCCGCCCCGGGGTAGTCTCGTACCCAGACCACACTCGCAACTGCGGATGGATTACATCACTGCGCGCTACGCGAGAAGTGATATGGGAAGCGGCCTACAAAATTGCCCGGGCGATTTTCAACCGTACAATCAGAATGCAGGTCGTACCATAGATATTTGATACATGGATTGGAAACCTCTCACGTGATCCATTACGACTCGTACAACATTAGAAAATTTTTATTCTATTTTTTATTCTATTTGCAGGTTTCTAGGGATAATAGCTGAGCGTGTTATTCTACATACTGCGTGATTATTACCCAATGCTGAACAGCTTTTCCTTTAATTGACTATAATCTCATTTCAGTTAAGCCACTTACACTTTAAAAGCATAAATTATACTATCAATTTTATTCTATTGTCTATTTGCATCCGTGTGTACACCTGTACACATATTGGGTAATATGTGTACAGGGGAGCACAAATTACTTACCCTACCTTATCTTTGTAAGTAATCACATTTGTCATTCAAAAATCAATATATGAGTACACAACAGATAATTAATTGATGGTCACTAATAATTCAAATTATTTGATTGTTATCTGACAAATAAACCACATTAGAAAAACAAAGAAAACTGCGCATGCGACTGAGGTGTACGTGTACGCAGAGCAAAAAGATGTGTTGACAGTGGAGGCACGAAGGCTCGAATAGTGGAGGTGCAAATGGTGGAGCGCGAATAGTGTAGGCGCAAGTAGGGGAGGTACGAGCACTGAAAGCTCGAATAGTGGAGGCATAAATGGTGGAGGCGCGAATAGTGGAGGCGCGAGTAGAGAAGGCATGCACGATCGAGCACTGAAGGCTCGAATAGTGGAGGCACAAATGGTGGAGGCGCGAATAGTGGAGGCGCAAGCACTGAAGGTGCAAATAGTGAAAGCGTGAGTAGTGGAGGCATGGTAGGGAATTCGAAGTAGCAGAGGAAGTGCAAGTAGAGGTAGAGGAAGTGCAAGTAGAGGTAGAGGAAGTGCAAGTAGAGGTAGAGGAAGTGCAAGTAGAGGTAGAGGAAGTGCAAGTAGAGGTAGAGGAAGTGCAAGTAGAGGTAGAGGAAGTGCAAGTAGAGGTAGAGGAAGTGCAAGTAGTGGTAGAGGAAGTGCAAGTAGAGGTAGAGGAAGTGCAAGTGGAGGTAGAGGAAGTGCAAGTAGAGGTAGAGGAAGTGCAAGTAGGAGTGAAGGAGTAAAACCTCAAAACCTAAAGCTGCAGTCTGCCCTGAGATGGTGGAGTGATACTAACATGATCATTTAGCATTGTTGCTGTTTTTTGATACACAAGTGATTGAATTTGCATGATTCTTTTGCAATGAACATCATTTTCCTACATAGGACTAATTTGTGTACACCTGTACACATTTTACTGCAAAACTTTCCTGATACAACTGCATGAATAATTTCATATTATATAGTTACTATATCATGCCCTCTATCACTTTCAATACTCATTTGAAAACAGTATACTACTATAGTGAAGCAATGTAATATGTGTACAGGCGTACACAAATTAGAGCATATGACTGTAAAAGTGATTACCAAAAAGAAACAGCATTTGTTTGATGTACATACAAAACAAACTATGTGGATAAAATTTGACTTATTGAGAATGTTCCCATCATGTTTGTTTTAATATCTAACTTTTACAGTGTTCTGCAGTGCTATAGATAACAGGATTAAGAGTTGTTATTGCAATTAGCCAAAATCAGCATATTCATGACACACTTAACCACAAGTTAACACCACCATAGGGGGTATAGATTTTCACAAGTTGTGTAAAATGACCACTGCTGGTATGAGATATAATGCAGCAAAAGGAAAGGAGTAATTTGTGTACCACTGTACACATTTTAGGATGCAAATAGACACTATTGCATAGAATAAACGCTAAAAAAATTTACCATCTATGTATCCCCGTAATCGCACTGCCTTAGTTCCCTTACAGCTTCCGCTCTTAACATTTGTGTTTGGGATTCTATTTGTAGTGTGATGCTGTATACAATATCTGTGCATTGGATGTCTTAAAGAAACGTGGTTTTTCACGATTTTCTAAGTTAAAGTTTTTTATTCTATTTGAGAGTTTCTAGGGATATACAATCCGCGTTTCGCTTTTTTTGTAGATTGTGATCCAATTATGCCATCATAGTCTGTGATTAATTAAAAGAAATAGACGGCTAGATGGCTTTGTGGAACTGTACCGTGAGTACGGTAAGTTGCATAGGAACCACCTAAGCAGTTTCTGATACTTCACTGCGAAAGCTATGAGGTTGACTAACTTACATGTATCTGTAGCGTGCAGTTCTTAGCATGTATGGTGTTAGGTGCTATATAAGGCCCACTGTTTGTGCGACTGTAACACGTTTTCATATGCACGCCTGTAAGATTAAAAGACTGAAAAGTGTAGTGCACACATCGTGGTGTATGGTGTAGTGTATCATTTAGCTTGTCGTACTATGCATGAGCTTGTGTTTAAAAATTTGCGTAACATGTTATAATTGACTTATATACACAGCTAGGCTTTGTGGGACTATACAATGAGTACGGTAAGTCGCATAGGAACCATCTAAGCAGTTTCTGATACTTCACTACGAAAGCTTTTAGTTTGCCAACTTCATATGTCTGTAGTGTGCAGCTCGTAGCGTGTAGGGTTTTCGGCGCTATGTAATACCCACTGCTGTTTGTGGGACTGTAACACGTTATTACATGCGAATTAGAAGACTGAAAAGTGGAATTCACACATCGTGGTGTATGGGGATGTTTTTAGTTCTGCTTGTCGTACTATGTATGAGCTTGTATTCGTAACAGACTTTTACCATGCTCCTAAACAGCTACCCATAAACCCTAACTAACAAACACTTCCGGCAGAACGCGGACTGCACGTAACTAATGACATTCATTGCTGGGTTTACAATCCATATATCAAATATTTATGGACATACATTCCAATATGGTTGGTAATAGCATTTCATTAACAGTGGCTGTGTCAAACCTGGAGCTCGACAATGTGATATAATTCAGGCGTCTCAACAGCTGGGCTATGTGACGACTCGTCCAGACCAGAAAAGAGCTATTAAAAACTTCATGGAAGGGCGTGATGTTTGTAGCACATGAACATATGCTATAAACGGGCCATATAAAAATATACAACTAGGACATTTTCCCTTACTATTACAGACCCTTGTTTCTACACCACCATTACCTTCAAATATATACCCTACTTTCTTATAGCGGAGAGGGTTTTTTATTTACTTATTAATGCCTGATTGTTGTACATACAATGTAGCTAAGGAAGATGAGCACAGCTGAAAAACGACATCAGTGTTCCGAATGTGGGAAAGCATTTGGTCGCAAGAGTCATCTGGTAGTACACCAGGTTGTACATACAAAAGAAAAGAACTATAATTGTTCTGAATGTGGGAAGGCATTTGGTCGAAAATGTGATCTGAAGAGACACATGGTTGTCCATACGCAAGAAAAGAACTATCAGTGTTCTGAATGTGGGAAGGCATTTGGTCAAGAATATGATCTGAAGAGACACATGGTTGTCCATACGCAAGAAAAGAACTATCAGTGTTCTGAATGTGGAAAGGCATTTGGGTTTAGAAACTCTATGAAGAGACACCTGAAGACACACATGGCTATCCATACACAAGAAAAGAACTATCAGTGTTCTGAATGTGGGAAGGCATTTGGTCGAAAAGAAGATCTGAAGACACACATGGTTGTCCACAATATTGGTAAGAAGTTAATCTGTCCCTCTGAAGGATGTGACAAGGAATATGTGACCAAGAGTGGTTTGAAGTATCATCTCCAGCACTGTTCCTACTCAGAAGTGCATTGCACTGTAAGTACACATATCCAGTAATGGCCCATACATACGTAGTCATCTTGTTTTTTTTTTTCCACATTGAAATTCAAAGATGTTTAATATACTCTAAAAATTGATTTGATTACAATATGCATTTTTCATGAAATAAACATTAAGCACCCTTTTACTAAAATCAAGACAAATAAAATTAATTTCAACCCGGCACGCTGTATTTAAAAGATGACGCAGATATTATAAATATCATCTATAATTAATAATTCATGACGTCTATTTGCTCACGTGCACATGTAACTGATTTAATGGTAAAATAACTTTTTAAAGTGTACATTTACAATACAGCGTGCCAAGAGGGTGTGGCACTACGATACTACTACTACTGCGATGCGCCCACACATACATGGATTGAAAAGTCAGTTGATAAAAATGAATAATGACTTCTGCGTGCTAGAATATGGAGGTCCAAACATTCAGAAATCATGCATGCACACATGCAGTATGTTGTCTACTTGAATCAACTAGTAGCTCGAACCAAGGATTCCATTGCAATCCTTGCTCGAACCCAGTGGATTTATAATACTTGATGTGTCGAGCCCCATAGGATATGCCTCATGTCATTCTCATTGTCAGTAGCACTCGCGGCATTACTTTAGAAGTGGTTGACTGTTTCATGTAGGACTCAATTGACAGCCTGGTAACCTCGGACAATGCTCAGTTACAATTTCCACATGCTATTCTTACTAGTTACGAGCATTATCCATGCATGCATGCGGTAAATTGTGATCCAATTATGCCGTCATAGTCTGCGATTAATTAAAAGATTGTGCACTGATTATGCAAGACAATACATGACATGACTGCACCGCTGCTAATGAATGCGTAGAAGTGCAGTTTTACCCATATATACGCGAAAAAAGTCAAACCAGCTCTGGGACTTCTGGTTGCTAGAGTATGGACCAAACATTCAGAAATCATGCGTGCACACAATATGTTGTCTACTTGAACCAGCTAGTAGCTCGAACCAAGGATTAATCCTTGCTCTAACCCAGTGGATTTATAATACTTGATGTGTCGTGCCATGTGGGATACAGTGGGATATGCCTCATGTCATTTTCTTTGTCAGTAGCACTCACGGCATTATATACTTTCAAAGTGGTTGTCTGTTTCAACGCTTATACTAGGTACTTGAACATTTAACGTACGCGTACCAAAAAATGATGATCTAATAAAGCGATGAAAATTGCGACTGGATTTGTCTATTGAAAGTGCGCACCGTGCGAAAAAGGAAGCTCGTTTGTGTTGGTTTAACTGCAATTTTGAACTCTGCTGTGTTCCTATAGTAGTTGAGTAAGTGTACTATGAATTGATGCTATTGGAACAGATCGTAATTTACTCATCTAGTTACCTTCGCACATTGAAAAATGGGTACTTTTTATAAGCTGAACATTTTCTTCATATGTTAAGAGGCAGGGAAAAATACGTTTTCACCACTTAGGAAGGGTCATTATCTAGCTGTCTTTAAAATGGTATCAATTTCGGTTGATGCGCAAGGGGTCATACGATGAGATGTGTCTATTCGTTTGATACTGGCGTCAGGTGCACCCATATTATCTGAAAACACTAATATGCCTTAAGAAGTGTTTTCTGCATTTGAATTTAACAAAACACAGCATCGTTCTTTCAACCGCGAAGGTTCTGTGTCGAGCGATTCTAATTAAAAAGCACCTAATCCTTTGAGAGGCTGGAATTTAGAGTTCAGTTACATGTATCTTGAGCACTACAAGTCAAGTCCTTAAATTTTCGTAACTCTTGGATGATGCGCAAGGCTTGTTTTATGGGTGGTTTGGTCCCCAGACCCATATAGTGCACCTGAGAAATCGATGGAATAGGTTTAAGATTTGGTTACCAAATTGCATTTTAAATTGTATTTCATGTTAGTATGAAGACTGCTGCTGATTAGGAGAAGTGTATTGATGATTTCAAGAGTGAAAACCTTGACCTTGTTTCTGCATATGCAATCTTCTATTTTAACCATTCATGACAGCATGCGGGAACATCAAGGGGGTATGTACAGGGGGTTTTGATGGGTTAAAAAAATCAATGAAACACATTCAGTGTGACCCAGTACATATTTTCAGAGTGGTAGAAAAAGGAAATTGAAAAAAAGCTGAATAGTGATACTTTATTGTTCAAACGTTCAAGCTGCATCTAACGTAGTTGCAAGTCTCATCAGGATCTCTAATTCGAGGTAAACATAGGGTAACTTTAGATTCCCACAAAGAGGCAGCAAAAAGTTCATAAAGCGGTTCCAGGTCAGTCAGGAGGGATTAGATGTTGGTGTGCCCCCCTCTCCCCTCTTTCATCTGCTCCCAGAACAGGATCAGTAGCTACAAGAGGGTCTGCAACTCCCCCATGCAGTGGGGGCTCCCAGCACAGCCACACCTCCCACATCAGGCACCCCCACTTCAATATACAACTTCTAGACTAATCTAAATAGCGCTATCTAATTAGTCGTTCTATCTTGTTTATTAATAAACGACATTTCCCTTACCGGTATATTATCTCTGACTGTACACGCTAGCTGGCGTGGTCACAAAATTCGACAGGTCACAAATGTTGTCAGCCGTTTATAATTAGCTGTTCGCAAAGCAGACTGTTCGCATAAGTGACATGTTACCCAAGCGGATCCGTGGGGTTGGACAAATTTGAACTGTTATGAAGCGACATAAAATTAGAATCGGAGCGCCACTTCGGCGACTCGCGTCTCAGTTCTTGTATTTCGAATAACTCCCCCCTTCCCTCCCCCACCCCCACCCCCATTTTCGTACTCAACCAGGGCTAATTTTTTCAGGTCATAAAATTCGAACCCCGGCCCCTTACCAAAATACTGGATCTGCCCCTGCCAATTAAGCCCAGTAAAATAGTCCGTTAACATTTGTGAGTTAATAAACCTAAGTATAGTCGAATTATTTAGTAAGCTACCAGCCGTTTTTCTGTTATGACAACCATTAGGTGTCAGAGGCATAAATGACTCCCAGGCATAAATGACTCCCCCGGTCATTAACGCCTAAGGTGTAAATGACTCCTCCTCCTAGGCATATATGACTCCCCACGTGAATTCCATAGCCACGTGTAGTTGTTGAAATGAGAAAGCTCGCTCTCATGGACAAGGACGAATTCAGTGTTGTCGAGGATTACCTGCTTAGGAATCAATATCCCGGCTGAGGGATTTTCGAAGGGAGATAAGGCCAATCTAAGACGCAAATGCAAAAACGTCAAGTTCAACTGTGGAGTGCTCTATTTCAAAAGAGTAAAGAAAGGCGAAGGTGATGGGGAAGGGTGGAAGATTTGTGTTAGAACTGAATACGAAAAAAGATGCATTCTCAAGTCATGCCATGCTGGGATTGAAGGTAAAACTGAACGTATATATTATTCAGCCTGTACGATAATATTATACCTGTATTTGTACACGTAACATTGTAGGAAGCCACTTAGGCAGAGATAAAAACCATTCAAAAATATCCAGTCGCTTCTTCTGGAAAAACATCAATGAAGATATTAGGATATTTGTACAACACTGCGACAAGTGTCAGAGAACTAACGCTAAGTTTTTAAAGTCTAATGCGAAGCTGCATCCTATTGTTCTATGCAATGCCAAATGTTTGGCACCAGGTTGGTGACTTCGTGTGTATGTATGATATACATTTGATATGCACATGTAGGCTGCCAGAATCATCTGATTACAATGTAATACAGTGTGATATATCAATGCCAACAGTGGTACCATTTCCGTTGCATGAAATTATTAACATTCAGCAAAAAAGTGTTCCTGCATCATGGTTGTGCATGAATTGTCGATCTGTAATATAAGTAGCAAGCAGACTGTGATATTATTTGTCTTTGTCAGTGTTCAATATGCATTAGCTCCAACTTCAACCTTCCCAAGGCAGGAGTCGATTTTGTCTAGGCAGATAACAGGAGAATAATATACATGCATATACATGTACGCCTTGGCAAGATCGACGGGAAGTTAATCATGCCTAAGGCTGTAATAACTCCCGGGAGTCACTTTTATCAGGGGGGAGTCATGTATGCATAGGCGTGAATGACTGGGGAGTCAAATGCGCGAATGACCGGCTTTAGGGGAGTCATTGGCGACTATGACACCGGCTCAAGATGGCGGCGCCAGTAACCGAACATTGTTCAGAACAAGAAATGTCTATGTAATGGAAAAAAAACAAATGGCGTGAAAACGTGTACCAATGTGCGGCAAATCTTATTGAAGGGTGCATGGCAACTCGATTTTTCGTTTTATAAAAACTGTGGAATACAATAATTACTGAGGTCACAAAACATTGATTTTGTACATTGATTGTGTACATGTTAATGGGAAGCTATGTTTTGCTTTCCCAAACTGAAATATATAGGAATTGACCCGGGTCGTGAAATCATTAAAAAAGTGACCAGCGTATAATTCGCGTACCAAGAAACGGATAGTGTAGCTCTTTGTTCCTATCGAACCAGAAGGCAAAGACGGTGATTTAAATGTTTTGTTCCAGTCTTAAAACTGTTCGCTTCAAGAGAACAAAAAAGCTCGTTCGTCCCCAGGCCAATTCTTTTGTCGTCGTTGTCTAATTCTCGCGCGAGTACAACTCGGGATAGGAATGGTTTTAAAGAGCGCAAGTTATGCCAATCGCTTTAGAATCTCATGGAAGGACATCTTCAGGTATCAGATATTAGTCTCGTACCCAGACCATCAATCCGACAGCTGCGGATGGATTACATCACCCGGCTTACGTGGAAAGATGGTCTGGTCAGAGATAATATATAGATTATCTCTGGTCTGGTGCATAGATTGAACTTTTTGGTTCTAACTTTCCTCGATTTCGGAGGACCAATCAGATTGCAGCACGTACTGACGTCACAGTGCTACTTAATTACGAGTGTAATTGCTAGCGACATCATGAGTTCGAGCAGCGTTCGAGGGTGACTTTTAATACCTCCGCTCGGGTAGCAAACAAGCCTTCATCGTGGGCAGGAGCGTTACAATGACAAGGACGCGCCCGCGACTACTCACGGCTACAAACTCGATGAGAACGGGATAGGCGACAGGCCTCCTAGCTGCCCCTACCACCTCGCAAACCTCAGCCTCAACGTTCCTTTCTAACTTTTGGAGCAGCTGCTTCCTGCGTGCTTTCTGGAACTAGATTGTTTTAGGAGTTTAAGGTATACGTTTCTCATGCCACAGTCGTAAAAGGACATGTGCCTGTTGGGTGTGCTTCCTAATTTGCACTAGGCGCGCGGTGGAAATTATGTACGTTCTCTCTTTGTTTTGAGCAGAGATAATATATTATCTCTGTTTTGAGCCAGGACACTATAATTAGTACATGACGACACAAAATGACACCCCATTTATGTGACGACACAAGGATTGCGTAACACTTGAGGATCCACAGAACCAAAAAGTTCGATCTATGCACCAGACCATCTTTCCACGTAGCGGTGATGTAATCCATCGCAGATGTGGGACTGATGGTCTGGGTACGAGGCTAATCATATATATATATATATATATGGGACAGGGTCTGAGAAAATGTCGTATCGCTATATAATTATAAAGTTATAAAAATGATTCACTTTGAAATCGCTACATCTCCCGAACCGTAAGTGCTATTGATATCCTATTTTCAACACTTCATACTACATCATTTCTCTCTGGTAAAATCGATTATGGACTCTTGAATTAGCTTCGTGCCAGTGTTACAACGTCCGATACCCCTTGGGGTTCAAACCCGCCATATCTTTCAGCAGGAAAATTCAATTCACTCCTAGTTTGGTTTGTACGTAGAGGGATCCTGTACCTATTGATTTGTTCTGTTCGTTAATTTTTTCTTTATCCGTTACGGGGATACAACTGTGCAAAGTAATTGCATATTTCCCGGTCGTTTCGCGCCATTTATCTATCGAGGGCATGAATATGCAATTACTTCCTATTCAATAACTATGTCTCCGCCCATCTATACAATATACAACAAGTTAGCCTCGTCCCCAGGCCGTCAATTAAAAAGACGGCCTGGTCTCCATTGCAACTCCGTTAGTGCGCATGCGCTGGCCATTACCAGAAAAAGTGGTAATCGTATATTTCGCTTGTAAACCTTTCCGTAAACTAACTTGTTACTGGTCTGCCTCGTTATAAGTGCCAGGCTTTTTCAATTAAAAACACATCGCGCACATGCACAAAATACATAGCTACGCGTAGTATGTGCAATACAATGTGTAGGAGACACAACACTGCCACTAATCCTGCAAGACTTTGACGTCGTTGCCATACTACGCGTAGCTATGTATTTTGTGCATGTGCGCGATGTGTTTTTAATTGAAAAAGCCTGGCACTTTGAACGAGGCAGACCGGTAACGAGTTAGTTTACGGAAAGGTTTACAAGCGAAATATACGATTACCACTTTTTCTGGTAATGGCCAGCGCATGCGCACTAACGGAGTTGCAATGGAGACCAGGCCGTCTTTTTTCCCAAACTTTAATTGACGGCCTGGGGACGAGGCTAACAACAAGTACGCGGCGTTTTCGCTTCTTGCAAACGTCTGGTTTTGTTTCCCTTCTTGGCTTCTTCAACATAGTGAGCAGAAGCTAAAGATTCTATTCAGCTGCCATCAGCCTGCGCAACACGGTACGTACTCTGTAGCGCATGCACCTAGAAATCGAGCGTGTTGGCTCGGTCAAACTGCCTCATTTATGCGTGCACAACAAAGCAGAGCATGAAAGTGCACGGTGTCTAGGGCTAGCTTAATCTGAAACGCACCCTTTCTTTTTGACTTCTGCACACGCACAGATATATATATATATATATATATATATATATATATATATATATATATCAAACATTCACCTCCTTGTAATTTACCAACATGTAGTACTCTCATTTGCCTACTAAAACCTCTTTCTTGTTTATTTATCTTCGTTGGTGAACCGATTATATTTGGTTCTACAAAATAATATCCATGCAAACACGTCACACACACACACACACACACACACACACACACACACACACACACACACACACATGCACACCCTGGCCTCACATTCATACACAACCTCAGATCAGAGCAATTGGTGTCATTTAATTCTGTCAGAATGCTCCCTCATGCTTAGTTTCCAATTGGTGGTGTGCTTGGCATAGTTGATTGTTTGCCCAAAAGGGGTCAGGCGACAGTGGGTGTGCTGTCCCCCTACCCTGAGTGTGACTGGAACCAAGGTTACCATTTGGTCAGCCCGCACCTTGACGCTGATCAGGGTAAGGTGGTTAGGCCAGGGTAGAAGCCAAAAGGGTGCTACCTGCCATTGATGTATAAACAATAACACCTGTAGCAAATACATTTATAAGTACAGCTATGGTAAGCAACGCAGCTGGCATTTAGCTGGAGTGATTGCAGCCCACCTCTACCATCCTTTATATATACATGTGTGACTTGCGACCATACCAGGTGTCAATATTTTGGGGACAGTATGTTAGATGGGGTATGACCGAAAGTGAGGGAATGAGAGGCAAGGCTTTCCCAGACATTTAGGCTCAGGGTAGAATGAAAGTGAGGTTTTCCCTGAAGATACTCCAGGCTAGAATTTATATTTAGCTGGGAATTTAGTGTGCAATGTGCACTTATACACACACATGCACACTCACACACACACACATGTACACACACCATGGGCAGTCAGTCATTCATGCATCAACATCAATGCTTTGCTATTTCAATTTATTTTATTTCCTAATTGTCGACCCACATACAAACATTGTTTTTAGCTGTCATCCTATTCATCACATGTTTCTCTTTTGTATTTCTATTGGAGCCGTACCTTTGTCTAAACTGTCTTGTGTATCAATATGCACATTTATGCATGCACACACATACACACCACACACTAGCACTAGCATACACTTGCAACTGCGTTCACATGTTTATTGTTTGTGTAAAATTGTGTTTCCTTGCTCTGGCAATTACCAACAGGTCTTCTTGTTGCCTTTTGCACTTTACATAATGCATGCACATGCACACACACACACACACACACACACACACACACACATGCACACAAACCTACATGCACATGCACGCACATTCATGTATACACACAGGAGTCATGCTTCAATCACAAACATGTGCATATGTACACATAAAAATGGCTTTGGCAGTCATCCATCACAACACACATGCACACACACACACATACACAGAACTGGCCTCTGCTTTGTATAATTTCCCTGTTGTCTCTTGTTGCTATGAGCACACTTACAAGATGTGAGCTAGCACTATAAGAATGCACACTTATGCACACTGGCATGCATGCACAAACACACACACTCAAACAAAAAAACAAGCAAACAAACAAACAAACACTCACACACATATACAAGTGCAAACCACCCACTCTCCATTCTGCTTGGTACACTCACACTTGTACCTCCACCATTAGAGCCTGTTGTCCTTAATTCACCTCATATGCAATTTTTTTTTCTTTTTCTGCTCCTGTTTGGCTTCCACTGATGTACCCATGGCCTCCACTAGATGCTCATGTCTCATCACCTACACTAGATGCTCATGTCCCATGATTCTAAGTACTAACTTGTCAGGTTGATTAGCGCCAGCAGTACACAACCATGCCCATAGCCATTGAGGTTTTCAATATACAAGACATGTATCCAGGCTAAGAAGAATCTCCGATGCTATGGAGAGATATTTTCTGAGCTGTCTTTTTGTGATTCCATTAATTGCCTGTCATCCATGTCTGTGTGGACTCATCTCATGCCATAGGGGTTGACTACCCCCACCATTATGATAAGCCTGCTAACCACATTAGGCTCAGTGATTTCCATCACTGAAGCTCACCAGCTCAGTGTATTGCTAGAAGCTTTGGTAAGGCTCATGGCTCTAGACCTGTCCACCACCTATCCAAACCCCTAACACTATACACAGCATGGCTGCCCAGGCCACAAAGATCAAAAATATGCCTGTTTTATGACACCAATTATTATGATCTGGGGTGAGTGTTTCCACTTGTTGCTGAGTTCTATGGACAGAGGCATCAGCTATAGACTGGCCTCTGCTTCACCTCCTTACATGTAGCTAATGGAATTTCCAGATGTCATTTAGAAATTGATGCTTGTGTGTGTGTGCCTATGTGTGTTTTGTATGTGTTGTGTGTGTATGTGTGTGTGTGTGTGTGTATGTGTGTGTGTGTGTGTGTGTGTGTGTGTGTGTGTGTGTGTGTGTGAGCCTGTGTGGTGTGATTGATACGTGTACTGTACTCTGGAAAAGGGCTTACATGTATGGGTTGGAAGCCTTGCATGTCTGGCAGTGAAATCATTGCTACCCTATCACTACTGATAGTGGTTGGACTGGGCCTCTGTAAAGTTTGGATTAGGTTGAATGATAATAGTATTCACACCATTACCCATGAGTTCTACCAATACAGTACACACACTCCTGCACATACCCACACAACACGTACAAAGCACATACATACATACATAAATAGATTTTAGACTTCTGAGGCAGCTTACAGCTGATGTCTCTGTGCCTTAGCAACATTGGAAAATTGGTGTCATTGAACACAGGAAGGGTCATGGCATGAGAGAGAGTGTGTGTGTATGTGCATGTGTGTGTATGTGCGTGTATGTGTGTGTGTTTGTGTATTAAGTGCACATGGCAACACCAGACATATGTAACCAGAAATAGGTTCATGTTCTGTTCATCATCTCTCGATTTAACTCCCTAACAGCAGGGTTACCCAGGCCACAAAGGTCCAAACTTGTTTACGTAGATGTATAAAACTTGGTTTGGTTTAATGTTTAGGTGAATGGCAAGGTGCTTTAAAATTCACACCTACAGCCTGGGAAAATCCCCTGGGAAAACCTCACTTCCATTCAAATTATAATAGCTCAGGAGCCACCCTCCAGTTCATCTGGGTAGGAAGCACACAAGGGAGCCACTCTTAAGGGAGCCACCCTCAAGGGAGCCACTCTCAAGGGAGCCACTCTTAAGGGAGCCACCCTCAAGGGAGCCACACTCAAGGGAGCCACTCTCAAGGGAGCCACACTCAAGGGAGCCACTCTCAAGGGAGCCACTCTCAAGGGTGCCACTCTCAAGGGAGCCACTCTCAAGGGAGCCACATTCAAGGGAGCCACTCTCAAGGGAGCCACACTCAAGGGAGCCACTCTCAAGGGAGCCACTCTCAAGGGAGCCACACTCAAGGGAGCCACTCTCAAGGGAGCCACTCTCAAGGGAGCCACACTCAAGGAAGCCACACTCAAGGGAGCCACTCTTTTCCGAAGCAGACAGAGAGGCATCACACTCAAGAGCCCAGAGAGCACCTCATGATCTCCAATAGGATATACCACTGACAACACCTAGGGTTGGACAGCCCCTTGCCATTGGTGGGCCAGGCAATGCCTTGGGTTGGCCAGCCCATGCAATGGGATGGGCCGATAACATTAATGGTTCCAACCCAGAAACTTTGTATTGTACATGTATGCCACGTGATTTATATATGCTATTATAATGAATCAGTGTTCAATGATGTACCACCTGAATTATTCTATTCAGAACGAGGGTAAAAGAGACCGGACTGGATCATGGTATGGGGCAGTATTGGTCTCCAAGTGTTACGTTATGTTTTTAAGCAAGCTGACAGAATAAGCATATTTTTACAGGGACTTAGACTTACATGTAACAATACCGCTGGCATTGAATGTTGTTGGGAGGAATGCCTGCTGTACACACAACACTAACATAGCTGCAGCTAGCAAAAGACGATTCCGGGAATGATAAGTACCCCAATACCACCCCCTCCCTCACTTCTCAAACAACACTATAAACTTCCTATCAGCTGATTATGAAATTGAAAATACAATCTAACATTGCACATTTCAGCATGAAGTTTTAAGCCAAAATATCAAAAGTTGGTCCTTTGACAGATGGTGATCATAAATGATGCAGACGTCAAACTTGAAAACAATACCTGCAACACACACACATGCACACACACACACACACACACACACGCACACACATACACACACACACACACACAATGAAAAGTGCAGAGTAAATGCCAAGGCGTACAGAAATGAGGTTTGAGTCATTGGTGTTGTCAGTGGTATATCCGATTGGAGATCATGGGGTACTCTCTGGGCTCTTGAGTGTGATGCCTCTCTGTCTGCTCCAGAGGAGAGTGGCACCCTTGAGTGTGGCTCCCTAGAGAGTGGCTCCCTTGAGGGTGGCTCCCTTGAGGGTGGCTCCCTTAAGAGTGGCTCCCTTGTGTGCTTCCTCCCCAGATGAACTGGAGGGTGGCTCCTGAGCTAGTAGAATTTGAACGGAAGTGAGGTTTTCCCAGGGGATTTTCCCAGGCTGTAGGTGTGATATATTAAGCACCTTGCCATTCACCTAAACATTAAATACATCTACGTAAATAAACATTAAAAGTACAAGTTTGGACCTTTGTGGCCTGGGTAACCCCACTGTTAGGGAGTTAAATCGAAAGATGATGAACAGAACTTGAACCTAAACCTGAACCTATTTGTGGTTACATATGTCTGGTGTTGCCATATGCACTTAATACGCAAACACACACACACATACACACATACACACACGCACATACATACACACGCACATACACACACACACATACACACACACACTCTCATGCCATGACCCTACAGCAGGGTTGGCATGCCAAACATGAACCTGTGTTCAATGACACCAATTTTCCAATGTTGCTAAGGCACAGAGACATCAGCTGTAAGCTGCCTCAGAAATCTAAATTCCATTTATGTATGTATGTATGTGCTTTGTACGTGTTGTGTGGGTATGTGCAGGAGTGTGTGCATTGGTAGAACTCATGGGTAATGGTGTGAATACTATTACCATTCAATCCAATCCAAACGTTACAGAGGCCCAGTCCAACCACTATCAGTAGTGATAGGGTAGCAATGATTTCACTGCCAGACATGCAAGGCTTCCAACCCATACATGTAAGCCCTTTTCCAGAGTACAGTACACGTATCAATCACACCACACAGGCTCACACAGGCTCACACACACACACACACACACACACACACATACACACACAACACATACAAAACACACATAGGCACACACACACAAGCATCAATTTCTAAATGACATCTGGAAATTCCATTAGCTACGTGTAAGGAGGTGAAGCAGAGTCCAGTCTATAGCTGATGCCTCTGTCCATAGAACTCAGCAACAAGTGGAAACACTCACCCCAGATCATAATAATTGGTGTCATAAAACAGGCATATTTTTGATCTTTGTGGCCTGGGCAGCCATGCTGTGTATAGTGTTAGGGGTTTGGATAGGTGGTGGACAGGTCTAGAGCCATGAGCCTTACCAAAGCTTCTAGCAATACACTGAGCTGGTGAGCTTCAGTGATGGAAATCACTGAGCCTAATGTGGTTAGCAGGCTTATCATAATGGTGGGGGTAGTCAACCCCTATGGCATGAGATGAGTCCACACAGACATGGATGAAGGGCAATTAATGGAATCACAGAAAGCCAGCTCAGAAACTATCTCTCCATAGCATCGGAAATTCTTCTTAGCCTGGATACATGTCTTGTATATTGAAAACCTCAATGGCTATGGGCATGGTTGTGTACTGCTGGCACTACTCAACCTGACAAATTAGTACTTAGAATCATGGGACATGAGCATCTAGTGGAGGCCATGGGTACATCAGTGGAAGCCAAACAGTAGCAGAAAAAGAAAAAAAAAATCAAAATTGCATATGAGGTGAATTAAGGACAACAGGCTCTAATGGTGGAGGTACAAGTGTGAGTGTACCAAGCAGAATGGAGAGTGGGTGGTTTGCACTTGTATATGTGTGTGAGTGTTTGTTTGTTTGTTTGCTTGTTTTTTTGTTTGAGTGTGTGTGTTTGTGCATGCATGCCAGTGTGCATAAGTGTGCATTCTTATAGTGCTAGCTCACATCTTGTAAGTGTGCTCATAGCAACAAGAGACAACAGGGAAATTATATAAAGCAGAGGCCAGTTCTGTGTATGTGTGTGTGTGTGCATGTGTGTTGTGATGGATGACTGCCAAAGCCATTTTTATGTGTACATATGCACATGTTTGTGATTGAAGCATGACTCCTGTGTGTATACATGAATGTGCGTGCATGTGCATGTAGGTTTGTGTGCATGTGTGTGTGTGTGTGTGTGTGTGTGTGTGTGTGTGCATGTGCATGCATTATGTAAAGTGCAAAAGGCAACAAGAAGACCTGTTGGTAATTGCCAGAGCAAGGAAACACAATTTTACACAAACAATAAACATGTGAACGCAGTTGCAAGTGTATGCTAGTGCTAGTGTGTGGTGTGTATGTGTGTGCATGCATAAATGTGCATATTGATACACAAGACAGTTTAGACAAAGGTACGGCTCCAATAGAAATACAAAAGAGAAACATGTGATGAATAGGATGACAGCTAAAAACAATGTTTGTATGTGGGTCGACAATTAGGAAATAAAATAAATTGAAATAGCAAAGCATTGATGTTGATGCATGAATGACTGACTGCCCATGGTGTGTGTACATGTGTGTGTGTGTGAGTGTGCATGTGTGTGTATAAGTGCACATTGCACACTAAATTCCCAGCTAAATATAAATTCTAGCCTGGAGTATCTTCAGGGAAAACCTCACTTTCATTCTACCCTGAGCCTAAATGTCTGGGAAAGCCTTGCCTCTCATTCCCTCACTTTCGGTCATACCCCATCTAACATACTGTCCCCAAAATATTGACACCTGGTATGGTCGCAAGTCACACATGTATATATAAAGGATGGTAGAGGTGGGCTGCAATCACTCCAGCTAAATGCCAGCTGCGTTGCTTACCATAGCTGTACTTATAAATGTATTTGCTACAGGTGTTATTGTTTATACATCAATGGCAGGTAGCACCCTTTTGGCTTCTACCCTGGCCTAACCACCTTACCCTGATCAGCGTCAAGGTGCGGGCTGACCAAATGGTAACCTTGGTTCCAGTCACACTCAGGGTAGGGGGACAGCACACCCACTGTCGCCTGACCCCTTTTGGGCAAACAATCAACTATGCCAAGCACACCACCAATTGGAAACTAAGCATGAGGGAGCATTCTGACAGAATTAAATGACACCAATTGCTCTGATCTGAGGTTGTGTATGAATGTGAGGCCAGGGTGTGCATGTGTGTGTGTGTGTGTGTGTGTGTGTGTGTGTGTGTGTGTGTGTGTGACGTGTTTGCATGGATATTATTTTGTAGAACCAAATATAATCGGTTCACCAACGAAGATAAATAAACAAGAAAGAGGTTTTAGTAGGCAAATGAGAGTACTACATGTTGGTAAATTACAAGGAGGTGAATGTTTGATATATATATATATATATATATATATATATATATATATATATATATCTGTGCGTGTGCAGAAGTCAAAAAGAAAGGGTGCGTTTCAGATTAAGCTAGCCCTAGACACCGTGCACTTTCATGCTCTGCTTTGTTGTGCACGCATAAATGAGGCAGTTTGACCGAGCCAACACGCTCGATTTCTACGTGCATGCGCTACAGAGTACGTACCGTGTTGCGCAGGCTGATGGCAGCTGAATAGAATCTTTAGCTTCTGCTCACTATGTTGAAGAAGCCAAGAAGGGAAACAGAACCAGACGTTTGCAAGAAGCGAAAACGCGGCGTACTTGTTGTATATTGTATAGATGGGCGGAGACATAGTTATTGAACAGGAAGTAATTGCATATTCATGTCCTCGATAGATAAATGGCGCGAAACGACCGGGAAATATGCAATTACTTTGCACAGTTGTATCCCCGTAACGGATAAAGAAAAAATTAACGAACAGAACAAATCAATAGGTACAGGATCCCTCTACGTACAAACCAAACTAGGAGTGAATTGAATTTTCCTGCTGAAAGATATGGCGGGTTTGAACCCCAAGGGGTATCGGACGTTGTAACCCTGGCACGAAGCTAATTCAAGAGTCCATAATCGATTTTACCAGAGAGAAATGATGTAGTATGAAGTGTTGAAAATAGGATATCAATAGCACTTACGGTTCGGGAGATGTAGCGATTTCAAAGTGAATCATTTTTATAACTTTATAATTATATAGCGATACGACATTTTCTCAGACCCTGTCCCATATATATATAAAGCATTACGTAATTATTACGTAATGCGAAGTGTTAAATTGAAGCGTTCCCATGGCGACATTTACCATTTACGTATATTTAGAATTGTGTAAACAAAAGAGGAGAGCTAAAGTGGAAACCGTGGTAGTTGAGTATAAATTTTTTTTTCTACTCGTCAATGTTTGAAATCAGTTTATCAATAACGGCTTGAGCTATAGAAAATCTAATAATGCAGTCTCGTTGGCAAACTAGTTTTCCAAAAGAGTTTGAAATAGTAGCTTATCACGTGACACCTTACTTTCTATTTTGGGGAATTTGTGTTCCTCGTCCTGAAAAAATATTTTTAGCTGATTTCTCCCCTATTCGGAAACAGATCAGGCTAAACGTTGCCATATAACTACCCCACATATAACCGCACTACTTGGTCGGGCCGAAAGTTGAATGCGCTAAACGGTTCGAGGACCGCGGCTGCAAATGTGTTGTTTTAGAGGGAAACGCATCTAGCTGATTGTCGCGTATTGCGTTGAGTTTTGGCTACCGTACCTAAACAATACATAGAAGACAGGTATCTGTATCTGAAACGCTAGTTTACCGAGAATTTTCGTTTACTCTGCAGCTAAAATGTTTGCCTCGAACGTTGGCTCTCAAAAGTTAGCCATTTTCGGATGAATAACATTATAATTATTTACATTATTGTGGTTATCGTTGAGATTGAAACTTGAAACGGTAGCACGGAGGCTGCCACGAAGAGCTAGCAGACAGGGACCACTACTTTGGGAAGATTTGAAGCCTAGGAGCACTCCACGAGGAGACCCTAAAGCGGCAGGTTTGCAGCGGCAATCGTTGTTTCGTGCCAGAAAGCTCGAGCTGGCGAGCAGAGCTCGAAGGACTGCATCTGAGTTATCATAAAGTGCAACCAAAGAACTTGAAACGCTAGCCGAGTACATGCATGCCGAACCTAACAACATTGATGCTAGGACACTCGCATTTTTTTATTTTGGAGAAATTCCCTCGCTCAACTCGATGTAGTACATTCTCTGCTCGCCAGTTCGAGCTTTCTGGCACGAAACAAGGATTGCCGCTGCAATTGCCTGCAAACCTGCCGTTTTAAAGTCTCCTCGTGGAGTGCTCCTTGGCTTCAAACCTCTCCAAAGTGGTGGTCCCTGTCTGCTAGCTCTTCGTGGCAGCCTGCGTGCTAATAGACCCTCCGTTTGGTTTTGAAAAGAACCGTTTCAAGTTTCAATCTCAACGATAACCACAATAATGTAAATAATTATAATGTTATTCATCCGAAAATGGCTAACTTTTGAGAGCCAACGTTCGAGGCAAACATTTTAGCGGCAGAGTAAACGAAAACTAGCGTTTCAGATACAGATACCTGTCTTCTATGTATTGTTTAGGTACGGTAGCCAAAACTCAACGCAATACGCGACAACGTTTCCCTCTAAAACAACACATTTGCAGCCGCGGTCCTCGAACCGTTTAGCGCATTCAACTTTCGGCCCGACTAAGTAGTGCGGTTATATGTGGGGTAGTTATATGGCAACGTTTAGCCTGATCTGTTTCCGAATAGGGGAGAAATCAGCTAAAAATATTTTTTCAGGACGAGGAACACAAATTCCCCAAAATAGAAAGTAAGGTGTCACGTGATAAGCTACAATTTCAAACTCTTTTGGAAAACTAGTTTGCCAACGAAACTGCATTATTAGATTTTCTATAGCTCAAGCCGTTATTGATAAAACTGATTTCAAACATTGACGAGTAGGAAAAAAATTTTATACTCAACTACCACGGTTTCCACTTTAAACAATGAGACGACGAGTTATAAATCTCCCGCGTTCCGTACAGTGATCCCAAATAAAAGCGGGCGTCTGCTCGTGACGGTAATTGAAGCGGTGGGATGGTGGGGGGGAGGGGGGGGGGGGGAACTTGCCATAATCGATAAAAAATGATAATAAAAAATACAGGAAACAAGTAAAGAAAAGCATTCTCTGACGAGAAAGTTGGTGGGATATAGGAATTGGAGGCAAAGGTGGTGTAAAATGGAGGGGAACAAGGTTTTGAGAAAAGGGTAATGAGACAAAAAGCACGTGTAAATGTAACAGAACCAAAAGAAGTGCTAAATGTAGGATTTTTGTCTCATTATACCCTTTTCTCAAAACCTTGTTCCCTCCTTTTCACACCACCTTTGCCTCCAATTCCTATATCCCACCAACTTTCTCGTCAGAGAATGTTTTTCTTTACTTGTATATATTTGCACAGTTTGCATCTTTCAACCTTTCTATAGTAGCGGCTAACTCCAGCGGTAATTATCACATTCGCTCCAGCGGAAAAATAATTTTATTCACCTGGTACAGAAGAAACTGTTGGTGTGCTTAGCAAACCGGCCTGTGGTTGACTATGCTCCTATTCACTGTTCATACGCGGCTTTGCCGTGTACATAGCGCTTCATAATCCGCCCCTTCTCTAATAGTATCATGTATTAGAGATGGGGCGGATTACGAAGCGCTATATAAACGGCAAAGCCGCGTGTAAACAGTGAATTCCATTTAGAGAGGCGCATAGTCGACCACAGGCGGGTTTGCTAAGTACACCAACAGTTTCTTCTGTACCAGGTGAAATAATTATTTTTCCGCTGGAGCAAATGTAGATGACAAATGTATTACAACTTGCGGATAGTTAATAAAATTCAAGAGTAGCCATTTTTCATACATTTTAATAGGCGTAGGTCTAACTTTGTTTTTGAATAAATCTGAACCATTAGTACTTATAAATTCAGCACAAATTCAAATTACACTACCCCTATGTACTAGCAACGGAACACATGCTATAGGATGTCTTTTTGAACACCATCACTTTCCTGGTGCTCACCGATTTTTGCATATGAACTGTACCATACTTATCCATGTCATACTATTCATACCAATCAGTGCTACGTTCAACCGCTAACAGTGGGGGGTTGGCGGGTCATTTATTGAAGGCTGCACGGATAGGGGGAATGGTTGGCACACTGTATGATTGCTGAGGCTGTGATTGGTGAGGAGGTCCGGAGTGTGTGATTGGTGAGGGTGGAGTGTGTGATTGGTGAGGGTGGAGTGTGTGTGATTGGTGAGGGTGGAGTGTGTGTGATTGGTGAGGGTGGATTTTGTGTGATTGGTGAGGGTGGAGTGTGTGATTGGTGAGGGTGAAGTATTTGATTGGTGAGAGTGGGGTGTGTGATAGTCTCGTGCCCACACCCAATGCATCGCAGCTACGGGTGGATTACATCACCGCTACGCTTGCATAGGGTCTGGAGCATAGATTATATATTAACGGGATTGGAAACCAGTCACGTGCCCCATTCATCTCAATGTATATGACCTTTTAGAATCCGCGGCACAGTGAAAAAAGGGGGCGTAACAAGGTGTTGTCAGTATATTAGCACAGCAACGGCGGGATCAGCGACCATCATCAACCTATTGACGAGTTGGTATGCGATATAAAAAGCAAATGTTTGTATTGTCGTCAAGTACGCATCTTGAGATATAGGTACAGCACGAATAGCGCGTTCTATGCTCATCACGGTCCTATTACACAAGGTACGGCTATGTTGTCATTGAAGGTGTGCTTTGATTGGTACTGCGTGCATTGATAATGACAGCTTAAGTGTTTATGCACGTTTTAACGAGTTTTATAGCCATGTCCGAATTTCGACCAGCATCGCGCCTGTTAGCATCACACCATAACAGAAATAGATATAAAAGTGCCTTTAACATCAATGGATAGAAAATTTGTCACAGCGTGCAGTAGTTGAAACAGAATTTTTAAAACCATTCTGGGAGTAAGTATAGAACGTTTTAAACTCACGATCACTTTACATTCAATTAGAGCTGCAATAATACCCACAAAAGCCAAACTAAGCTTGCTCGGCATGCCAAATACCACTGGAAGAGAACAACATCACATCTGGCAGGTGAATATTATTTATGGATGCTACATCATTATGTATGCATTTCGATCTGCAGATGTGTAAGTGAGTGAATTAGTAGCTGAAGGTATACATGCACGTAGTTGAACACATTCCCCCAGTTTAGGTTTATAGTTTTTTTATTTTATTATCTGGTGACGATGTACTTGGGTGACTCTCCTGCGAACTCTCCAGTTCCTGTTGTTGCTGTTGCTGCTTCTCTTTGTGATACCTGGCACTATCTAGGCTCTGGGTTAGCGTTTGTTCAGGGTCATCACCATGGTCTTTGGAACCACTCTCCACACCCAGCAAGGGGCTGGGAGAGCTCTCGGAGCCAGTGAGCCCCCCAACGCTCACAGCTGTGTCAGTGCCTTTGTGGGATCTGCTGTCTTGTGCAGTCATAAAGACATCGTCGCTATGCTGTTTCTGCACATCTACTTGGTAATTACATCGGTGAGCTTTAGATTCTCCCTCCTTCGTAACTTCTCCTCCTTCTGATGTTGTGGCAGCTTTCTCCCTCTCAGTTTATGCGCAGGCATTTCCTTCTCCACTACTGCCCTCTGAGAGCTCTCCAAAATCACACCATGTTGGCCCTCCTCTGGGATGACCATTGGAACAGTCTGGCCTCGATATCGTGGAGTACAGCATTTTTGAAGCGAAGATATTAGCCAATCAGAGAAACACTTCATTGTCGCTTGTCTAGGTTCTAGTTTGGTGTACTGTAATAAGGTCTTGGCTGTTTCCAGAGCGCGCGAGGCCTGTGCTGTATGTAGCTTGAACCCATTGTCCGACAAAACTGATGTTATTGCGTTTTGAACACTTTGTGTTGAATCTATCCCTATGCAAATCAAAATTTGCACCAACTTGGAGATCATCATAGCCAGCGCCGTTAATACAAAATCAATAGATGCATTGCGTGTCATTCCATAGACAGCCTTACGGATACACTCACTCCATAATTGCGACAAGGAGTTACAGGTTAAACGTGCGGTTTCCAATCCCGTTAATATATAATCTATGGTCTGGAGACTCTCGCATACAATGTTTGTCCCAGGGCGAAGGATTTGTAACGCAACCAATCAGATTTCGTGTATACAATGAATAAGGTTACAAGTGCGTGACTTATTTGTTAATATTGCAATTATGGCTGATGTCATCATCACTCTCGATAATGCCATCACTCTCGAGGCGAAGAAGCTGGGTTTTTTTGACGCGACAGATGACCTGCGCTATGTTGTCAAGCAGTTTATAACACAGCGAAACCGCTATCCGGACACGGGTTGCAACGGTACTCCGTCTCTTTCGAACATGACGGGCTTCTACGTAAATGTCACGGAAACGTTTAGTGACGGTGCCCGTGTATGTGCAATGGTAATCGACGAACGCTACAGCACGGTACCGTCCACATAGTTATTGACGTCATGGTCACATGATTATTATTATTATTATTAAACTGACTGATGTAAGTGAAAATGAGCGGCAAGCGACGCTACTGTCACCACTGTGGGGAATACGTGTGTAGATCTACATGTACATGTCCTGTCCTGAATGCTTCAAAATCAGCAGATACTGGTCTCCTGGGAGGTGTGGACCTTCACGGGCGTGGCCTCATCAGGTAAATGTGTCGGTAGGCGCCATTTTTGTTGTGACGAACTCCCTTCTTTCAGTCTACAGGAATAGGTTGTAACGCGGAAGTACGTGCTTTTCGTTATGTACGTTGATATCTGATACTTGTTTTTCCTCTCGCTTACCCTTTCCACGAACGTACTCGGGAGCGCCATGAGGTATGTCAATGTGTCACAAGGATCTCTTTTTTTTTTTTTGTAACAGATGGACGTTTGCTGGCAAGAGAGTTGTGCCTTTCGCATGCATTACCGTATACTCTTTCCAATCTGTAAGTTGTTGTATTATTATTGTTGGGCTTATGATTTTTGTTTCCTCGCTTACAGTCGAAGTTACTTTGTTTGTCTTTGGAGCGCAATGAGGTATGTGCAAAAGAATCTCTTTTTCTCACCTGCGATTTTTTGTAACAGATGAAGGTTTGATGACGAGAGAGTTGTGCGACTGTCGTACAGGTTCACACTCGTGTCATCAATAACCTAACCACAATTGTGATTAAGCAAGTACTTCGTGTGGTTCTCATCCTATAATCGTATCTTTCAACAGGACAGAATCCTACCAGTACAGTTGTTTTGTACATCAATACGTACAGAGACCATGCAAAATACTTGCGTTTCCCTTTCGTACATGCCTATGTATTTGTACAATGACTTTTTCAAAACTGCTTCAGAATCTGAGAAAGGTGCATGTGATAGTGTGGTGCTGCATGGGTAGAAGCGGCGCGGTGCCTAAAACGTACCGACGGTACGACACGGTAAAAAGCGAACCTCTTTAACCGTCGATTTACCGAAGTGACGGATTTTAACGTATAAATGACGTGACAGAGTGACGGGGAAAGAGACGTTACCGTCCACTCTCAGTCCACAGACGGCCCGTTGAAATTGATTTCAACGGTATCCGCCTACATCAAAGAGACGGGTAAGGTCACGTGATGAGACGTTACCGTGTCCATGTAACGGTTTCGCTGTGTAAAGGGCTCCGACATATTTGTAAGTCTTCCAACTGGAACTGGAAAGTCCCTGTGCTATTGGCTGCTTCCTGGGTTGTGTGACACTTTAAAAGGCAGGTCAGGATCCATAGTGCTGGTTGTAAGTCCTTTAGTAGCTTTGATGAAGAATCAAGTGGACATGTACATGTGGGAAGCACTGTGTAGTAGCCTCCTGGAGCAGTTTGGATTTGACACACCACACATAGCGATTCACCAATCCCCAGCTTCAGAGATTCATTGCACAATATTCATTGCGTCACATGACAGTAAGATTTTATCGTGTAAGCCCTGGGACAAACATTGTATGCTAGTGTCTCCAGACCCTATGCAAGCGTAATCCACCCGCAGCTGCGATGCATTGGGTATGGGCACGAGACTAGGTGTATGATTGGTGAGGGTAGCATGTGTGATTAGTGAGGGTGGCATGTATGATGGTGAGGGTGGTGTGTGTGATGGTGAGGGTGGTGTGTGTGATTGGTGAGGGTGGCATGTGTGATTGGTGGAGGCATTGTGATTGGTGAGGGTGGAGTGTGTGATTAGTGTGGGTCTGATTGGTGTGTGTGGAATGTGTGATTGGTGAGGGTGGGAGGTTGCCAGGATGATATATAAATCGCATTGGGATGCCTACTGGACAATAAGCCGAGGATTACCTTATATATTAATTGTTTATAAATGGTAGCTAATTTGTGCCTGTGCACCAACTGTTTTTAATGAAATTAGCACTCAATTGAATGTTGGGAAAAAGTAAGTAGTGTGCAGCTTGAGGGTGAGCATGTGTTCCTAACTACACACATTATTCTATTGGATTGAATGCATGTTGGCTAATAATTCAAAATCAAGAGCACATGAGTAGGTGTGTGGGCACTACCAGGAAAATGATATTTCTCTGTATGCATCATTATATTATGGTGAACTGAGTGGTGGGAGGGTGCAGTGGTGATTGTATGTTGAAGCTTTTTAAAATTAGGTTGGCAGCCCAGGGTTAACAAGGATTGTCTTGCTGAGAGACCACATCCAGAGCATCATTCAGTGGTTGGACGGACGATGAGCAGGACGAGGGGCTCCCCTTTCCCTTGATGATGAATCACTGATATACTATTTGGTCATGGGAAATGGAAAGAACCAAAGATCTTAAATCCTACTATAAATCCCTTGACGAACCTTTCCAACCAAAGTCGTTTTTGTGTTTGTGTATTCTGTGTGTTGTGAAACATTTTGAATATTGATGTTCCATTTCACTGTTTACTAGTGCCAATGCTTTTTATTTTCATACCTAACATAGACAGGAGGCATAGGCCGCCAGCCTCCCCCACTGATTACCCTAGACTACCCTTCACGGAAGCTGGAGGTATTCAAGGGTAGTCAAGGGTATGAGAAGGGAATGAGAAGGGTAGTCGGGGGCATGGCAATGGTTTGTCAAACAGTTATATACAGGGTCTTTGCAAAAGAACGCAACGCTTTTGAAATGGTACACGATAGCTAAAAATCTAGGATTTTGATTCCAACATCAAGGGTTCAGGAAATTTTTTCCATCTGGTTAATTAATAAATTATTAACCAAAGTTAATTCGTTTATACTTACAACGCCTGGTTAGCTGCATTGAAGTGCAGCAATGTTAAGACATCAGCACTGAAATAAAATAATTCTTAATCACTGGAACCCTGCGTACAGCTTCGATATCTATTTCACTTTGCGTACGCATGCGCAACGATTATTTCAGCCATTCCGGATCATGACGTCATCGAGATAGTACAGGCCACGTAGCCCCACCCTCGTAAGCATCGAACTGCCCCACCTCTCTCTGAATGAGGATGGTGTCAACCAATAAGTATCTATTTGTACGATCGCCTAAGTACGTACGGTAATTTATATAAGTTAGAATTCAGAATTTATGGCCTTGCTTTGAGCAGTATCTGTCGGGTACACTACTATCAACTGATGAGTAGGAAACCAGCCGTCTCCTATATAACAGGTACGAGTATTTCCGATCGACCATTTGCAATACTTGTATTTACACTTGATAAATGCATGCACGTAACCAATTTCATTATACCCGCACCTGTACACGCATACACTGGACAGAAAAATTGCTTTTTTAAGTCTGAACGCTATGCGTAAATTTGCGCAAACATTATGTAAATATGTTAGTACCTGCATCATAATAACGAGGCATGACAACATATACAGCTTGTAAAGTTAATAACCCAGTCTATATCATTCCTGAGTCACCAGTGATTCGACTGGCCATACCCAATTCAAGCTATAAAGCACGTTCAAATTAATACTTCGCTTAAATCTGAGTCCTTTGAGCCCAACTACGAAAATAGAAACAGGCTCAGGTCGCGATGATCTGCAGCATAAATGAACGTGGCGGTATAGCATGATCGGAGTTCTGATTTCTGACTATACATGTAACATGTATATTGAAGAGTACAATCGTCGATATACATATATATACTAGTCGCGCATGAATGGATGTGGTCCAACAGCGCATGTATTCTGAGAAGTAATTAGATCTAAGTACTGATTTATACACTATATGGGACAGCGTCCAGCAAAATCACCCTTGTGGTACTTTTTCAAAGTTTCCAGGACAAGCAAAAGAAAAGCAACGCTCGCATTGAAATGTATGGCTAATTATAAATTCAGTGCCTAATAACTTTGTAATGGATAGTCCCATTTAGGATGCGTAAGAACCATTTGATAGAAGCTCATTGGCGTTCAAGAAAAATCAAAAAATTTGAAACTTGAAAAACTAGCCAGAAGGGTAAAAACTGTCCCATAACTGTCTGTGTGCAATACAATAATAATAATAATAATAATAATAATTAATTCTTTGTCATCTGAGTCCTTTCACATAGCAATCATGCAAGATGTAGTATATAGGGGTACTATGGTCTATAGCTATTTGTTTCATTTATCCTACTGTAATATGTCAAAGCAGGTATCATTAGCATTTTGTGTACATTTATATTATAGTGAACCTGTGTATGAATATCCTGCTGTACTGTATTTGTAAAACTTTATTATTTATTTAGGATCAGTCATATTGATATTACTACTTGATTTACATATACTATTCCACTGTTTTATACTTCAAAGTTGTTAATGTATTAACATTATGCTGATATGTTGTTAATCACACCAGCTCTGATGATATGTTGTCAGGATCCTTTCCAATGCAACATGTGGTACATATACAATCCCCTCAGTTGTTACAATCCCAAAGCATTTACAGCTCATGCTTGTGGCATTTATTATATTATTCCTCCCATGCATCTCATGTGCAAAAATTAAAAAGTAAAAACCATTCCTTACATGCACTATTTTTTACTGTTCTGACCAACACTAGTAGTGTATGCACACACACATACATGGATTGAGCTTGGTGTGGTATAAGGATAGAGGAGGCGGGATGGGGTGGGGTAAGACGTACATATTTTTTGCTAATTATATGAAAGTGGTAAGATGATACACATCTGCTTCTATGCGTTTTATTGTCCGAGCTTCCATTTTGTCAGAAAAGTGTAAAAGGTTTTAAGTGAAAGTCTGATTCCAGATCAGAATTGAACCCATTTCAGATGAATATATTAGTGTGCTTATATGAATCCAGATATCTTCCATTTATGGCTTGTTGACATGTCTAGACATAAGGTTTGCAGCTGCCTGCATGGTAAGGTTGAGCTTGAGGTTACTGACAGCATGAATATGATTAGGTGTGTGTGTGTGTGTGTGTGTGTAATGTAGATGTTCATGAGAGATTGAGATAGCCATGGGATTCTCAGTTTGAAACAGCTATCTCACATCATACCAATAGTGTACTGTACAGAAGATCCAAGGAATATAAAACACCCCCTCCCAATAAAGTAGAGTGTCTATATAGACAGTGGGAGTCAGTTTCTTAGTCCAATCCCACTGGTGGATCCCTCCCTCCCCTGATCTCCACACTCTTCCACCAAGAGGGTCAGCTTTGCCCTAACTTGGGCAAACTAACAGCGTTCTTCATACACCCTGGCTGGGTTAATGTGCACTTTACATCAAATACTATTAATAGCATGTTGTTGCCATGTATGTCAATAGTCCAGTACACGTTTGTACAACTAAAACATTCTATAAGGGTTGAAATCGATTCATTAAGCTGTACAAGAATGCAGAACAATCAGTCTTAGTTTGTGAGGATGGAAGTCTTGATACTTCATCCCTACACATGTTCAGCTCCAACCTGAAGAACGATCAAAGCATGTTTGTAATGGCACAGTCACACATACCAGCACATATCACAGAGGGACAAGCACACACAGACACACATCATACCATAGATGTACAGTTTCATTAAGCCTGAGGGGAGGGAGGGGGGGGGGGGGGGCTAAAACATGCTACAGCCGGGGGTCCCCCTCATATTTGCTAAATACTATAACGTTGGGGGGGGGGGGGGGGGGGGGGGGAGCAGAAGGAATTAAGGCCAAATATTCTAATATTGAGTAGTACCCTTGCTAGACTGTGTTATACGCCACTTGAATTAATTTTCACCATCACAATTGTACCCCTCCAGTATACTCCTCCACCCACCCTCACCCTCCAACACAAACTGTACCCCTCCACTTACCCAGAATCTTCACTGTACCTGCCATCGTGGTCTTCTGAGTCCAAGGGGGAGGGGGCAATAGCCCCACCCCCTATATCAAATCTTTGGGAAAGGGGAGGGATAATAGCCACCTCCACGTTGAGTTGTATGGATGCTTCATTCAGATACATGACTCCTGCATGATCGAGTCATGCATACTGACATACATGACTCCTGAAGGAGTCATGCATACATGACTCCTGAAGGAGTCATGCATACGGACATACTTGAATCCTGCAGGAGTCATACATTGAGACACTTGACACCTGCAGGATTCATGCATAATGCAATACTTGACTCCTGCAGGAGTCATACATCGAGGTACATGACTCCCGCAGGAGTCATACATTGAGATACTTGACTCCTGCAGGAGTCATGCATACTGACATACTTGACTCCTGCAGGAGTCCTGCATACTGACATAATTGACTCCTGCAGGAGTCATACATTGAGATACATGATTCCTGCAGGAGTCATGCATTGAGATACTTGACTCCTGCAGGAGTCATGCATACTGAAATACTTGACTCCTGCAGAAATCATACATTGAGATAAATGACTAATGCTGGAGTCATGCATTGAGATACATGACTCCCGCAGGAGTCATACATTGAGATACATGACTCCTGCAGGAGTCATGCATACTTGACTCCTGCGGGAGTCATACATTGAGATACATCACTCCGGAAGAAGTCATACATACTTACATACTTGACTTCTGCAGGAGTCATGCATTCTGTCATACTTAACTCCTGCAGGAGTCATACATTGAGATACTTGACTCCTGCAGGAGTCAGACAATGAGATACTTGACTCCTGCAGGAGTCATGCATACTGTCATACTTGACTACTGCAGGAGTCATGCATACTGTCATACTTGACTCCTGCAGGAGTCATGCATACTGTCATACTTGACTCCTGCAGGAGTCATGCATTGAGATATTTGACTCCTGCAGGAGTCATGCATGATGACATACTTGATTCCGTAAGGAGTCATGCATTGAGATACATGACTCCTGCAGGAGTCAATCATACTGACATACTTGATTCCTGCAGGAGTCATGCATACTGACATACTTTACACCTGCAGGAGTCATGCATACTGACATACTTGACTCCTGCAGGAGTCATACATTGAGATACATGACTCCTGCAGGAATCATGCATTCTGACATACTTGACTCCTGCCGGAGTCATGCATACTGTCATACTTGACTCCTGCAGGAGTCATGCATTGAGATACTTGACTCTTACAGGAGTCATGCATACTGACATACTTGACTCCTGCAGGAGTCATACATTGAGAAACATGACTCTTGCATGAGTCATACATTGAGATACTTGACTCCTGCAGGAGTCAGACAATGAGATACTTGACTCCTGCAGGAGTCATGCATACTGTCATACTTGACTCCTGCTGAAGTCATGCATTGAGATACTTGACTCCTGCAGGAGTCATGCATTCTGACATACTTGACTCCTGCAGAAGTCATGCATGATGACATACTTGATTCCGTAAGGAGTCATGCATTGAGATACATGACTCCTGCAGGAGTCAATCATACTGACATACTTGATTCCTGCAGGAGTCATGCATACTGACATACTTTACACCTGCAGGAGTCATGCATACTGACATACTTGACTCCTGCAGGAGTCATACATTGAGGTACATGACTCCTGCAGGAGTCATTCATTGAGATACTTGACTCCTGCTCGAGTCATACATTGAGATACTAGAATCCTGCAGGAGTCATGCATACTGACATACTTGACACCTGCAGGAGTCATACATTGAGATACTTGACTCCTGCAGGAGTCATGCATTCTGACATACTTGACTCCTGCAGGAGTCATGCATTCTGACATACTTGACTCCTGCAGGAGTAATGCATACTGACATACTTGACACCTGCAGGAGTCATACATTGACATACTTGACTCCTGCAGGACTCATGCATACTGACATACTTGACTCCTGCTGGAGTCGTGCATACTTAAATACTTGACTCCTGTAGGAGTCATGCATACTGACATACTTGACTCCTGCAGGAGTCATACATTGAGATACTTGACTCCTGCAGGAGTCATGCATACTGACATACTTGACTCCTGCAGGAGTCATACATTGAGATACATGACTCCTACAGGAGTCATACATTGAGATTACTTGACTCGTGCAGGAGTCATACAATGAGATTCTTGACTCCTGCAGGAGTCATGCATACTGTCACCCTTGACTCCCGCAGGAGTCATACATTGAGAAACTTGACTCCTGTAGGAGTCATGCATACTGACATATTTGACTCCTGCAGGAGTCATACATTGAGATACTTCACTCCTGCAGGAGTCATGCATACTGACATACTTGACTCCTGCAGGAGTCATGCATACATTCCTGCAGGCGTCATAAATTGAGATACTTGACTCCTGCAGGAGTCATGCATACTGACATACTTGACTCCTGCAGGAGTCATGCATACTGACATACTTGACTGCTGTAGGAGAAATGCATACTGACATACTTGACTCCTGCAGGAGTCATACATTGAGATACTTGACTCCTGTAGGAGTCATGCATACTGATCACAGCAAATTTTGGAGTGGATTATGTGGTCCACCTCAGGCTACATGGTGCTGACAAACTGTTTGAAAAGGAAAGGGATGCTGCAGCATCACTATTGCTGGAATTTAAAGATGCACTGTAATTGCAGTGGGGGAGAACAGTTTGGGCCACACCAGCCTAGTGTACCATTCAATTGACACAGGGAGCAGTCGGCCAGTACATCAGCAGGCCACACGACTACCAGTTCACCAGAAGCAGGAGGTTCGTGAGTTACTTAATTATATGCTGTCACGTGGGGTTATTGAACCTAGCCATAGTCCCTGGGCATAACCCATTGTGCTAGTCAGGAAAAAAGATGGGTCTACCTGGTTTTGTGTAGATTTTCGGAAGGTGAATGACTGCACCCATAAGGATGCCCATCCTAGAATCGATGATACTTTGGATGCCCTGGGGGGTGCTCGCTATTTTTCATCCATAGATTTAGCTAGTGGCTACAGGCAGGTACAGTAGCAGTTAACCCTGGGGACAAGGAAAAAACTGCATTTATAACCCCATATGGCCTCTACCAGTTCAAGGTTATGCCCTTCGGGATGTGCAATGCACCAGCCACGTTCCAAAGATTAATGGAACACGTTCTAGCAGGCTTCATTGGACATCCTTTCTGGTATATTTGGATGACATAATTGTATTTAGTCAAACTGTCCATGAGCATTTCCAGCAGTTGAGGGATGTTCTAGCTTGTTTGAGGGGTGCTGGTTTAAAGATTAGCCCAACCAAATGCCACGCTGCAGAGTCGGGTGTCCTATCTGGGGCATGCAATATCAGACCAGGGAATTTCAACTTATCCTGAGAAGGTGAAATGAATTGCAGACTGGTCTGTGCCTATGAGTCTGTAGCAGCTACAATGTTTCCTGGGTTTAGCCTCATATTACCGACGCTTCATCAAGGGTTTTGCTCTAGTAGCTGCCCCTCTCCATGCTCTCACACACAAGGGGAGGGAATGGATATGGACCCAGGAGTGTAGCGAGGCCTTCTCAGGATGAAGACAAATGGGACTTACTATTGCCATCTCTTCTTTTGGCTTATCGTACCAGTGTTCATGAAACAACAGGTGCGACACCCTTCACTTTAATGTTTGGGATCCATGCCTTCCAGAGAATATCAAGTATGGTATCCCACCTGAAACATATGAGTCACCTGAGCGCTACAGCCAGACCTTGGTAGGGAAGATGAGGAGAGCTTACCAGCTGGTCCAGGAGAAGGCCAAAAGACAACAGAATCACCAGAAGGAGGTATATGACAAAACAATCAAGGGTCACTCATACCAGGTAGATGATATTGTGTTTCTTCATAACTCAGTGGTCCCAAGGGGATGCTCAAGGAAGTTCGTAAGACCTTGGCAAGGACCTTTCAGAGTAACCAAGGTTATTAGCCCATCTGTTTATAGGATTGTGGTTTGCAGCAATCCCAGGAGGAAACAGGTGGTTACTTTAATCGACTGAAGCCTGCACCAGGTAGCTTAGACCAGTGTGATGACCTGCTATCAGATAAAGCCATACCTAAGGAATCTACCCCTGTGGAGTCGAACGAGGAGGATGATGATGCTGAGGACATGGTATTCACTTATCCAGAGAATGAGGACATACAAGCCACACCTCTGGATATGCAACGACGGCACTGGCAGATTCATACAGGGAAACAGAACCGGCACCAAATGAAGTACCACCACCAAGGGCTCTTGCCCCTCTGGAAGAGAGGCCTGTTCTTGCACCACTCAGACGCTCAACACGGAATACACGACCCCCAGCATGGTATGGGGAGCGAGTGAGCATACCAGACAGCATTCCTGAGGATGACAGTATTGGGGTGTGAGGACACACTCAGAAAAGAAGAGAGGGAGTGGTGTAGCACCCATTGTGGACCTTGAACCTTGATTGTGTGCGCATGTGTGTTGTGTCCTATATATGTGCCTATATTGTTACCATCAATGATCTTTGTGTGCTGCTACCGCCAAGTCTGTTACACAATATTGGAGCCATCTACACCTTGCTAATTATTTTAATCTTAAAACAGTTTTTCCCACTATTAGCCTCAATATTATTCATCTTTCCTAAATCGTTGCGAAGTTTACAAAATATTCTGCGTGTTAATAGAAATAGTTTTATAAAGTTTATTGTATGTCCTAAATGTCACTCTCGATATAATTTAGACAATTTACTCACAAGTGTCGAAAATGTTTGCACATATTGCAAGTACCCATAGCATACTCATCAAGCTCGTAGAAAACCATGTGGTGCAAAATTGGTGGCTAAAATAGAACTAAAGGATGGATAATTGAAAGTGTATCCCCATAAAATGCATTGTAATAAATCTCTTGCAGATCGAAGCATTGTAATTGCTTTTTAGTCGTCCATGTGTACTGTCAGCATGTGAAAAATGGAGGCAAAGAACTATTTCTAGCAATGCATTGCACGACATATACAATGGTAGAGTGTGGAAGAAATTCATGCATGTAAGTAACACTCCATTTTTAGCTGCTCCTAATAATATAGGACTATTGCTGAATGTGGATTGGTTCAACCGTTACAAACACTCCCCTTATAGTGTATTTAGTTATTTTGAATCTGCCAAGATCAATGCGGTTTAAAAAAGAAAACATCATTTTAGTTGGTTTAATACCAGCATGCAGGTCCACATGAGCCTTCGTTGCATATTAATACATATCTTGATCCATTTGTTGAAGAGTCGAACACTTTATGGAAAAATGGAATTCAGATACAATCACCAGATGCACATAACCCCATCACTTTAAGAGCTGCTTTGCCTTGTGTAGCCTGAGACACACCAGCAACTAGAAAGGTGTGTGGATTTTATGTTCACATGGCAAAATGTGGTTGCTCAAAGTGCACAAAAGTTTTTGAGACCAACCCAGAAAATGGGGTGATGTGTTATGGTGGTGGTTTCAATACAGTTTCGGCCCCACGCAAAGAGGAAGACCATCGTGCACAAGCCTAATTAGGTCAACAGCAAGTTAGCAATGCTGCAAAAACAAAGAGTTGAGTCGCTGAGTGGATCAAGGTTTACATCTTTGATGTACTTGGAATACTTCGATTGTATAAGGCTCCACATCATTGATGCCATGCATAACCCTTTTTTGGGTTATTCACCAATGCTAACAATTGAAGAAGCAGAACAAGGTCATGACTTACTAGTTAAATTCTGCATTGAATTTGAGACATTGTGTGGCATTGAGAAAGTCACTCCAAATATGCATTGCATAACACATCTAGTTGAATGCATTATGGATTATGGGCCTGTGTATGCATTCTGGCTTTTTTGATTTGAAAGGTATAACGGATACTGGGTAACTATCGAACCAATAACCAGTCAGTTAAAGTTCAGTTCATGCAACACCTCATGCATGATGTACAGGTTGACAATCTGAATATTCCTGTAGAGTGCTTGAATGTACAAACGACAATAAAGCAACAATTGTTCAACAAAGATTAAAGCACTGGTACATTAAATGATATGAGCTCGGAACATGCCATGGAGTATTGGGCAGTTATTGCTTCCACAAAACTGTCAGTTCATGATGTGCCCACCAACATTTGGTCCATCAGTGCTCACTATTGTCTATCAGGGGCTGCATCAGAGCACTATCTTGATGAAGACAGTACACTGTATTTGGCCAACACCTATCAAGTGATGTACAAACATGTACAGGATGCTATCAACACAAGTATTTCATTTCGTGCAATGTCATATATATACGTCAAAAACGGAAACACAGTGTATGAATCAATCGGAGCCGTTCCAAAAGATCATGCTACATCCTAGCAGCATGGTCTGGTAAAGATGGTCATATGGACAAAAGTACAGCAGAACTTCGTCCAGGTTAGGTTATGTATTACTATCAGCACAACTATACCATGCTGGAAACACAAAATCTCACGTTTTTGCGTTTGTTAAATGGTACCAACATCATCCTCAATCACGCCAGGTGTGGTGCTCTAATCTGTACAAACCATTTGGCCCAGCATCATTCTTACCAGTACAAAGAATACACTCAGTTTGTTGCAGCAAGGACAAAGCTAAATGATGAAAACGTTCTATATATCTGCCCACTACAACAGAAGGTTTTTTAATAACAAAACATGTGACAATGTATACTCTAATCACTATTGATTGTATGTATTTCTTGATTGTAAAGCCATCACCAATATATTACTCACATTCAGTGAATGATTACTTGTGAAGTGAGAGTAATGGGTAGATGAACAAGTCTTTACAAAGGGGAGGAACTACAGACGTCGCTTGTACATAGGCGTAGGAAGCGGGGGGAGGGGGAGGCTCAGCCCCCTCATATTTTGTGCCCATATTTATTAATAAATTTATATTGAGATCGGTTAAAAGCGAGGCCATCGCAGGGGCGGATACAAAAGGGGAAGAGGGGTTGGGGTGTGTGCAACCCCCTTTTTATATAAGGTACATGTATCTCCCCCTCTTCGCTAAGCAGCCTCCCTCCCCATGCACCCCCACATTTCGCATTGTGCCTGAAGCGTACACCTTCCCCCCCCCCCCCCCCCACCCTTGCTTTTCGTATCGCGTGTCTCAACCCCCTTATCCTATATCCGCCCTGGCCCCAGCCCCTTGCATGGCGACAAAGTCAGCACGGCCACGAATAACCACACCCACTTAATATGAATTAATAATTTAACCCCCCTGCACTTTTGAACCGTTCTAACGCCACTGTTGTACTGTCATACCATGAATTTCTGGTGGACTTTGCAGCTGGTGCTCGATTCCTTGCTTTGCTTCAGAGGTCAGAGCGCGCGCATGTACAAGTGAGCATGATATGCCTGCCCAGGTCGTGCGGTAGACGTTGGTTGATTATGTAGTCGTTGGTACATTATAGCGTCCTTGTGTTATGTAGGCCTATTAACGAGTAAGAGTAAATTGTCTCCGGACACAAACGGAGCAATTCTCATGCACGTGAACTCCCTTATTCGCACAGGTCTCCAGATCTATCACTATCGTCAGCCAATCCCTCCAAACATTAACCCCACCGAATCCTGGATGGTTGAAAGACTGGCCACATGGATTGGCCTGACTACTTTCAGTGATAACTTGGACTGTAACACAACCTCTAGTAATGGAGCTGGTGTTGGTTGGACTGGACCTTTGGCTATTAATGCTTACTGGATACAGACAGTGGCAAATGGAAGGCGTCTTGTGTTGGATAGATTTACCAACAGTGATCTTGGTATCTACACGTGTTCTGACAGTACAACCAATGAGTCTGTGACTATTAACATCACAAGTGGTGAGTGGTATGTACAGTCCTCACTTGTATAATATGCTTCCCGTGGTTTAATTTGACCACTAATAGCGTCTGAAATAAAATCAATCCAGCAATGTATGTATTTGTATTACCTTTCCCTCCCACACATGCACTTCACTTACAGCTAACCCAGCCGTCCATGCAGTCAGTGATGATGTCAGCATTGAGGCAGGCTCCAGTGGACAGCTGAAGGTGTATGTATCTGGTGTTCCTGACCCCCCAAGTACAAGCATCACATGGTTCAAGTTGGGCCCAGGAGGGAACAGGACAGAACTAAAGGAGCCAACGGTGAACTTCTCCAGTGACCATCGAACACTTGTACTGAGTGGTGCTCAGGACAGTGATGGAGGAACCTACATATGCATCGTGACTCAGAACTCTATCCCATCATATCCATCTGCTGGTGTTACTATGCGGCTAGCTGTCACAGGAAAGAAGGGTGAGTAATTAAAAGATATCAAAACTCCCTATAAGAATGATTGCTATTTCATTATGCTTCCAGCCATATCAGCCAACATCACAATTGGTTGCTCTCCTACTATGCAACCTGCTCCCAACATCACCTGGTGTACCCCTCTCCTTTTCCAAACTTCTCCATTGCCTGTGATTGTAGGTACTGCCGCAGGGGGTGGAGCTATCCTGGTGCTGGTTACTGTAGCACTCTGCGTGTACATCATATGCTGCAGCAAACCTCGCAAGGGGGCAACCCCACATGTATGCTGAGGGGAGCGGCCATTGTTGAACCCTTACTTTGATTATTCACGTGATTTATTACTGCTATTCATTAAATTTTGTATGGATGCCGTAGCATTTTGAGACTTCACCTCAACATTTGCAGAGGAAAATGCATGTCACTATAAATTTAATACATTTAAAAAAAAGAAACTCTCACCTCAAAACTCGGAATTCATAAGATATAAAAAACATTCTCTCTGAGAGTTGGTGGTATATAGGATTTGAGGTCTATGGTGATCTGAAAAGGAATGGATCAACGATGATACGATTTTTATAGTCCTACATTTAGCATTTTTGTAGTTACGTTGCTAAATATTATACTATTTTTATAAATTCGTCTCTTTATTGTTCCTTTATTCACTTCCTTTTTACACCAACAATAGCCTGCAAATCCTATATACCACCAACTTTCCAGAGAGAATGTTGTTGTTAACTTGTCAATAGCAGAGGTTGAGATTCATAGAAGACTAGCCCCCTCATGTATCATTGGCTAGCCACCTCATGTATCATTGGCTAGCCATCTCATATATCATTGGCTAGCCCCCTCATGTATCATTGGCTAGCCCCCTCATGTATCATTGGCTAGCCCCCTCATGTATCATTGGCTAGCCCCCTCATATATCATTGGCTAGCCACTCATGTATCATTGGCTAGCCCCTTCATGTGTCAATGTATTAATGGATAGCCCCCTCATGAAACATTGGCTAGCCCCCTCATGTATCATTGGCTAGCCCACTCATGTACCATCGGCTAGTCCCCTCATGTATCATTGGCCTGCCCCCTCATGTGTCATTGGCTAGTCCCCTCATGTATCATTGGCTAGCCCCTCATGTATCATTGGCTAGTCCCTTCGTGTATCATTGGTTAGCACCCTCATGACAAAAAGCTTCAGCAACAACTCAAATAGAAGTGACATTGCTGGCTTTGTGTGGTCATCAAGTAGCTCCAAGGCTCTGCAGACTTCATGTGATGCATGCATGTAGATTTGTGGTGTGCTTGGCATTTGTATTTGGTGATGTATGATCTGTGCATGTGAATGTGGATAGATAAAGAAGGTTCAAATTCTGGTATGGAACTTATGGTTGTGATATATAAAATGGTAGCTTATCACATAAAGTTTTGTCCTCAGTGATCTTCACAAAAAAAAAAAAAGATTTCTGGCATCTGTGTGTTTAGCTGACAAGATTTGCTTTAGTACTTAAAGACAGCTGCAACCTACTTACTGCTTCACCACACATTAATACTAGAAGATATTTGATAGTGAAGTCAATACCTTATGCACTGTTCCTTGATGTCCCTGTTTGGCCTACTGATTGCAGAGTCACTAAATAAAGTGAATATCTTATATGCAAAAAAAAAAACTCCTTTCTTTACCTTCCCCCTCTAGATTGGTATACCTGACACACATTCAGGACTTTTCAGCGCAACTTCATGGGAAGACCATTTAGGACATTGTCTGCCACAGGTTGGAATTCGTTTTTGTCTACATCGACGACATCTTCATCGCCAGCAATGATGCCAAAACTCACATGGACCTAAATTATTATAGAGAAATGGTGTAGTATGAACAGTTGAAAATAGGAGGTAGATAGCCTTTAGCCTTCGGGAGACACTGTGTAAAAGGGTTGTTATACTCGCCTGTATAACATTGTTATACAAGTAGTTATACAGCATTTGTTATAGACATTGCGTATAATTATGTATAACTGTGTATAATGGTAGTATGTACTAATTACAAAACCGCAGTGTAAAAAGGGTTGTTATACTCGCCTGTATATCATTGTTATACAAGTAACTGTTATACACATTGTGCATAACTGTATACATGTGATGCTAATTTTATACCGCATCATAGCGAGGGCGTAATTCGTTGTTAATTGAGCTATTGGCCATTAATAATGGGCCATTAAATTTAAATTTAAAAAGAAAGATGGCTATACGACAGTATACGTGTTCCGAAGTGTCAAATAAAGAAATCGCGGAAGGAAAGCGTATATCTGGTTGGTCGGAGTTCTGGCTAAAATGTATGTATACATGTATGTATACATTTGAATTTGAATCGTCTACCGGTACTTGTATACAGTTTCAGTGATGATATGTGTGAAGCCAAAAAGCCCCAAGTTGTGTAGACGTCGCGTTGGATGGAGTGACCACTGCAAGGTAAGCGAATGTAGTTTTGTAATATTTCTGGGTTGTACCATGTATATAAATAATTTATGGTTGTCATACATGCTATTATAATCAATTTTTAAAAGTCACCTTTTGAAATGGGCTGATTGTAACTGTGGCAACCAGCTCAGTATACACGCCCAGGGTCAGGCTACATTCTGCATATGTGTGTGATTGTGTGTGTGTGTGTATACATGTGTATGTAATAGTAACATGTATGATATGTGTGTGCATTTGGTACATGTGTGTGCGTGTGTGTTTGTTGTGTGCATGTATGCGATACATGTGTATGTGAGCATGTATATGTTTACATGTTCAACGTGTGTATATTCACTGATTCAATGTTCCTATTACATTGGTCATGATGTAATCTGTGCATCAAGCATGCAGGATCGGTGCTCTGGGTACATTGCATGTATATGTGTGTTCTGAGTTATTGGTGAAACAAGCGTATGCCTTTGACAGTCTGATGCACATGAACAATATGTGCTCACCTCATGCTGTCATGTGCTCACCTCATGCTGACATCATGTGCTCACCTTATGCTGTCATCATGTGCTATCCTCATGCTGTCATCATGTGCTAACCTCATGCTGTCATGTGCTAATCTCATGCTGTCATCATGTGCTCACCTCATGCTGACATCATGCGCTCTCCTCATGCTGTCATCATGTGCTCACCTCATGCTGACATCATGTGCTCACCTCATGCTGTCATGTGCTCACCTCATGCTGACATGAGCTCACCTCATGCTGTCATGTGCTCACCTCATGCTGTCATGTGCTCACCTCATGGTGTCATCATGTGCTCACCTCATGCTGACATCATGTGCTCACCTCATGCTGTCATGTGCTCACCTTATGCTGTCATCATGTGCTAACCTCATGCTGTCATGTGCTCACCTCATGCTGTCATCATGTGCTCACCTCATGCTGTCATGTGCTCACCTCATACTGTCATCATGTGCTCACCTCATGCTGTCATGTGCTCACCTCATACTGTCATCATGTGCTCACCTCATGCTGTCATGTGCTACCCTCATGCTGTCATCATGTGCTCACCTCATACTGTCATCATGTGCTCACCTCATGTTGTCATGTGCTCACCTCATACTGTCATCATGTGCTAACCTCATGCTGTCATCATGTGCTAACTTCATGCTGTCATCATGTGCTCACCTCATGCTGTCATGTGCTCACCTCATGGTGTCATCATGTGCTCACCTCATGCTGTCATCATGTGCTCACCTCATGTTGTCATCATGTGCTAACCTCATGCTGTCATGTGCTCACCTCATACGTCATGTGCTCACCTCATACTGTCATCAGGTGCCTGATGAAGATGGTTTGGTATTTAATGCTAGCATTCCTACTTACCCTAATCACCTAATAATGTCTACTAAACCACATCACATGATCTTAACACTCACCTTGCATGCACACACATGCACACACACATACACATACTTGAAGAAGTTGCCAAGGGGTAATACACACACACAGTTGGTGGGATGGCTGCTTTGCCACACCCCATGATGAGGCTACCATGATGCATGTAGCCACAGTCTTGATAACTGGGGCACTCCTGCCAAAGGGGAGGGTTGATGGACTAATTGTGGGCTGTTAGCACTGAAGTTTGATTGCTTTGGTGTCACACTGAAGTTTTTATAGTTCACTGTGTGATGTTTTTTCAGTACCAAATAGACCCAGGCAGCAATATGTTTTGGTGCCTAGCTGTGTAGGGCTTTCATTGTGCTGTGAATATTCTTACATGTAGTGGTTGTATTGCAGTACCTTTTGGGAGGATATTGGCATGTGTGCAGCTACATACATAGGGTACGCATGTGTGTGTATGTGTGTCTGCATGTCACTAGGGAAGAAAGCACAATTCTGTCAAGATGTGTGTATGCATGTGTCTGCATTTTATACTGGTATGTGCATGTGCATCCACATATGTTTACAATTGTCTGTACGTGCTTATATCTGTGTGAGTAGGTGAAGATGCTAAGAATGTGGTTTGAAAGAGGCGAATGTGATTTTGGAGCATTCAGAATGAAAATGTTTAGCTAGAGGCTTGGCAGCTTGGAGGTGGCACCAGTATTACTGCCATTAGTAGCTGAGTGCACTAAGAATCTATCGTTCTCAATAGTCTTCATCCAGATTGTATGTATGGTATGTTTGCATGGTGTGATATCTTTAAATGATATATTTTCACCCTGATAGGATCAAGCCTTACATCAATTGATCGAAACTGAAAGATCTGATGTGAACTTACATTTGTTGTATTGTTACATCTGTACATGTACATGTTGTGTACTATTCTATCTCCACTTGTGAGACTAGAGCTGGGTGTAACTGAACGTTTCCATACATGTACATGTCATGTTAATGTACATACATAGAAGTCTTACAAAGGGGTGTGGCCATATATTACTATATAGCAATGACACAGTACACTTCTATGCATCATGCTTCTAATAGGGTCATGTGATCAAATGGAATCAGGATAGCGGCCAGACCTGGTGTGCATCAGATTGAATCTTTTTTATGAAATCAGGGTATCCTGATTCTATTTGATGCACACTGGTCTGGTCGCTACCATGTTTCTATTTGATGCTCACTAGGGTCTGGTCGATACCACAATCCTATCAGCTGCACACCAGAGACTGGCCAATAGCTTTATTTGATGCACACCAGGTCTGACCGCTGATATGATTCTGTCTGATGCACACTGCTACCATGACCCTCACATTAGGAATTGCCACGTACTAGCATATCAAGTAATGCGAGCAGCAGTCCCTGGTGTGCATCAGATAGAATCATGTTAGCAGCCAGACCTGGTGTGTATCAAATGGAATCATATTAACTCGTCTGCATCAAGTAAAGACACGCTAGTGGCCAGTCGCTGTTGTACATCTGGTAGGTTTGTGATATCGATCAGACCCTGGTGTGCATCAAATAGAATCATGTTAGCAAACTGACCCAGTTTGCATCAAATTGAATCATTAAATTCTAGTAGTGGCCAATCCCTGGTGTGCATCTAATAGAATCTTGGTAGCGACCAGACCTGGTGGGCTTCAAATAGAATCAGGATAGCGGCCAGACTCGGGTTTGCATTTAATCTTATTTGCATCAAATAAAATGGCAGTCCCTGATGTGCATCTAATAGAGTCATGTTCGTTGGTGTGCATCAAATAGAATCATGTTAGTGGCCAGACCAGGTATTGTAATACAGTCTTGTGTGCATCAAATAAGCCATTTCGTAAGTTGCTTTTGAAACCCCACTCTGAGCAGAACAAATACAGTGTGTACGAGGCTTCTTTTCAAATGAATGTAACGCGCATGCGTAGACCCTTCAGAGCCGCATGCATATATGGCGTCATCGTCGGGAAATCTACTGCAACTATAACCGTACGTTCCTATCATCCAGAAGAAATATCTTAGGTGGGTCTTGAAGTAAATTGAGGGACTAGTGGCTAATTCCCAAGTCTCTCCTCTAACAGGTCCCCGAGAAACGATGAAGTCATGTCGTCACAGCAGAACCTACATGTATATCGATACTAGTACGATGATGACGAAGAAGACCGCGCCAAACCTTAGGTCCTAGGCAGCATGGCGATGCTGTTTGCACGGTCCGTTACACTACTGCAGGAGGTTGCGAAACTACAGATCCAAAAACTTTCTCAAAGCGATGTTGTAGGACCAACTCGAGGGAAAAGGACATCACTTTCTGTACAGGTACAGTAACGTTATATCGGCTTCTTTTTTCCTACTGAGGAGAATCCAGCTGAAGTCTCGAAGCGTAAGCAGTGTGGCTTTGTATTGTTAACGGGAATTCTTTGTTTTCAGAGTCTCAAGCGTCCATAGCGCTAAAGTGATGTCTCGGATATCAGCAAAGAAGAGGGTGAAGGTATACTAGTCGTTTAAAAGTGTGAGTCCTTTCATTTTTGCTTTGTAGTTGGTATAGCAAACTACAACCGAACTCTGAAACGCATTCCAAATAAAGCCGAATCAAATAAAGGTCATGCAATCCGAGCACAACAACTAGGTAAGCGCTCGAATTCAAAAATGTTGCTGATGCGTTTCTAGTCTTAATTTTATACACTATATAGCTATGGAAGCGGCGATCCGCACAAGTAACAGACCATGCAAGAAAGGGATGCGTGTCTGAAGAGGAAGAACTGGACAGTGGGACGATACTAAGAGGAGGCTCATATGGCGATCGGAGGAACTAAACGCGTTTTTGGACAGAGCAAACAAGGCACCACGGAAGGAGATCCAATTGGGCCCACCGCGCTCGGTCAAACTTTCCTGATGAACTTTCCACCACCCCACCCGGATGCTTCACCGTCGCCGAATGAACTCGTTCTCTGTTTTTTTTTTTTTTTTGTTCCCTTAACTTATACTTTCTATATGTACTCGCTCTTATATATTTATAGAAGAGTCCTGGAAACGAGGGTATGCAGGAAATGAGGATAATTAAAAATTCATAATTATGTTATACGCTGTGTTATACTCTGTTTGCCATTGTTATACATATTGTTATCCACTGTTATACTAAATGTTATACTGAAGTTATACACAGTGTTATACTATAGTTGTTATACGCAACTGTGTATAGAGTATCCATACGCAAAGTTATACACATGCGGATAACACGTGTATAACGTGTGAATAACACATGAATACACGCGTTATACAGTACTGTATAACAACCCTTTTTACACAGTGAGATATAGCGATTCAAACAGGATTATCGCAGAAAAAAAATCTCATATACCATACTTAATGTACACCAATAAATGATTAAATGGTGAATTGTACAGTGTTTTCACAGGACCACCTCTGCCAGCTGTTCCAACGATTTCAGGAATATGGTTTAGTTATCAACACTTCTAAATGTCAATTTGGTCGGGATTCAATTGATTTTCTACGACACCATATCACTCCAACCTGGATTGTACCATTGCCTGACAAGGTAAAGGTCATCAGCCAATACCCTCAACCAACCACAGTGAAGGGTTTACAGGAATTCGTAGGTATGATCAATTTTTACCACCGTTTCATCCCAGGTGCTGCACGGATGATGTCACCACTCTACACAGCACTAGCAGGCAATTCGAAGACCTTGATTTGGAGTGACGCAATGTCAAAAGCATTTGATGCTACCAAGAAGGCATTGGCGGAAGACACTACTTTCCCACCCGCACCATGGAGCATCGCTGTCAATCACCACAGACGCCTCTGATCTCGCCATAAGTGCAGTTCTGCAGCAGTTCGTAAATAACTCATGGGAACCACTGGCATACTTCAGTAAGAAGCTACAATCTTCTGAAACAAAATACAGTGCCTTCGACCGGGCAATCGGAACCTACGCGAGTAGGTTCCATATAGGAATCCTGCAGTATCATGAATGTCATTAAAAAACGTCACTCGCGTCTAGCGGGACAGCCAAGAGTCGGGTCACTTCGCTTTTAGTGGCAATCGAGCAATATCAAAAAGGAGAACAGTTCTGCGTTATACATATGTCATAAGACGGTGTACTTTTAGAGAACAAAAATACTCGTCCCCATCGTCCGTACCCAGTCCCACCTAAAATTTCTCCTCCGTCGTCGTCTTCTTCTTCTTCCTTCCGGAGAGTATAACTCACGACAGGAACGTTTGTAAAGCACGCCAAGTGTACCAATCGCTTCAGGATGCGTCCGCGGGTTATCTTTGGGGGTCTGTTAGACGCCTAACTGATCGGGCAATTAAATAAAGCGAGTAGTTCCTTATTTGGCGTTGATCTACAAATAGCGCATTACATCACTAGGTACATTACGCAGCCAATATAAAATAACCAGCCGTTATTAAATTCGTTGGTTTTCCCATGCAATCTAACACACTTGGGCTAAAAAATGCCTTCACGTAAACAGAAGAAGAGATTGCAACAACGAGCGGAATACCTCCAAACCAAAGACGAAGTGTTAGAAATAAAGTCATCGCAAGAGTGTAAAGCTAAAGCCCGTGCGCGCTATTTAGCAAATGCTGAAAAAAAGAAGGCCTCTGTTCGCGACAGCTACAAGGCTAATCCTGAGAAAAAGAAGGCCTCTGTTCGCGACAGCTACAAGGCTAATCCTGAGAAAAAGAAGGCCTCTGTTCGCGACAGCTACAAGGCTAATCCTGAGAAAAAGAAGGCCTCTGTTCGCGACAGCTACAAGGCTAATCCTGAGAAAAAGAAGGCCTCTGTTCGCGACAGCTACAAGGCTAATCCTGAGAAAAAGAAGGCCTCTGTTCGCGACAGCTACAATGCTGATGTTGAATCCATGAGGTCTACTAAAAGACAGCAATATCAGAATGACATTGATGAAAACCGTGCTTCTAAAAGACAGCGATATCAGAATGACATTGATGAAAACCGTGCTTCTAAAAGAGCAAAGTACAAGGACTATTCTGATACCGTTCGGGCATCTAAAAGGAGTCACTACTGGAAAGACCCCGATGCTGCCAGATATGCCAAACGAGTGCAATACAAGACACAACACGGTGTCAAGCGCGCTACTAAAAGTACCGACAAAGCTACCACCCAAAGGTGCGTTACAGCATGAATGTTGGATCGGCCATAAATTATGAGCATGCCATTGTGTATCGCTAAAAAAGGAAGGAATATTTTAATGGAAGGAATATTTTATGTAACAGTTACAGCGGTAGATATTGCATCTCTCTCCACTCTTAGACGTTGACGACAATTTCATAATATTGTGGTGCATAGTTTATCTGATAATGGCGTCTAAACAGGGCCGTAGCCAGAGGGGGGTTCGTAACCAAGCAAACCGTAAAATAGCTAGTGAAATCGGGATTTTATTATGGGTTTCCTTGGTTACGAACCCCTCTGCTACGGCCCTGCAAAGTTGCTGGTGACAATGTATTGTGGTGCATGGTTTATCTGATAATAGCGTCAACGACTATGTATTGTGGTGCATGGTTTATCTGATAATAGCGTGAGATCAGTTGACTTAGGTTCATGTAATCTTTGATGTATTATATGGCTTCACTTGCCACCGCCATTGCCAATGCTTTAATTTAACTGAGGGTTGTTTAAACAACTCTAGGACAAGATTAATGACTGCAACCATCTCCTTCTCTCATGTAGCTACTCCCTGTATGAACCAAACTCTCGTGCACTAACGGAGTATAATGGTGGTCTAGAAAAATCTATTCTTAGGAATAGTGAGCTTTTAAGTGAAGCAAATGATGCCTTTTGTAAGACCCACCCATGGCTAGCTCAAAAGGTAGTTACTAGATCTGCACATGGGGCAGTGAGTAAGATTAGTGCAGATGCATTACTCGCTAAAGCATTGAGTGCACGAAGAGCAAATGCAGGGTCATTGCTAAAAGCTATCCGTGAAGTTAATGCAATTAAATTAGAAGAAAATGATATTTTAGTTGGGAATAGGTATCATACAGCTGGCTCTGAACCCTATTTCTTTGACACTTCTTACGCCAACACAAGAGGATCTGGTGCCATACCAGTAGACCTCAATGGTAGGTGTGTAGTGGCAGAGGAGATAGGGGACAGGGATAAGGATACCATGCGACCACAGAAATGGAAATGTACAAAACAGTGTCGCCTTCTCACTCATGACGAATTAGTAATAGTGTTGGGCACAAAGTCACTGTTCCAAATGTCTGTTGAAGATCTTCGAGCTGGGCTTGATGACCTTGATTCAGGATGTAGCCATGTTCACCACGATAGCTCCGAGCATCTAGGCCATCTCATTTATTGTGATCTTCCAGAATGCTCCAGTCCATTGAGGGTAATTAGGGCAGCTGCACCTCACTATCCTGTAATGCGGATGTTCACTAGGCTACTGTACTCTGCCCGCAAATGCCATATGACCATTAAGGCTATTGATTCAGCCCTTCAGGCAGGGGATATTGATGACCTGATAGCTTTACTGGGCTTGAGAGGGAGCTTGTCCAACTTGTTCAGTGAGGATGGGGCTGAACATGTTGTAGTTAGTGAAGACCACTCATCATTTGGTCTAGGCTGCATTGAGAGACACTTGAAAGTTACTCATGGCCACGCTACAATCAAAGTTCAAAGATGACCCAGAGTTTCCCTGTTGTCGCTGTGAGCGTTTGTGTCAGCGTAAACAGGTGTCTTGTGTTAACTTTAGCCTAGAAAAATACAACACAGAGGCATGGTTGACATTGAAATCCCACATAGTACTAAACAGTGATGCAGAAAAGGTGTACGTGTGCCGCTATTGTGGACCTTTTCTTAATAAGAATACCATACCAGCTAGGTGTGTCCTTAATGGGCTTCTCATAGAACCTGTACCAGACGAACTGAAGTCACTAGATGCTCTCAGTAAACAGTTGATTCAGAGGGCAAAGGCTTTTCAGACAATAGTGAGGTTGGGCACATATTCTGGTAAAGTACCAGCATACAATGCACTGCAAGCATGTAGAGGTTGCATGTTCTTTCTGCCACTGCCACTGAAGAATACGTGGGACACTTTATCTGAAGTTCAAATAGGTGGAACTGAGCTAGTGGCTTTGCCTGACCCACAGCTGTACATAATCGTTAATGGTGTTCCAACAAAAAATAAAATAGTATGGCAAACCCTGGTGGATGTAAATGCAGTGAAGCTAGCTATTAAAAAACTAAAAGAGATAAATTGGCTTTATAAAAACATAGATGATGAATCATTAGATGAGGCAGCTAGAAATATAGTTGAGGTAGTCGACAAGGCTTCCTGCACAATGTTGCAAAAGGCATCAGCTGATGATGTAGCTGCTTTACAGGCATACACTATTCGATCGTTAGACCAACAAGGGTCAGTAATGATGGACGTTGAGCAGTACAAGATGCAAAATGTTAAAGATGATCCTATTGAAAGCAGACAGAGATATCTAGATGTGATGTGTTTTCCAACACTGTTTCCATCCGGGCAGTTTGGTGAATTCCATCCTCGGGACATACACATATCAGCATCAGAGTATGCCAAATCACGGCTGCTCCACAAAGATTCTCGATTTCGAAAAGATCCACAATACGTATTCTTTTTACTGTGGTTGCAAGAAATGCGGCAGATTTCAGCAGGCATTTACAATGTTCTTAAAAGTACTGCTAAAGGTAAAATGCCTGTGAACCAATTTCTTGCAGGAGTTTCTAAATCTGATCACAATATTGAGGCAAATCTTTCCACCATATTTCAATCTGTGCGTGGAACCAAGCAGTACTGGTTCCATAGGAGCAGTGAATTGAAATGCATGCTGAGAGAGTATGGATCGCCTACGCTCTTCATTACTTTTAGCTGTGCAGAGTACAACTCAGAGCACATAGATCGCTACCTAAGGAAGGTCAATGATCATCCTCCTAGCTATCCCATATCTAAGCTTTGCATTGAAGATTTGTTTAACACTGTTATACTAAAAGGATCTGTGCTGGGGGTAGTTGAACATTTCTTTTGGAAAAAAGAATACCAGATGCGAGGGGCCCCTCACTACCATGTGCTTCTGTGGATTGAGGGGGCACCAATGATTGGTAAGAGTGATCCAACAGAGGTACTTGCATGGATTCAAGAACGCATTACGTGCAGAATCCCTGACGCTTCTCTCAATCCTGAACTCCATGCATTGGTCACTAAATATCAGATGCATAAATGCACTAACTATTGCAAGCGCAGACAGAAGCTTAAAAATGGGTTTATTACCAAATGCAGATTTGGTTTTCCACGTGACTGTACTGAGTATGCTATGCTTAACCCAGTGGAGACATGCCTCAAGACAAGGAAGAGAATATATTTTCTTCCTCGAGCTGAACAGGAATGCAGAGTGAATGATTACAATCCATTACTGCTTATGCTGTGGCAGGCCAATATGGATATACAATTCACTGCAGAGGCTTCATTGACCCTAGCTCATTACGTAACAGGTTATGTTACCAAAGCAGAGAAAAGTAACATGCAGGATGTGTGGCAAGAGGTCAATTCTAACAGCAGTATTTACAGCAAGCTCTGGTCCTTTGGCGTACGGTCCTTGCGTTCTAGAGAGTGTGGCCTCTACGAAGCCAGTGACTTGTTGCTTGGTGACCATCTCACTGAGAAATCAGTGTCTGTAAAATGGGTTGATGTTGCAATGCCTCAAAAAAGAAAGCGCAGGCTAAAGAATCATAAAAAGCTCCTTGAAATTGAAAAGAGTGATCCCAGCTCTACAGATATATTAGAGGGGAGTGTGATTGATGTATTTTATCCTACTCGAGCCAAAGAGCTAGAAAATGTGTGCCTGTATGACTTTATACAGTGGTATGAGTATCGTGGGACTAGTAGTGATGGAAAAAGGGTTTACCAAAAGTTACAAAAGCCTCATCTTCCTAATCACAAGCTGTTTGATCCTTCCAATGAGAGCCAGAGAGAAGACTATTACTATTCTCTTATGTTGCTATTCATTCCATTTCAAAATGAAAGTGACCTGGTGGCAGAAGGAGAAACAGCTGAGGTTGCCTTCAAGCGCCACATATAATTAGACATATGCGCCAAATATCACACCTTCTGGTTGGTTCAATGCACACTGAAGTGGGAGAGGATATAGAGGCATATATATCTGACACTAGAATGGATGTGTTGGGTAGCTATGGTACAAGTAATGAAATGGTCGCATTGTCACATCTGCTATTGTGCAATATTTACTCTTTTGATGCTGACTTTGCTTTTAGCTGGAGTTTCATGGCAAACCCCGGTGCAATTGACCCCAGCATTCCCAACATTGTCGAAAGAAAATCCATGTATATTTACTGGAGAAATGGAAATCATTTTGAGGTAGTTACCTCCCAGTTGGAATAAATTATGCATGGTTAGATTCCCCAATGACATGCGAAGGCACCATGTATATTTGGTCCGTGCAATGCAGACAGTCCCTATTACTGGTGGGTAGGTGTGGAGGGTATGCACATTGGTTACAAATGTTGATGGTCACAACGCTCAAATAAAAACCGTTGTCTACATTTGTCAGTATATATATATAGACTGGTCAAGCTACAACAAGCAGACCAAGGCTGTTAACACACGGCCCATGTTCTATGTGCATTATATGTGCTATATTTGTGAAATGCTAAGACAAAGGATTTTTTATATTGCAGGTGACTATAGAAATTAATCATTGTGCATAGAACCAGTATTGTGGGATTGTCTCCTGCACAATCAATATAATACATTGGCCCAGCTGAAGTTATACAACATTGTGTGCATGTAAGTAACTTTCTGTGCTATGATGAAAACATGCTTGGTATATGTCAAAAGCAGGCTACAATGAGTGAGCTTGGGGCTCATGACACCCCCACTGTTGAGTGGATAATACATATATCTCAAAAACCAAACAGAGATATATGGGGGACCTGCTCCCATGACAAATAGTAATATATGAGCAAAACAGGTGGGTGGGGCGAGTGATACGATGCATAAGTTGTAAAGGTGATGCTAAGGCTGGCCTTCATGGATTCACAAGATATATAAAAGTGAAGACAGACATATATTTGGGGGACCTGCTCCCATGACAAATAGTAATTCTAGCTTATCACACATAGGTTGACTCCATGTATGGTAGGAATCCACTTAGCATACTATGAACTTCTATTGCCACTAAACAGGACAACTTCACACTTTGGTGAATGCATGGAGGCCGGCCTTCACATCACCTTTGTATATCTTGTAAATCCATGGAGGCTGGCCTTAGCATCACCTTTACAACCAATGCATCATATCACTCACCCCACCCACCTTTTTCTCATATATATATATATGCATGATGCTAACAACACTATTATTCCAGTGATCGTTGCAAGCTGTAGAAAGTATGTGGTATATATATTTCATAATCATCTCATATTTTTTGTAAATTTTTGCTTTGATGTTTAGAATGTCAAGTGACGACGACGACGACGAGATGATACAGGCAATGGAGGCGGTGTCCCCAACCGCTCTCAGTTGCTCCCAGCCGAACCGCTCCTCTATACCTCAACTCTTCACACCTCCATTTTATCCTCCACCACGAATCGCTCCACCTCCACCTCCACGAGCTTTATCAGTCCGCCTACCACATCCACCACCCCTTTCTCCTCCAACGCAGTCAGGAGGACGGGTCGCTCCAGTGTCTGCTCTTCCTCCAGCGCCGTTGGGAGGACGGGTCACACCAACACCGGTACCCTTAGCGTCTGCTCCGGATCCTCCAGCGTTGCCAGGCACTGCCGGCAGATATTCCCCTTTATATACAGATGAAAGGAGTGGTGGTAGATGGGGATGTCGTGGACGGGTCCCTCCAGTATCTGCTCCAAGACCAATCACTAGTGTCTGCTCCTCCAGCACTGCCAGGTACTGCGGGGAGGTATGCAGTCACGAACGTGGTGGCAGTCGGGAACGTGATGGCAGTCGGGAACGTGATGGCAGTCGGGAACGTGATGGCAGTCGGGAACGTGATGGCATTCGGGAACGTGATGCCAGTCGAGGACGTGGTGGTAATCGAGGACGTGGTGGTAGATGGGGGCGCGGAGGCCGACAAGGGCACCAATACATGTACAATTGTACTATAAATTATAATTGATTTTTCCTTTTATTGCATTCATGTGTTTCGAATTAGCTAAAGCAGCATGGCCTCCACACAACACAAATGACTGCAATTTAATTCTGCCATGCATGCATGTGACTCACAAGTTCAAGTTCTTGCATGCTATTTGCAGTGGCGGATCCATGTATCGCAAAGTTAGAAATGAAATATTCATAGCTACAAGGGGCGGTGTCTTATGTCGCGCTGATGATATAAATACAACGAAAACGCGCCGAAGTAACATAACAGTAAAAAAGCGGCTGGGGCGAAGCCCCAGACCCCGGGTACATCGTCCTCTCTTACGCGCAATACTTCGTAGCCACGCCCAAACTATGATTATTAACGCCCCTCCCCTTCGTCCCCCCCCCCCCCCCCCCCCCCCCCCGCAAAAAAATTCTGGATCCGCCCCTGATTTGGGTCTATATGTTTCAAGAACACGTGCATAAAGTATAACTACATCAGCCGAAAAATTTAGGAAACAAGTAATAAAAACATTCTCTAAACGAGAAGGTTGGTTGGATATAGGAATCAAATGAGATGGTGGTATAAAAAGCAAGGGAACAAGGCTTTTGATTTAAAAGTAAAAATAAATAGACCTATATTAGCAACATGTCATATTTAAATGTGCATGCTAATATAGGTCTATTTATTTTTACTTTTAAATCAAAAGCCTTGTTCCCTTGCTTTTTATACCACCATCTCATTTGATTCCTATATCCAACCAACCTTCTCGTTTAGAGAATGTTTTTATTACTTGTAATCTATTATTGTATCGATATTGATACGGCATGGTTACACGATGATATTATCATTATCGATGCTAGGTTGATAACAATCCTGTACACAATGACGTGTCCTCATTGGTGGTGGAGAGGAGTGGCCCTACCTCTTATGTGGTTCAAATACGGAACGATGTGTTGTGGAGAAGACATATTGACCACATCAAGCCGATCGCGGGGTCAACTCTAACTAATCCTGGAAGTACCACCTCAAGTGCACCTATAGTAGAGTTTCGATCGCTCCAGAGCACACCTAATAGTAGTACCTTATGTGAACCACTACTCCCCACCCCGGCACAGGAGGTTCGACCACCAGAGGTGACTGCAAGTTATCCACTTAGTCAACCCACAGTGCTGCCTGAGAAACCTCTAGATCAAACCCCAATGTCCCCACAGACAACCATGGAAAATTTTACACCACAGCCGTCAGCTACTGTACAGCCTGCTTCAAATACACAGCAAGATCGTACACCACAGCGGCGTTCGACAAGGATTCGACGTCCACCAGAGAGACTTTGATTCTATGTGGGGAGGAGGTGTACTGTATATGTAGGTCTGAGAACTAGGATGAACTGCGCATGTGCAGGGTGTTCCTTTGTTTTTCCTCGTTGGTGATTAACATTTTGTGAACCCAAATTTGTGGTGCAGGACACTACACTATTGAGGATAATATGTCTGATACTCAGGGAGATGATACTTCCGAAGAGGGTGCCCTCCCCGACCTGTAGAGGGGGCGGACCACGAGTGCAAGGGGGCGGACCCACACACTGACACTAGTGTTGGTCAGAGTGCCTGGTTTATACCAAACTCGACTGTGACACTCATCTATGGTCCACCGAGGAGGGGTAAGAGCTATTTGTTCAAACAGATGTACGACATCCCTCCAGTATCAATGGCTAGCAGATGGTCCATGCGGTCATCGTGTTCACACCCAGTACAGAGGATTGGGAAGACAAGAGCGTGCTGCGTGACTGGAGTGAGGCCAGCCTTGCCAAGGTAATGATACACCAGCGAAAGACAAACTGCGCCAAGTACATAGTGGTAGTTATGGACAACTTACTCTCGCGAATCAACTTTGACACAACACTATGAAAGGGTTGTTCACGAGGCATAGACATTACAACATCAGCATAGTGCTCACAACCCAAAACGTTAGCCGCACCATCCACCCTTTGGTGAGAGGCCAGGTAGAGAGGTTTATATGCTTCAATCCACCATCTCTAGAGTGCTGTAACGTCTTGCAGAAGGCCTTTTGCTCATCGATCTGGCCATCCCAGAAAAAGATGTACGACTACTTGAAATCCCTAGACATGCTTGATGCACACTCCTACCTGGTAGTTAAGCCGCCTGTGACTCGATCAGCGACTGCTACCCTGTCGTACTGATTAACCCTATGCAGTAGTGAACTTGCCATGAATTTTATATACACAAGCGGAAAAATCATCTGTAAATAATATATTCGATGAGTGTATTCGTAATCAGCCTTGGCCGTACCTGGGGTGGTTGGGAGCCATGGGTCTGAGACAACTTCATTTTCATCCTTAACATGCACTTTTCTGATTTGAATTTTTTCAGGACTTCCCATGTCCCCCTGTTCCCACCGTCCAGGTCTCCGCACCACTCCCCCTTTCTCAAGCCCCACGTTCTCCTTGAGGTTCCTGTCATTAGACCACACCCACATAAAATGGATGACCAGATTGTTCCACAAGCGGTGGTTGTCGTGGAAACAGCGCAAGTGTCCGTCATATCAGCACATCTTCTACACACTTGAAGAGAGAGAGTTCCAGTCCCATGTGGCTGGCTGCTTTAAGTAGGTCTGGGCACGATACCCTTTTCACACATGATCAGGCCATCTGGGAACTGGACTGCATCATGTGGATGTGCTGATATGTATTGCTGCAATGTATACGTCACCATGTATGGTGGATACCTTGTGATGTAGTATGCTGCTACCATGTATGGTGTTACTGTATTTTGGTGAACACAATAATCTATTGATCAGTCAAGTGTTTGACCATGCAGGGCAGGATCTGTACATCCATGCATATGTATAAACACACACACAGCCACACAATATGAAAATTTTGAGTTTAGCTGTGCAGGACGCAGGATGTTCAGTGTCTTCAATGAGGCCTTTCACTTCATAGAACAAATGCGTAGCTCAGTTTGTACTTTTGTCTCTCATACCTAAGGCCAGGCTACACACACTGAATGCTCTCGCTTTATTTTAGAAAGTGACCCAACCCCCACAAAAATTGGAATGATGATTGAATTGAATAAATAATTATAAAATCAATAAGCAGACAAGTTTATGTTGAGGCTGGAAAAAAATGACATAGATCATCATAATTGCAAATCGACACATCACATCCATGACCATTAGGATGGACTTACATGCAGGCTTTCATGGTTTTTTCTAATCAAAATACAAACAATGCTTCTCATACATGGATACGCATGTATAGTCATGACTGTATCATTGCACTTACAAGGTATCCATACTCCCCTTCCTGGGGATGATCTTCATGGACTACTGTTGAGATAAATCGCACTGACCATTAGAAAAAATTAATAAAACCTGTACCTATATCTTCTTCCTTCCAGTGGACTTTCTACGTACGTGTGAAAAGAAACAGTATATCAAGTATGAGAACGGGACTCTTAACAAACCGTACGCGTACTACTGGAGGCTGTGCCTGAATTTCTAAAAAAGGTGATGGAGACTTGCATCAACTTACACGTAATAGTCTGTATGCATGCAATACACACCTTTCTTTGCAACACAATTACCCATTTTTCTATTTTTACATGTGTCCACTTTATTTATCGGAAATGGGCGTAGTCTCCTAATTTCAACAATGATCATGATCGCAAAAAGCTAGAGAAAAGTTTCGTGCACTAACCGCTGTATCCGTTACAGTTACATACCATGACGTGACGTCGTTCGTGGTTAAACCATAGATATTTATACGTATAAATATTTGGTTCTGGTTGATGTAACCGCCGACCTCGTCCCAGCCCAATTCAAGCACTGGTCCTTTGGGGACAGTCCTCATGTAGCTACCCTCCACCATTTTCCAGTCCAGATGAAGGGCTTCATCCTTCTAGCCCCACCCCCAAGACCTGTGTTAAAGCAATTCATGTATTTCAATCCTTTTGTGTGCTTTCAAGTTCATTAAAAGTTCTTTAAAATTCTTCTAATTTCTAATAGATTGGCGGGAAAACACCAAAAAGATTTAATTATCAGACATTGCCAAAAAAAGATACCAAATCAATTTATGTCCAAAGCAAATGGACCAGAAGAGGCATCACATGCATGGGAGCACAGCATGCACAGGTGTACGTGGATCCCTTTCACAACATAGTAATGCCAGCAATGATATATATACACAACAAATTCTACTACACAATTACAGCTAGCTCAACCAAATAGCAAATAGAAAAAGGGAATGGCCCAATGTGGTCTCTTTCAGTGATGGGACTTTTGGTGGTGCCAGCTTGCTGTACACTGTTCTTGCCACCACCTCTCAGCTACATGCCCACTTCCTGGCTACTGCATTCGGTGCAACAGCACACAAAGGAAAGATTTCTGATAAGATGAGAGAGGCCATTTGGAAAGCTTTTTAAGACCTGTCAAGCAGCACACCACTGTCAGGGCCAATTTGGGATGGTTCTGTCTATTTATTACCCCTCATGGGGGGCACTCCTATGAGAAAGGTGAAAAGCTAGTCCTTGATATGCATTCTGACACATGTACAAGAACTCATCACACACACGCAAGCACACATATACACACAAGCACTACACATACTCTCCCCCACACACACATATACTAGGAGCGGATACAGGAGTTCTGAAAGGGGGGGGGGGGGGGGGGGTCAGATATGAATAATTAATAGGAGCTTTCTCTCTTCTGTTTGCTTTGCTGCTACCACACCCGCTTCAGACAAAATGTTTGATTTAAGCGGAGAGGTTTGTGTTAATAATAATAATAATAATATATTCGCGGGGTGTTCGCGACCTCGCTGGTATGCCGTGTTGCAAATGCAACGGTTTAAACGCTCGCTGCAGCTCGTGCGAATGCGTGAAGCAGAATCGACAGTGTGTCAGTTGTCACGCTGGGAAACATGGTCGCTGCAGAAACACCGTGCTAAAAAACCACGTCATACCCCAGTTGGCCGCTGCTTCTTCTAGCCGGACGGTAGCCGCCGCTTTGCCTGCGCCTCTTACTGCTTCGTCACCATCTAGAGCTCAATCACCATCAACCTCCCAGTCGCCTACGAGCGCCCAGACGGCGCCCATTTCATCTCAGCTGTCACAGCAGCTATTCATTTCCCACAGCAGCTGCCTCACCGCGTCACAGGATACCTCGACGTAATGAATCACATGATGATTTCTCCACCATTCATTCACAGCCAGAGGAGCAGCAGAGCTCCCCCACGCACCTTTCTCAATCAACCACGAGTTCCCAGATCCCGGGAGTATCTAGAAAGCGGCGGAAGAAGCATTGTATTGTGGAAGGGTGTCCTGAACATATTGCTCCTTCCATGTGGAAAGCCCACATGACGCTCCATGTCCAGGGTGTATTTTCTGGGGATGTGCCTAACTTTTGGCTGGAGGAGAATGATCTCTCCATCTGCCACCTATGCCATCAATTGGTCTCCAACAATCGGTTGTCCTCCCACCCAAGGAAATGTGCTGGTAGTGCTGTGGTTGCTCCGGTTCTTGACAGTGTCACTGTGCAAAAAATAGGATATACGCTATTGTATATTTTGCGTATATTTCAAGTATACGCATGAATATACGCGTGCGTATACGCAAAGTATCCCACTGGTATATTTTGCGTATAGAACCAATTTCGCACTGCGTATATTTCGAGTATCCTCAAATGTATCACGTGCGCTTATGGAGGATTCTCTAATTAATGTCTCCGGATACTACACAGTACCTACGTTGACCGTATACTGTATTGGGTACGCCACCCGATTATGTTCGTTGTATACTGGCTTGATTAGTATTAAAATTATTATCAATAATAAATAAAGCAATACAATCAATAGACAACGTTCAAACTCTCCAGCCATCAAGAAAGGAGATACTCCAGTAGTGGCCATCCAACCCGCCGTTGCCACGAGTTGCTCAGAAATCCATTGCAACCTCTTCTAACGAAACGCGCGGCAGTAGTTGATCGTAGGCTTCAAACTGCTTCCCTGTACTGTCACCATAGTCCATATAGCTACAGCAAAATAGAGCATCCATACGATACAAATGCAAACAGAGGCCTACACTGACGGCGGGATTGCTTGACAAGCTCAGCTGAATCTGAGCTTTCCTTGTCTAGCTGCAGGGAATATACAGGGTTAAAACAAACGAAGCCTTTACCTTATACTCCAAAGCAATCCGCTACTTCTCTATCTCCGCTCTTCGTATAATTTGTATTCAATTCAATTCTGACACTGATAAACAGCAAGTGTGAATGAAAACGCAATCTCTTACCCGCTCTGCCTTTGCTAGTTTTTATGACGTCTCTAAATTTGACTCGAGAAAAAAAAGGTGATGATTACTTACCACCGGTTGAGGTACTATCCACGTGTTACGGGAAATCATAATGGTGAGAGAATGAGATACCTGATCGCGACACAATGCAGTTACGTTCTCAAGATTCGAAACGGTCTTAGAGATTGAAGCCAACCACGCGCGTTCAGCAAATGGGGCATTGTACAATCTGTCGGATGAAGAGCCGCCAATTAGCCAATGCATTTTGCAACTAACCAACACCAACAGTTTCTCATCTCGACGAATAGAACGTTGAACGGTAATTTTTCCGCTCAAGCCACGTTGTGCTTGGCTCCAATTGAAATTACTAACTGAATTTTGTATTAATAAATGGGTGCTGCGTATAAATGGAGCATTATGGATATCCAGTAAGAGTGAAATAGAAAGAGAGGGGTTGGAAAGAGAGATGGGGGGGGGGGGGGGGGGGGGAAGAGGAAGATATGGTCACATCACAGGAAGTGACCGAAAATCTATGATGCCACACAACTGATGTCATATTCTAATTACACACACACCAATTAAGTTTGTGTACCTGAGACAGCATGAAAAGCTTAAGCACATACTGTCCTCAAGGTCTGGTGGTGATTACGTGCAAGTGTGTACATTAAAAGGTACAACTCACCTTTCAAGTACCACGCCCACCAAAGTCACGTGACTCCAATGACCCCATCAAGGTTGAAAGGTCTAAAGCTTTAGGGACATACTGTCCTCAACGTCTGGTGGTGATTACATGCAAGTGTGCAATATATTAAATGGTACAACTCACCTTTCAAGTACCACGCCCACCAAAGTCACGTGACTCCAATGACCCCATCAAGGTTGAAAGGTCTCAAAGCATGAAAAGCTTTAGGGACATACTGTCCTCAACGTCTGGTGGTGATTACGTGCCAGTGTGCAATACATTCAATGGTACAACTCACCTTTCAAGTACCACGCCCACCAAAGTCACGTGACTCCAATGACCCCATCAAGGTTGAAAGGTCTCAAAGCATGAAAAGCTTTAGGGACATACTGTCCTCAACGTCTGGTGGTGATTACGTGCGAGTGTGCAATACATTCAATGGTACAACTCACCTTTCAAGTACCACGCCCACCAAAGTCACGTGACTCCAATGACCCCATCAAGGTTGAAAGGTCTCAAAGCATGAAAAGCTTTAGGGACATACTGTCCTCAACGTCTGGTGGTGATTACGTGCCAGTGTGCAATACATTCAATGGTACAACTCACCTTTCAAGTACCACGCCCACCAAAGTCACGTGACTCCAATGACCCCATCAAGGTTGAAAGGTCTCAAAGCATGAAAAGCTTTAGGGACATACTGTCCTCAACGTCTGGTGGTGATTACGTGCCAGTGTGCAATACATTCAATGGTACAACTCACCTTTCAAGTACCACGCCCACCAAAGTCACGTGACTCCAATGACCCCATCAAGGTTGAAAGGTCTCAAAGCATGAAAAGCTTAAGGACATACTGTCCTCAAGGTCTGGTGGTGATTACGTGCAAGTGTGCAATATATTAAATGGTACAACTCACCTTTCAAGTGCCAAGACCACAAGGTGTCACTGCTATTTCAGTGGTGATCATACTGTTGGCCTATTTGTCAGGAACCATATCAGCTAACCTCTGCAACTCTAGGTCCTTCTCACTGAGGATCGTGACCATACTCCTGCTCCCTCACACACTTTAAAACAATGGCTGATATAAATGATGAGCTGCAAATATATGGTTGTATGGGCGGCCAATTCACCACCCTGCTGGGCTACCTGGTTACAAAGATTGACCCCGGTCAAACATGGCCTCCCATGCTTCCTACCATCCGGTAGACACATTGACCCATTGGTATACAGCATACAATTACGCATTCGTTAACTTAGCTAGTGTTGCCAAAAGTACCCATGCACTGGTCAATATCGCACAGCATAACACACGTGACGCGCGCATGCGATAACACATAACCCTGGCATACACCCCCCCATTCCTGTCCTCCTCACTTATCTTAACCACTTGTTAAGCCATGCCATGCATCATTAATATCTTAGATACGTACCGACGCTTATAGTTCATGTGGTAAACGTCCATAATGCTCTACGTTCGAATTCACATAGGAGGCTTCAAATTATTCATATCAAAGTTATACATGTAAGTTATTTAGATTTGAATGCGTTGCATAATTCATTGCGGTGTGCGTATTCGTGATATTTCGAGAATACGCACAATGAATAATTGTCACCTAGGGATTCTTGAAATATACCAGGTGGATATTCGAAATATACACTACCCTTGGTATATTGATGGTATACGCGAAATATACGCAAAAATATACGCTAGCGTATACTAGGTTTTTTGCACAGTGTGTGTTAGGGGATGTACCACACAACCTGGCTGAGATGAGCCTGCCAACCTTTGAGGACGTATGCCTCCTTGACCAGCCCACCTTGCGCTTCATCCCATCAAAGTCCCGGCCTGCTTTTGCCCGGGCATTGTCATCTTCTTTGAGAAGTGTTATCCTGGAAAACACAGAGGAGGCATGGCTGAAGCTATTCATGCTTCCTAAATGTGTTCTGCCTTCACTTAGACGCAAGGGACGACATGACAAGCCACTGCCAGTGGACACTCTCTGCAACATGTGGTCAGATGACAAACAAGGAGCCCTTTGGTCTTTGGCTAAGAGTCGGTCAGCCGATCGTAATCATCCAGGAGGTGTGTCCATCAACAATCGGACAAAGGTCATTGACCAAGCTGTGTCATTAGGCAGATCTGGTATGTTTGGAAAAGCTTGCAGAGTCCTTCAGTCCAGCGGTAATGCCCCGAGACAACATGGCATCTGTTGAAATCCAAACATCCCAGTTGTCCCACTCCAGTAGCTCCAGCGTCCCACTCTGCCCCTCTCACCCTCGAGCCAGATTTCAATATCCTTTCTGTCCTACGTTCCTTCCCCAAGGACACTGCAGCTGGTCCTTCTGGTCTTCGAGTCCAACACCTGCTTGATGTGGCTAGTGTCCCACTTCCCACATCCATTTGCTCCTCCCTCAGGCAGTTGGTCAATATCCTGGCAGCTGGAAAGGTACCTACATCTGTGTCTAAGTTCCTGGCTGGAGGCTGCTTGATTGCCTTGAACAAAAACAAGGAGGGCTGCCCACCTGACATTAGGCCCATCGCGGTGGGGGAGACAATAAGGAGGCTGACTGGGAAGTGCATGTGTGCCTTGGTGAAGGACAAGGCTTCTGAGTTCTTCCAACCCCTGCAACTGGGTGTGGCCTGTCATGCAGGGGCAGAGAAGGTGGCCCATGCTCTCAGGGGATGCATTGAAGAGCACTGGATGGACGAGGACTTTGTTGTACTTAAGGTGGACATGAGGAACGCTTTTAATATTGTCTCCAGGCAAGCAGTCCTTGATGAGTGTGCTACTTTTTTCCCTGAGTTGCTACCTTGGGTGTCTTGGTGCTATGGGACCCATCCTCTGCTATGGCACCCTCTTGGCCAGATCAGCTCCGAGTCTGGAGTGCAGCAGGGTGACCCTTTAGGTCCCTTACTGTTTGCACTAGTCCTCCAGAAGTTGGTATCTAGCCTGTATGCAGATGAGGAGTGTGCTGAAATCCTTCTCCAAGCTTGGTACCTCGATGATGGAGCTTTGGCTGGCACCTCCCAGCTGTACTGCGTGCCTTACATGTGATTGAGGAGTTGGGTCCTGCATTGGGCCTACATGTGAACCTGGCCAAGTGTGAGATGTTCAGCAGGCAGGGCAACACATCATTCCCACCGGAGGTGAGGAGCTCACTCCTGCCTAATCTGGAAATCCTAGGTGCTCCAATTGGGGATTATCTACACTGTTCTAAGTTTATCGCTGGGAGGTGTGCTGAGTCTAGGAAGCTACTCTCCGGTCTAGTGAATGTTGCTGCAGTCGATCTCCAGGTAGCAGTTTCCTTATTGCGCATGTGTGGTAGCTTCTGCAGGATGGTCCACATAGCAAGGGTTACCCCACCAAGCCTGGCCACAGATGCTCTAAGGTCTTTTGATGAGGAGGTCAAGCAGTGCTTTGTAATGTGCTCCGCCATCAATGTTACCAATGATGCCTGGAGCCAGGCACAGCTAGGACTAAAATTTGGGGGTCTGGGTCTTCGCTCCCTCTCTCACCATGCTGCTGCAGCGTTCATTGCCTCCCTGTCATTCTCCGGCTTTGGCAAGGCTGATAATGTTCACCTAAAACAGGCAGTGGCAATGTTTAACACTCAGGTCTCCCCCTTTAATGCCATTACAGTCAGTTCTGCTCTGGAGTCTCCCATTCACCAGAAGGTCTTGTCAGGATTGATCCAAACCCAACATTTCCACATCTTGTTGGAATCCTCCTCTCCAGCTAACAGAGCTCGCCTCCTGTCAGTGGCTGCTCTTCATGCTTCCTCTTGGCTATCAGTGGTCCCTTCCCCTGGTTTGGGCTTGCACCTGGAATCGAATGAGTTACAGATGGCTATTAGGTGGTGGCTGGGGTTAGATACTTCTGGTCGGTCCATGTGCCCATTCTGCCCCGATACTGCTCTTGATCCTCTTGGTCACCATGCTGTGACCTGCAGGCATGGGGGGGATGTGGTCACACGCCATAATCGTCTACGAAATGAGGTATTTGACCTTTGTCGTCGTGCCCACCTAAGTGTGAGTGTGGAGAGAGGTCATGGCCTTACCAGAGACCTTGCCCACACCAGACCTGCTGACATCCTCATTGCTGGCTGGGACAAAGGCAAACCTGCGGCACTAGACCTGACCATTACCTCACCACTATGCTCTGTCATCTTGGGTGAATCATGTCACCAGGCTGGTGTGGCAGCCCTGGCAGCTGAGACCCGCAAGCTCCACTCCAATGGACCCAAGTGCCAAGAGTTGGGCTGGTCCTGCATCCCATTGGCAGTGGAGACTTATGGCAATTGGGGCAAGCAGGCTCATGATACCTTCTCCAGGCTGGCATCCTTCCTAGCCATTCACCAGTCTTCCCCCAAGGCAGTAGTTGTGGCTGAAATTTATGGCCGGTTGAATGTGGTCCTGGTTCGGTCCATTGCTAGAGCCATCCTGGCCAGGGAGCTTCCACCCTCCTAACTTGCTATTAGTAGTTTAATTGTGTATGCATTTATATAAGATTAAGGCTAGAAATAATCCTGTAGGTGCAATAATAATAATAAACCATCGCACTGTACACGATGATACAACAATGATTATAATAACACACAAAACACACACAAACTACTACAGAAGCTCTGAAATTCATTCTGGCAGGTATGGAAGCCCAGCTCCATCTTCAATCTCCATCCTTCTCCTCCATTTCACTCTACTGCCACGAATGCACAGATTTGTAGCACGAAGGACAGCAAAAGGCATTCTTGCACGCACATAGCCCAGCACTTCACTGTAAGACTTATGCCAAATCGCAGCTATTTTTTCAGCCAAATGACGTATAAATATCTTTGCCTCAAGACCCAGTGCCCCATCAGCTGTCACAACAAATGGTGTAAAAGAAGCATTGATTGTTTCAGCAGCTTGTGAGTATTTTTGTTTCTTAGTGTGTTCAATTGAGGAAAGAACTGCACCCACATCACGATGCAAGTAAGAATTCACATCTGAATCTACTACTCGAACATCAAAAAAAGTAGTAGCTTGAGGCTGCCATACACCGCGAACAGAAAGATCAGCAACCAAAGCAGGAACCTTTTCATGGTTGTTGGGTTCTCTTACAACAGGTTCTCTCACAACATCTTTGTATGCAATAGAAGCCAAGTCACCAATTGCAAGGGCATCCCTAATCTCATTATGTCTTTGGATGACTAAACCTCCCTTTCTACAATCAAGGGCATGTCCAGTGCTGAACTGACTACCACAACCATCACACAGAGCTGGCAATTGTAGTAATGGTCGATGATATCTCAGTGCCAGTGAGTCCCGAAATTCAGTGGCAGATAGATCAAAATAATGGTATGCCATTGGTATCACTGCCAACCATGCTGAGGTCTTTCCATCAATTCCTCGTTGTATAGCTCTCTTCTTCTTGTTGTCAAAGGTTTGTAGAACTGAATTCAGAAGGTTCTGGTATTGGATTTCAATGTCATTATTTAATTCCCGGTGTAGCTTCGAAAGGTGGTCTATGTGATTAAATACTGAGAAGGATGAATTACACTTGATTGCATCAACTATATGAGCTGTACATTTTCTTGAACTTGCAAAGGAAGATACAGCTGTTGATAGAGGATCTCGAATTCCCAGTCCTCCATGACGGGCTGGAAGTGAAAACAGTTTCTTTTCAGTCATAATAATATACGTTTGGAAGAAGAATAGCAAAGTCAGGTACATACATACATACATACATACATACATACATACATACATACATACATACATACATACATACATACATACATACATACATACATACATACATACATACATACATACATACATACATACATACATACATACATACATACATACATACATACATACATACATACATACATACATACATACATACATACATACATACATACATACATACATACATACATACATACATACATACATACATACATACATACATACATACATACATACATACATACATACATACATACATACATACATACATACATACATACATACATACATACATACATACATACATACATACATACATACATACATACATACATACATACATACATACATACATACATACATACATACATACATACATACATACATACATACATACATACATACATACATACATACATACATACATACATACATACATACATACATACATACATACATACATACATACATACATACATACATACATACATACATACATACATACATACATACATACATACATACATACATACATACATACATACATACATACATACATACATACATACATACATACATACATACATACATACATACATACATACATACATACATACATACATACATACATACATACATACATACATACATACATACATACATACATACATACATACATACATACATACATACATACATACATACATACATACATACATACATACATACATACATACATACATACATACATACATACATACATACATACATACATACATACATACATACATACATACATACATACATACATACATACATACATACATACATACATACATACATACATACATACATACATACATACATACATACATACATACATACATACATACATACATACATACATACATACATACATACATACATACATACATACATACATACATACATACATACATACATACATACATACATACATACATACATACATACATACATACATACATACATACATACATACATACATACATACATACATACATACATACATACATACATACATACATACATACATACATACATACATACATACATACATACATACATACATACATACATACATACATACATACATACATACATAGGGGCCTACACACACACACACACACACACACACACACTACGCCCGCTCTGTGTTGTGTCCAGCCTTAGATTGCTACTTCTGGTCTACATGCGCTAAAGGAGTTAAAATTCATCTCTGTAAAACCCATCTTTGGTCAAAATCAGATGTAGATGCTGTAGAACTTTGAAGTAACATAGAGGAACAGGGCATGAAAAGACACTAAGTGGGTGGGTAGCCCTTGGAGGGTGGGTAAGCCCTTGGAGGGTGGGTAGCCCTAGGAGGGTGGGTAGCCCTTGGAGGGTGGGTAGCCCTTGGAGGGTGGGTAGCCCTAGGAGGGTGGGTAGCCCTTGGAGGGTGGGTAGCCCTTGGAGGGTGGGTAGCCCTAGGAGGGTGGGTAGCCCTAGGAGGGTGGGTAGCCCTTGGAGGGTGGGTAAGCCCTTGGAGGGTGGGTAGCCCTAGGAGGGTGGGTAGCCCTTGGAGGGTGGGTAGCCCATGGAGGGTGGGTAGCCCTTGGAGGGTGGGTAGCCCTAGGAGGGTGGGTAGCCCTTGGAGGGTGGGTAGCCCTTGGAGGGTGGGTAGCCCTTGGAGGGTGGGTAGCCCTTGGAGGGTGGGTAGCCCTTGGAGGGTGGGTAGCCCTTGGAGGGTGGGTAGCCCTAGAAGGGTGGGTAGCCCTTGGAGGGTGGGTAGCGGTGGGTAGACCTAGGAGGGTGGATAGCCCTTGGAGGGTGGGTAGCCCTTGGAGGGTGGGTAGCCCTTGGAGGGTGGGTAGCCCTTGGAGGGTGGGTAGCGGTAGCCCTTGCATGTTGACCATGTTTTGGGGTGTTATGACTTCTAAGATATTTCACACTGACTAGTGAAACTTTTATTACAGATAGGACAATAGCAGCTATGCAGTAGGGAGGATGCACGGCTCTTGTGGCAGTCTTGCAACATCCTAGCCTTCTCATTAAGCTTTGCTTCCATTAAGGCCACGCCATTAAAAAGCGAGTTCTCCACTGCAATACATTGCCAGTTGTTGGAGAGACCAAATAGAGAGATCTTTTAAAACACAGTCCCTCCACCCATGTTTTGATTTATGTTGTGGGCAATTTGCAGATGAAATTTCCCCACAAAGTATTTGTTTAGGAAGTCTGTACATTGTCCTCCATTATGTAGATATGGCCCAGCCACCGTAGCATAGCTATGGAAATGAGTAGAGGCATAGTGTCAGGAATATGTTGCCATCCAACCTATACTTAATTTCAACACTATCGTTGTGGTCACGTAAGACTTGATGCATCACTTTATTGAAATAGGTTAAACAGGAAGGGTGCCAGCACACACCCCTGTTTGAGACCAGTTGAAACTTGAAGAGGTTCTGATGACACCATCAACACAGACTGAGGCTTCCATATTGACATGAAGGCCTCTTAATATGTGACTAGCTTTGATGGGAAGCCCAATCGTGCTAGTAGCAACCACAAGGTATAGGCATTTTTCAAATCGATGAAATATACACACGCTCACACACACACATACATATGCATGTATGCACATATATACATACCCCCCCCCCCCCCTCCCATGTACAATGTCACCATTGTAGAGCTAAAAAGCTTTACTAGTATATCATCACTGCATTTGCACCAATAACATGCATCCACAACACTCGTATTTCTAACTGATAGGGTTAAAACTCTATGCATACCACTAGGTGATGTAAAGAATGTTCATTTAGCACAGAAAAACTGTGTGCAATGTCCTTGCTAGGAGCCCATTTATTCGTTCTGGCTTCAAATCAAAGAATTATAAGCCTCACCGACATCTGCAAATAGCTTTTTGGTAACACATCAATGTCTGACCTTAAATTGTGTGTTGTAGACAATGATGCTGAACCTGCAACATGAAGCATGCCCCTTATTCTGTACCTTGTGACTTACAAAGCAACTCTATAAACATACAGCATGCTCTGGGTTCTAGTTCTTCCTAGCATGCATGCTATTATGTATTTAATATATGCACGATTGGTTCTGAGCCTCTTTCGGACTTCGCCGGCTTATTCACGTAGCAATATGGAGAGTGACTATAGGTACTGAATCTGGAGTGGTTTTGACAGTGCAACCTAAGTCCATTTTTAATCAGTATAGTATAATCAGTATAGTTCTACGAGCGCACTAAACTGTAAATGCAACCAGCATTGGAACAGGCCTGTTTTTCGGGGTAAATACAAGAAAGTAATAGGTTTTCTAATTAAAATCTGATTAGTGCGTATAATTATAAACGTACGTAATACGGTCTTAATTCCGACCCTGAAAAACACGAGCAATACAGGACCGAAGTCCTGTACCAGTACCGGTACAGGACATTCAGGACTGGTACAGGTTTTGCAGGACTGGTTTAGGACTGTTAGGAATTGGTCGTGTACGTACACGTGAAGAGAGCAAAAAAAAACTACCCCACCACACATGACATGGGTGAGGGTGTCTGGAAGGTGAGGGTGTATGTAGAAGGTGAGGGTGTGTGTGGAAGGTGAGGGTGTGTGTGGAAGGTGAGGGTGTGTGTGGAAGGTGAGGGTGTGTGTAGAAGGTGAGGGTGTGTGGTATTCTAACTCATGTTAAAACTAAGAAGTTGCCTGACTTGGTAATGTCTAGCTCATGTCATTGGCCACTCCCACCTGAGGACTGTGGCTATGTCATCATTGCACACACATACATTGAGTAAGTGAGATACTGCATTGTAAGCAGGGAAGCATGGTACTGGGGAGCAAGGAGCAAGTGTAAGACAAAGGACAGGGGGCTCTACAACACCTCCAAGGACCATCCCCTCACTGTGTGTGTGTTGCGACCCAATGTGACCCCGTTGCAATGTCAACTCACGTGTTGCCACGCCGTTCCAATGTTCAAACACGTGAGTTGACATTGCAACGGGGTCACAACACACACAGTGAGGGGATGGAGGTGTTGTAGAGCCCCCTGTCCTTTGTCTTACACTTGCTCCCAGAATGTACAGCCTCCCCAGTACCATGCTTCCCTGCTTACAATGCAGTATCTCACTTACTCAATGTATGTGTGTGCAATGATGACATTGCCACAGTCCTCAGGTGGGAGGGGTCAATGACATGAGCTAGACATTACCAAGTCAGGCAGCCTCTGGGTGAGGTCCAGAATGCACAGCCTCTCCAGTACCATGCTTCTCTGGTAAGAAGGTGGTATATCACTTACTCAATATATGTGTGTGCAATGCGTCAATAGTCACGGTCCTCAGGTGGGAGGGGCCAATGACATAATCTAGATATTAGCAAGTCAGGCAGCCTCTGGGTGAGATCCAGAATGTACAGCCTCACCAGTACCAAGCAATGATGACATAGCCACGGTTCTCAGGTGGGAGGGGCCAATGACATAAGCTAGATATTAAACACAGTCATATGTAAATGATGGGACTTAGGTTAACCTATTATGTAATTACCGTTTTCAGGTTCACCTAAATATCAGCTGTGAGAACATAATATGCTAAGCTTGTTGTCTTAAAAATGGTTAATTAATGCTAATAATTAATTTATTGTTTTATCACTCATTGTCAATAAAAGAAAATTTGATTACATTGTTTACTGAGTCCAATAGCATTCAATAACATTCAATTTCTCTTTCTCTTCTTTGTGGCCTTTCCTTCTATAGCTGGTAGAGCATAAAAGAAAGGAGGAGTGATCAGGTGCATCCATTCTTCAATCGTGGTCACACTGTGAAGTGATACACTGATGCCTTTCTTGCCAAGCTGCTCAATGAGCTCGTTCAAGGTAGGCCCATTTTCATATTTTTTATACTTCAGGTCATACATGACTTCTTTGCCACTTGTCAAGCATAATGTAAAGCACACATGAGACACCTTACATTTCCCCAGTGGTTCTGATCTATCTAGAAGTCCTTCAAAAACATGGTATGCCTTTTGTGCAGGTGTTTTCCGTTTAAGCGATGAGCCATGGTAGAAATATTTGGTTTCAAAGAAAACCAGGGTAATCCCCTTATTCTGGTCCTTAAAATCAAGTACCAATATGACATCACACCCTCGATTCATCAAACAAATAGGATGTATTATGCCGTGTCTTTGTACAGCATCAATTGCGTTCCTCTTTCTATCATCTTTCGAAGTTAAATTAGCCTTTTCATCCCCCTCATTCTTATCTCCCGCCTTTCTCAAAATTGTCGCGTCGTGACAGGGAAAAGTCTCCACTCCAGTAGCAACAGTGGAACGAAATGTAACCATGTCATGTTCGTGTGAAGAGAAAAACTGGTGGTTTTTCTTACCACACAGTGCACCAATCACCTTATTGAATGGTAAGGCACCTTCGGTGTGTATCTGCCTTAGCTGCAGTGCAGAAACTAGCATTTTCTCTAGTGCATCTCCTTTGGCATGTGTATCCCAAGGCTCCCTTTCAAAGGCTTTTCTTAAATCATTGAATAACTCCCCCTCTTTATGATAATGTTGAGAAATTTTAGGATGTATTATGATATACGGATTAAGAAATCCACGAAGTGATTCTGAAAGAAGAGAAGTGTGGATAATGGTACCACAATCTTCATATTTACTCAGGCAAGGCAGTTTGAATAAATTAGTCGTTGTCAAATTGAAACACTCCCTCCAGTACAGAGAAAAAAAGTCCGGTTGTTTCTGAACAGAACCAGACAAGACATCTAGAATTGGTATGGTCAAGTGTTCAATTGTAAATGGCTTTTCACCATGATCAAGATTTTCGAGCCATAAGCCCAGCATACCTGGTGAGAACTTGGTCCATTCGTAGATGATAAAAGGAAACTTTTCATTATATATACCTTTGATCTCATCAGTCATGGGAGCATACTCACTACGATCTGACAGTAATGAAGGACTCAGCCATAAATACTTTGAAGGGCGGCCACTGTGAGTAGCTAGGTATGCATGATCACTGACCTTAAAGCCAGAAACAATCAGAGCTGACGATGCAAATGAATATAATGGCCTTGTAATACTGGAGAGAATTTCATGGCACTGGCTTTCTGAGATATGCGTATTCAATCTTAAACCATTGTTAACTCGGGAAAATTCATCTGCCGCAATTACAATACGACCTCTTCTGAAATTGGGTGAGCATACTTTAATAAAATCCATTACTCTATCGATGGTAAGCAAGGAAATAAACGATAATTTTTCAAAATCAGCCCAATCAAAGTGAATCCCACAAGTGCGCGCTACTGAGAGAATCACACGAGCCCAGAATCTCGGTGCCACAGTGTGTGATGAATCTGCTTCTGAATGTGGGGTGTCACTATTGTAGGAGATGCAAATGGCGAAAATCCCAATGTCTCTAAGATTACTACACATAACATCAAGTAACAGAGACTTTCCTTGCCGAGATGCTGCAACCACACAATAGATCGGGCGCATCTCTTTCGTTTGAGAAGTTGTATGCTCGAGATATACCTCCATATCTGAAAGCAAACTTTTTACGTGTTGGTTGCGTTCATTACCAAGCATTGCAACTGTTGATCCTTCAATCTTAAACTCGTGATGATACGTCAAATAGTTGAGCATGAAATTTGGTTCTGTCTTGGACTTATTTACAACTTCCACAAACTCTTTCCACTTACACTGGAACCACTCCTCAATTCGACTATGCAGACATGACAGCATTGTCTCAGACATAATTTCTTTCTGCTTTTCCACGGAAATGTTGTTCCACTGAGACAGTGTCTTCACACCGGCTGCTGCTGCTGCTGCTACTGCTGCTGCTGCACTGTTTGACACATACTGAAATGCCGCTTCTGCATCTTCTCCTAGTTCATCAAAGAACATTCGTTTCTTATTACCTAACTGAACCCACTTTACCAGCGGAAGGTTCTTTGAAATGTGCCATGCCACTATCTTAGTATCCATGAGAACGTCATTCAATGTCATTGTATCATCATTGGTCACACAAAGTAGCTCGGCAATGGTTATGTCAGGTGACTTGAGTGCTTGTGTCATCCACTTCATTTGAGAATACGTTAACGTGTGTGTTGTGTGTGTTTTTTGTGTGTGTGAGAGATAAACACATTATTTATAAACACAATGCGCTGAACAGACAGAAAGAGATAAGCACAGACCTACATATTAAACTACACGAACATTCACACTTATACACCAAGCATATATTTTATTACTCAGAGCATTCAACGAGCCAAAAATCCTTACATGATGCCATTCTTGGAAAAAATTGGCCACACATTGGCATCATCTTACAGGTTTCTTTTTACACACCACCCGCAAGCACGACCTGGCCTGAAGTTTACAAATTGAAGCCCTTTAACTTCTTTAACCGCCGATGATGGATTTATCCGTCATGAATATGAATATTTACCGGTTTAACCGCCAATGACGGATTAATCCGTCATGGCAACATAGGAAAAATGTGTCACAACTTTGCACAGACTGCATCAATTTTGATGAAACTTTGCTTCCACATACACAAAGGGTCGATAACTAAAACAATGTTATAAAAAAGCGCTGTTACTATAGTGAAACCAGGATAACAATTATACGTAAGTGATTTGGACAGTAGCTAATGGGTAATTCTATGCCCCTTTAACTCAGTAATGACACATGTTTCTTAGACTATAATATCCTATGGAACTTGTTTACTTCATTACTCTATACACTTATATTAATAATTAGCCCTCAAGGTTAATTCCGTTTATTGGCTACAAGGTGTGAATAATTTAACCACAAACGTATACATAGTAATCCCTCTTGGCAGCCATTATAGCTGCACTGATGATTTTAAATACACACATACAACCCTGTATTGGCCAGGTTATGATGCCATGACCTTGACTAGTGCACGCTCAGTGATTGAAAAACATGAAAATAATATGCCTCTCATATAGAAATGACCACTTTTAAAGTTTTTATTGTTTGAAGATAGTAAAGAGCAGGTTGTATTCTACAGTTATATCTAGCTTCTACAGCGGGACAAAATCGGGTTCCGTTGAAATGCCATATAGAAAAGAGTGAGTTTGTTCTGTTTGATTGAATTCATGAGCCATGGAATGTCCTTATCAACACTTCGGTGAGCCTATCACAACTTTGCTGATGCAACCGTAGTTGGGCGTAGCCCAACCTTCGTTTTTGGCAGAATGTCGGAGTATCAAGTCTATACGTGGATTTGATAGCGTACAAGGCTATATAATAGCAACATATGTGATTGTTACAAATCCAGGTACATGTATAGGCTTACTCGCTATCAGATGGATACCAACCAGAGCCCACCTTCCGCCAAACGTGAAGGTCGGGCTACGCCCAACTAAGCTAAGTATTTAATAGGAGTGAATAAAATATTATACAAGTGTATCATACAATGTTAACATATTGATCCACCGCATGCATACTTAATTTCAACTATTGTATTAAAGCGGCAGCTTACAAATGGTTGCGTGCACGTGGGATTAGGCCATTTGCTAACAAAGAGAGAGGCTCTGCGCTACAAAAACTGTTAACAAAGACCGGCAGTCTCTTTGTCTATGCTACGAAAGACTTTTTTGTTATTGAGGCCCTCTCTCCATTGTTACAATGGTCCGCGCGGGTGCGTGCCCGCGCGGAATATAGTTATAAGTTCACCTGCTATTCACAACGCTTTGTCTATGTTTGCAAGTTTCGTCATGCTAGTGCTTCTTTGAATTTATTTTTTTTGCCAGTTATTGCTATTGTTCCTTTAACATGTCATCGTTTCAACGCTATTGTGATCCACTAATGTGTCACAAGAGGAAGAGAACTTGCAATGCTCGTAGTGATTTGAATAAATTAGTTGAAACTTTTCCACAGCTAATGTTAAATCCATCACAAAAGGTTTGTTCAATGCGTCGTAGAAAACTTTATGCCATGCAGAATAGTACATCAAGTGTTTTGGATCTGTCTGGCATTGTACCTCAGAGTATCAGTAAAAACTCAAATTTGGCAGACACAAGTACTAGTGGAGTAAGTCACGTGGACCAAAATCAATTCACAGCTAATGCTGAAGGCAGAACTGACGTCGAATCGACCATATTATGCATCATAGTGATGGAGAAGATGGAATACGCTCTGGAGTAGCTGAAGAAAGTGTTGATCTGATGGCTCAAAGTGAAAACAGTCCAAGTGTAACTGATCTAAATGAATGTGTGGGAGCTGCATTGTATGAAGGAACTGATGCTGTCTCTCAGGATGATAGCAGTGCTAGTAGTAAAGGTGAAGATGAATTCATTCAAATAAATGTAGGACTTGCTTCGTTTGGGTGTCACCTGTATCAAAGCGCCAGATGCAAAGGAAGTGGAGTTCATATGGTCAGAAAAAAATTCAAAAAAGTTGTAGAGGTACTCTCTGAAAAACTAGGAGTAAGCCATGATCCTGATGCTGATGCAGATAGTGAGATCATAGCACAACTTAAGGAAAAATTTAAAGCCACTACTAACAGGAGTGAAAAAATACAAATTCTGACAGTTTTACCTAACAGTTGGTCACTTGGTAATATGATGCAAGAATTTGGAGTATCTAACTACATGGCCAGGTGTGCAAAAAAGCTCGTAGCAGAAAAGGTATACTTTCTACAACCGATCTTAAACATGGCAGGTGCCTTCCTGCAGCCACTGAGAACCTTGTTAAAGCTTTTTATCACAGTGATGACATAAGCCGAGTAATGCCTTGGAAAAAAGGACTATGTATCAGTTATGAATGCAGAGGGTAAACAAGAACATTGCACGAAACGGTTGCTACTCTGCAATCTGAAGGAACTATACGAGCAATTTAAGACACTTAACCCAGGTGTAAAAGTTGGTTTTTCTACCTGTGCCATGCTAAGGCCTAGGGAATGTGTCTTAGCAGGTTCCAGTGGCACTCATTCAGTTTGTGTGTTCACTGCACCAAAATGCAGAGTTCAAGTTTTATGGTAGCAAGATAGCTACACTCTCTGAAGGAGCCTTCCCACATTAATTATTTAGCTGCCATCATGTGCAACCCACCAACAATTCAATGCCATTTAGGTAAATGCAAGCAGTGTCCAGGAACAGAGGCATTACACCTTAAACTACAGGGTATCATGGATTCCAATATGGTTGATATAGTGGAATACAAACAATGGACATCCACTGATCGTTCGACAATGGAAACTATCATACAACCAGTGGATGAATTTCTGCAATCCTTTATGAAAGCACTTAAGACACTAAAACGCCATGATCTAATAGCCAAGCAACAATCTAAGTTTGTAACTGATGCAAAGGAGGCACTAGGGCCTAATGAATTTCTTTCGTTGGAATAAGCTGCAGGCAACCATCTATCCTTTTCTTGCCTATTATCATGATGAACAAGGAAATTTGCAACACAAGTGTTATATCTGTACACTTGTTTCAGAAAAATCTTATACGGTTCTTAACTGACAATTTTGGAAAGAAGCCTAGTAAAATAATGTATGTATCGATGGATGCGCAGCCCAATATAAAAATAGGAAGAACTTTATCAATTTATGCCATCACATGGAAGAATTTGGTATACCTGCAGAATGGCATTTCTTTGCAACTTCACATGGAAAAAGTGCAGCAGATGGGTGTGCCGGTACACTGAAACGACTAGCGACTAAAGCCAGCTTACACGTGCCTGTGAAAATCTAATATTAAATTCAAAGCAGCTATATGAGTTTGCATTAAAACAAATCAAAGGCATATGTTACAAACAAAGATCATGAAGAAGAGGCAAAACTATTGGAAGCAAGACTTGTTGTCAAAACGGATTCCTGGGACACAGAAATTGCATTGCATCAAGCCCATTTCAAATTGTTTTGTTTTAGTAAAAGAATACTCATGAAGAAACAAAAAAGCGTGTTAACAAACGTTCTTAATTTAAAATTTAATGATGTTTTGTACCTTATAACTTGCTTTATGATTGTTTGTATAAATCACCTGCAGAAAAAGCTAGAACAATTGATTAAATTGTTAACCTTTAATCTCCAGGCAGCGGTCCTAGATCTAGGATCACTACGATCCTAGATCTAGGACCACCATATTACAGCTTCGATATTAATTGAAATAAACATTGTATTTTCTAACTTAATATTTGATTATGGTCTCCAATCATATTTGGATAAATATTAGTTAAGAAGAAAGCATTATGACAATTCGTTTATTTTCTAATATTATTGCATCAGAATGAGTTTATAGCAAAAAATGGTGAAAAAAGTGACAAAAGTTAATCGGTTACTTATTTTTAACTTCACACCCATATGTGCTCTATTCCAGGGGAACACATTTTAACATTAGTAAAACACTGCCCTATAACTGTACTCTGATTTATGCAAACATTATGCTTCAAACATTACATATGATGAGACAAACAAATTAGGTTTGAGTGAAATCTATAAATCACGGTGGTTTGCTCCCATTGAACGCGTGGAAAGTTGACCCTACGCCCGAAATATTGAAATATTTACGTTGTCCCATAGCAACGAACCAGACAACCGATGTCACTTAGAATGTGCTTTGCACCAAGACACCAAATGCACAATATACCTATAAAACATACTAGAAGTGGCGAACACCTCTGACTGTTATAACAAAGCATAAATCGCCCGGCCTTACGTTGCTAACTGTTAGCATGGATTGTTGCAACCAATCGACTTACGCACGGCGTGTTTCGATATAGTGTATACAAAAAAGGAGTATGGCATTCAGGGAGTGAGACAGGCCAAACAACAAATACAGCGGTAAAGTACACTGTAGGTTGTATCCATTTTTGCTAAATACTAACGATGACGCCTTTTCTGAACTATACGTTGAGCGTTCGAAAATCCGCCATTTTTGTCATGTGGGGGAGGTGTCTCCAAAGAATAAAAGACGGGAGGATATTATAGACAATATTTTTCGGAGGTTATTTGAGATAGTACAAATGAGTTCAAAAAACAACTGCTCTGTGCATGTAACATGCATGACCCAGCAGCCGCATTCAGACGTGTATATTGTTAAAATACAAATTTATTGAGGTTCTGCAGAGCTACTGGAAGTATTGTTCTTTATTCTCTTTGCGGGAGGTGGGATGGCAGCTAGCAATTGTGGCTCAATGCTTAAGAGATGTTCTTTTAAAATACACTGTAGGTTCTTCACTCTGTCTTTGATGGGCGCAAATGCCAGGGCAAGCCGATTAAACTTGGCATGTATAGACTCTGCACCTTGTTCACCAAGTAGGCCAAAGCCAACATGGTTTGCATTAGCCCACTGTACAGCATGATCTTCCAAAAGGTGCATTTTAATTGGAACTGTTGCCTCTGGAAATGTATCCCGATAGAAGAGAAAGAACTCTCGAATAGCCTGTTTATTTACGTAGAGGACAAATTTTATAAACAAATCGCACAAAAGTCGTTACTTACCTTGTCTAGTGCTTGAGCATGTGCCTCATCAATAAAGTTACGATCACAAATATTATGACAGTTACCAAATAAGGAAAATGCTGTAATAAACTGTGAAACTTTTCCCACTACCTCATCAGATCGATGGGGCAGTTGTTGTTGTGCCATTTGTGAGATTGATGTACAAAGGGTCTTGACATTGGGTAGCTGAGAAAAGTAGCCATGTAATATGAATTTTATCTGCATAATAATAAATTCTACCTTCAGTGCCTTATGGACATGGTTGCCAATAAATGCTCCATTGAAATATTGCTGCCTTTGAACTCCAAATGATTGCAAAGCATTGTCAAGTGTCTTGACAAATGGCCCTTCTTTTTCACAAAACCCTTTTTTCACTGTAGCTTGGCATTTGACAACCTTGGCTTCCTAGTGGTGCAGATGCTTTAATTAATTACTCATTTAAGTATTTATTGCAACTTACAAGTGGCTTGACAGATTTCATTTTGTCTGCAGCTTGTTTCAGAAGAGCCTTGGCTAGAGGATTTCTGTTACTATTCATTAATGCCATATAATGTAGGTTGCCATTTCCTGCAGTTCTTGCTGTGACTGCCAGGCCTCTTCAAGCTCCGCTTGGAGAGATGGAAGGATTTGAAGTGCTTCACTGTACTTAGAAAAGTTGGATGAATCAAACTCCGTTGTAAGTGATGCTAACTCCAGGTCCAGCTGACAGCATAAGGCTTCCAGCAAATGGAATAGCTTGGTAAATATGCCCAGCATTATGTGGAGGCCAGGTGGGCAAACCTATTTTTCATGATGTAATTCATGCACATGCATTGAGCAATATGCTGGGTGAATTTACCTGCAAGACTGGAATGACAAAAAAAGGAGGTGAGATACAGTTATAAAACATCTGTGCATCTTTTTTGATTCCCCCTGCTGAGATAAAGCGCTGGTGATCAGCATGCACACTCTCAAGGGTCCTCTCAGCAGCATGTCCTCAGACTGATATTAAAGAGATTGCCATCTTCTCACTCTTGATGATGCAGTATGGACAAGGGTAGCATCCTATTGCATGTTCATGATTTTACATCAGTTAAATTTGTATTGAGCCCACTTCACATACCACTGGCTCCAGATATGCCATACATCTTGGACAGAAACTCATAGTCACCACACACAAATACCTTGGTCGTGTACTGCCTGCAAATTAATAAAATATTAATAAAATGCATTTTTACTTGTAAGCCTTATTTCCTACCTCCATTTCATTCTATGCAGATGTTCAACCTGGTCTTTAAAGCGGTCAAGTGCCATATGCAAATTGGTGATGCTATCACCAGCCGCAAAGCAGCTAAACACACTCGTGTTATGCACTGAGTTTGGTGTGGCAACATTGACAATCTGAAAATTCATCTTGAATGTTCCACCACCCTTATCTCCTCCTATCTTTAGCCACACCTCGCTAAGAGGTATATAACCTTCATGCCAGGTAAGCCTGCCTGCCCTAAAAACATATCTAATCAGAGTATTAATCCATTTGTCGTGACTTCTCTTACCTTTCATTCCCATCTAAGAGTTGTGCAACCTTGTCCACAAGATGTGGAATGTACACCAAAGGGGCTCCTCTTATCTCCTCGCCACCAGAAGGAAGTGGAAATGAAAAGGGGGCAATCTCGCCTTTCAAGTTATCACCCACAATGTGGGTTGAAATGTGTCGCATCCTCTCCTCCCCAGCAAGACGAATCCCTGATGATTTCAGCCACCTGAAAAAGACAGTGAGTTATACCACCTGCACTATTTTGTATTGCAAAGCTATACCGTCTTAGTAGTCGCAATTTATTCCAAGGCATGGCAAGCCCAGCCTTTATTGCCAATACCTCAGCAGCCCCAATGTCTCTTGAAGATGAGATGCCTGCTTCATCCAACAAAGATTGGCGCTCTTTATCAGTGAGGGTGAGTACTTCTCTCTGGATGAGGGCAGATGAATCTCCTCCACTGATAATGCTGCGTATAGACTGCATTTCAGAGCACCTTGTCTTTACTGTCTTTGCACAGGCAGCTGAGGTTTGTTGCCTGGCTTTAGTAAGTTGTATGAATGTGATTGGCTAAGTAATAAATTGTTAGTATGTAATACTAATAGTACCATACCATCACTAAATACGCTTAGCTTGTCCTCCTAATCCTGTAGCAAGCTGTATGGCACCTGTTTCAGGACTACAGGATACAGCCCTCTTCAGAAGTTCCGCTGCTTGTCTTTCTTCTCCAGGTGTAAGCGATGGTACACATTCGTGTGCATCATATTCTACAGCTTAACATCCCGACCACAACTTGTACAATGAACCAAAACTTCTGATAGCAGCAGAAGTATAGCATTCGATGCTGGTCTGATATGAGATGGAACAAGGGGGCCATCATCTGAGCAGAAAGGACAGTTCACAGAACCAGAGGCTGCTATCATATCAACTATGCACTTGGTGCATACGAGTGAACTGCATGCAAGTTCCAGTGGCTGTGAGAGAATATTGGAACATAATACACATTTCAGCTCCTTCAAGATTGACATGCTGTTCTTGGCTGCCGTTAGTGGACAAGGCTCATGTAGAACAATTGGAGGAGGGGCAATCTTCCACAGATGGGTAATGAGCAAGTTAGGAGTGATGCCTGCTTGTCGTCCACTAGACACTGTCGACCTCCTAACATGTCCATGTGCACACATTTTGAAGTGCTCACACACCTGCATGAACACTGTTATTTCAAATACATGTATATGATTTTAAAGCAATAGTTCTACCTTGCATTCCTTCTCCTCATGCTTAAGCCACTGAAATGGGATGACAGCACACTTGTAGTGCAACCCCTTTGTGATTGCGTTGATAATTCTCTGCATAGAATGCTTGCAACAGATGCAGAAACTTTCTGGTTGTATGCGGGCATCATCACTCGAGGTGTCAATGCTAAAGGCAATTTTCAGCTCTGCTGAGAAAACCTTGCAATGGTAGCAAGTATTTGGCTTCTCTCTGGTCTTCTTTAGCCTCATCCCACACACTCTGCAATACATAGGCACTTGCTGGATGTGGTACTCATTCCTATAATCATGTTCATGTACAATGCGTACGCATGAACTTTATCGATTATTCATAAAATACGCTAGTCTTGTTTGTGGGATAGAGAGTACGTCAGCGCTTTAGGCTTGTTTATTCCGATTGTCACACGCCTTCTGGTCATTTGTATTATATGCTTACCTCATAGATCAGTACACAGAGTCCACGCTGCCGAGTTTCGTAACCACCCCTCGTAATAATGTGCCGCGTGCTCTTATAAAAACGGCCTGCGCATACTATTATGGTGCAATTTGAGGTATGCGCATAAAATGAACATGTCAAGAAATTGTGTCTAGTGCTCTCAGTTGTTATCATTTATACATTAGCTGGTTCTTCTGAGTTATGGACAGCTTGAAAACATTGGGTGTCTTTAATTAGCAGTCATTTCACCATTTCGAAACCAATACCGTAATAGTCTAATTATTAGCACAGTTTCCAGCCGCAAACAACCGTGAAATGATTGCATTTACATGAGCAAAATTAGCATTCAGGAGGAGAATTTTTATAATTGACCTAGCCAGATCCAATCCTGTATGGTACTGCTAGTTAGTGTTCTTTCCTCAAATTAATTAACCATTTAAATGTTGTGATTTTAATATGCAAGTTTTATGAATTAATTATGTAGTTATTTATAAAGAGTTAAACATAGACTTTAAAATAAACATTTTATAATCTAATGTAACATATATATTTTGTAAACAAATTAGGATTTAACCCTTTCTCACCACTGAAGATGCGAAAATAGATATCTGCCAATACCAGCACTATAAATGACATTTTGTGTTTACATGTTAATTTAATGATATCAAATATTGTTGGAATATAATGAATACAATTATCTGTTAATCAGATGTAATATAATGTTATTCAATGGATTTTAGTGGCTAACATCTTGTAAGGTGCATTTTTAATACTGATAGACAAAGCAAGTATTGAAAACTGTGGCACTTTTGTGTTTGTAGCAAAATTGCTGCAACCAACACGTAGAAGCATTTCAAATGGTAGGTTGTGCACCCAAAAAAAGTTGATGTAGTATTCATCTCCTATTGATCCTGCCGGGGGGAATCAACCACACATTTCCTGGTCAATTGTCCTTAGATACCCAGCAGCATAATTATAATTACCTAAACCTGGTGTATCATGCAATGATAGGCATGGCAACAACATTGGGGCAAATCAATGGATGTACAGTGCTCCAAATGAAAAGCTGTCTAAACTGAATTTTTCAGTTTTTGGCTTATATCTTTTCAACCGATCACATTTAGAGCAGGGCAATTACATTTTCACATTCAGCAAACACTTCTGTGTAAGAAACTGTGGTGTTAATCTAATTAGCACACGTAAACAAAGCTTGGATACTTATAAACAAATAACGGTCAAAAGCTCATAACTCCCACCAGGAATGTAACAGTAAGTTCAAATGTATGTTGTAAGTACAACATTAGATCTCCTATATATATGGTTGATTTGGCATCTTAAGTCCAACTGCTTGGGAAGATCGGTCCGGATTTATGAAATTTTCGAGGACGTTCGCAGTTCGCAGAAATTTGGACGATTTAGTTCGACTTAAGAAACATACTGTTACAAAGAAGTGATAGGGTATTGGTATAATTTTTTATAATTATGTACAGCGTTTGCAAAGGTGCGCAATTAGAGATTGAAAGCTAAAAAGCTTAAATTATTTCACATGAAATTGATTTCTCCATTCCTCTCCGTAAGCTATTGCTTTTGTAACGTCACGGTCTAGCCGGCTTAATTTTAATTCATACCCTTGAGGTGCGTTGTAACTGGAATTGCGAATGATGTCGTCAAAAGCTTCTTTGTCTACGAGTTCTTTTCTGAGCCAAACAAGCATAGAATCAGACCATGCCTTGGACACTAGGCCTACGAGTTTTCTACTGTGTTAAGCGACGTAAGCGAGACATGTCAGCCTTGTTAGAACAAGCGAGTAGTTTTGAAGGAGTCTCCAGTTCAACTGGAAAAGGCACAAGATCAAACAGCGCAGACTACACACATTTCTCATGTCAAGAAAATCTCCTGAACACAAAGTTATATTCACAACAAGCAGCGTTTTGAAAGAGAACACGTCTGTGTTTGACAGAGGAATGTTAATGTACATAGAACGAAATGCAACTGCAGAAAACATTTGCAATTCATTTAGTGCGCACCGCGTAAAAGTGACATTGCACGGTTATGTCAACAACGTCATAAAACGTCACTGATTTCTTAAATAATGATGAAACCACGGAAAATTAAAGCTTTTTAGCTTTTAATCTCGTATTGCACACCTTCGCAAACGCCGTACATAATTATAAAAATATATACAGATACTTCTACCACTTCTTTGTAACAGTATGTAAGAATTATTTCTTAAGTCGAACTAAATCGTCCGAATTTCAGCGAACCGCGAACGTCCTCGAAAATTTCATAAATCCGGACCGATCTTCCCAAGCAGTTGGACTTAAGATGCCAAATCAACCATATATATAGGAGATCTAATGTTGTACTTACAACATAAATTTGAACTTACTGTTACATTCCTGGTGGGAGTTATGATTGAAAAATGAGCTTTTGACCGTTCGGTTATTGTCGAGCGATACGTAGCTTATAAGGCCTAAAAGTGTTAAGCATTTTGTTTATCGAAGCGCTCGATTCATGCAAGATAAAGCATTCAGTTATTCTGAAGGATGATCATTGCATCGTTTGGGCCCCTTTTACAATGTACTTCGGGTTGCCTGACTTCTGGCTTTAAAAACAGCACCATTTTCTGGATGAATTTCATTAAAACGATGCCTTTATAAACAGTTATTCTCAGTTATGACTAAGTAAGTGGGCGGTGGTACGACTCAAACCAAGAACGGTTCTTTTCAGAACAAAGCATAATCCATCTGTGAACGACGGCGGAGAGCAAGCAAAGGGGTAGCGCTGCAGGAGAGAAAAGTTCCAAGAGTAATCCCAGCGATGCCCAACCGCCGCCCAGGTATGCTCTACCCCTATACTTACTCTCCGCCATCGGTCACAGCTGAAAAGAACCGTTTCCAGCTTGAGTCGTACCACCGGACCGCCCACTTTATCGGCAATAACTTATTATAACAGCATGTTCTAATGAAATTCATCTTAAAATGGTGCTGTTTTTAAAGCCAAAAGTTTGGCAACCGGAATTCTAGTGGAAAAACAAGCTGGTACACTGTAAAAAGGGGCCCAAACGATGCAATAATCATCGCTCGAAACAACTACATGCTTCGATTAGCATGAATCGAGCGCTTCGAAACACAAAATGGCAAACACGTATAGTCTTTATAAGCTACTTATCGCTCGACAATAACCGAACGGTTTCCCAGGTTCAGAATATGGCTCGGCCAAATCATTTGGAGGTTGGTGCTTAAGCTACATCCCAATAATCATCCTGATCCGTTATCCCTGAGTGAAGATAAATAGGAAAACTCAGTTGACAAGACTGGGGTCACTGAAAACAAAAGTGGTAGAACGTGACAGTCACGTGATGCATCATATTTTTGTCTACTTGATGACAATTGTATAGCCCATGTATCTGTGCAGTTAGATTTTCAATATCACATGTGGTTATTGTTTTAGATTCAAGTAAGCATAAAATTAATGTCAATTTTTTTTTCGTTCAACTATCACGATCTCCACTGTAGCTAGTACCTAAACAAACTGAAACGAAACTTCCAATTCTACCATATTACACAGCATGCACAGAATCAGTAATTGAACACGAAGTGTGAGAGAGGTATAGTATATTCATTGTTTGTATTTCTCAATCTCAGTTTCTATGTCCCACCCAGTCTCTGACATAGCACTTCTAAATGCTCCATGTACATGTATGACATGCAGCCCCCACATGAACCAACATTTTAGAAGATTTTTCCATTCTTTAACTGAATTTCAATCTGAAGGTCCTCAAATACCTTTCAATTAACATTAGGCCCACCATATCCATGCCTAGCTGGGAAAAGTTTGCCTTTTGCAGGGATTCTATAGCTTTTTTCAGGTCATCCTCAATATCTACAGCCATAGCATGGCCCATAAAAATGGATGTAAAATATCTGCTTTGGACTTCATTCCCATTCCAAAAGTGAAGGTAGATATCTAACTGCTTTTGATGCACTTTTGTATTCAAATATTCATCAAAAAGTAGAACAAAACAGTCATCTTTAACCTTATCCATGAGTACATCTAACAGGTAAGGTGCCAACCCGAAAGTGGCCATGTATCTGGCCTTAGAACACGAAAAATTCTTAGCAACTTCACTGTCTGGGAAGCAACAGCAATAGTATGCACTCCACGGAATTAATTAGTAATTACTCGCAAATTATAATTTTGCGTTAAAAACGCCAAGGTTGCTTGCTGCGGACGTTGCAGTAATTGACAACTCTGTACTGGAACTTAAAGCGTGTGATTGTGGCTCACCTGATGCTATCGACAATGGCGAGGGCGCGGCTGAAAGAAACTTTAAATTGGTGCAGCGGCAACCGCAACCGCCGCTAAAACACAAGCTTTGCATTTAATTCGTGGCTCTTGATGGCTTCAATGCCCATGTTGGACAGCTTCAATACCTTCGAGCAAAGCTTGCACCTAAAACATGTACATGTACGGTCGTTCAGAACCTGTTGTAACCACAGTCCAAATTTTTCATCTTTAAGCCATAACTCATCAAAGTAGGTCTTCTTTGATGTTTTCGGCATAGCTATCGACTGCTAACGCTCACGTTGACGGTTCAGGTGTTGGTACGCGCTTGTAAGGGAATTACTAAACCAGTAAAAAATCGTGACTCTAATTAATACGCTCGTTATTGTATATAGTCACGTACGTGTGCCGGTATAACTCGCACAGAGCAGTTAGCCTGCTAGCATAAAACCGAATGGCACGCTTAGCGTGCCATTCGGTTTTATGCTAGCTCATTTTCGCGCAATTTTCCCTGACTTATATAGATTTTTCCTGACTATCCTTGACTTTCCAGTGACAAATATCGTTTTCCCTGATATTCCAGTTTTCCATGACTTTCCCTGACCCGTACGAACCCTAAGATAGGGTCCTGTATGTTGGGTCTCCAGATACATAAACACACTTAAAGATTAGCTTGTTTATTGATGTATAAAAACACAAACACGTCACGTGACTTTGTTGATTTCATATGATGTGATGTAGAAATATATGCTGATTCTAAAAATGTAATCTGCATGCTTATAGCATGTTCTATTGTGAGGTATTGTAGAAAAACCGAAAAAATTGGTTTTGTACATGTACTCTCTTTGTACCAGCACTGTACATTAATTTTAGCCATAGTCCATGGTTTTGCAATTTTTGTAGCAGTGTGCATATTTTTAAGTTGTGTTGCTAAGTTGTTCTAGTATAACTTACACAGATTTCTTGTAATTTTAAAATCAACACCCACATATTCAAGATCCGAACATAATCATAGCTAATTTTAATAAGCATTGTTACAACTAGGATAGATTAAAAATTAAGAGGCTAGTGCAAAAGTCTAGCTTTTATAACGAAATATGTGTGCGATTATTGACCATCTAATAAAAAATTCTCATACATCCCTTATGACAAAATCCTGAATATTATATGTTGGTTAAAGTACATCATCAGTGGACTATAAAAATTAAAGTTAATTAATAATTGGTACCAACAATTTTAGCATACGTAAGTTAAGTAGTATAGTCAACCACATGCTTGCATTAACTTGAACATATTAAACGTGTTTATTCAATTCGTAAATAAATCGCAAGATGACAGCCTATGTATGGGCAATATATGTTATACATGTATCTGCCTGACAAAGCCTAGGATGTCACTTATACAATGGCTATGACATCACTTGTACACTGGCTATGACAGATCACATTTACACTGGCTATGATTGTCATATGAACAAGTGCTTCCACAGTGCAGTAAATTGACATGAACAGCCCCAAATATACAACACAACATACTCAAGAGCTGATTGAGTTCACTTTCAGTACAAAACACTTACATTCGAAACAGCCTCCTCCTCCGGGGTTGCTGGTCTGCTTAGTCGTATACATTTAGAACCTATCCACAGTGGTTCAAGAGAAGGACATTGGGTATGAGAATCACACATTATTTTATTTTTTACATCATTTTAACTGGTTACAGTTTTACATTTTATTAGTAAAATCGTTTTGCATATAGGGAGTGAATTTGATGAGCATTTTTCCATTTCTGCTTACTTGAATTTTATCTGCTTTCCAAAATTCAAAAACTTGTAGTTTAGTTTGTGATAAATAGGATTTGTTCAGCTATTTCCCGGTACTTGCTTCATATGTGCGATAATATGTTCCACGTTTAAAATCAAAAAAAAAATCGACGTACCAAATTCAAGCACTTTTCTACACGATTCTAGGACCCAGCAAAGTAAGGATAAACTTCCAATCAATTTTCCCATCTATTTTCAATGTTCCAACGTAGCTGACTCAAACCGACTTCCCATTTAGTGCTGCAACTAAGGTTCAGATGCGCGACATGCTATTAATAATTATTTCAATAACTGCCTTAGTGGGTCTTGTATCCTGTGTAACAAGTGGGTTCTTTTGTGCGCTGCTAGCTCCAGACAACAAAGACAGGCTTTAGGCAGCCTAAGGCAGCGCCGCCTTTCTTTTGTGGAGGATTTGCATTGTCTTTGTGTTGTGCACACATGCATATTCGTAATCTCTATATATACATGTAACTATGATATAAGGACTTATGTGCGCAATTGTAATCGTCTCTTGTTCTATGTGAAGTGTGTTTGATCTTGATTGCTATTTGGTTGTTAGAAACTGGTCGGTGACATTAACGTGTAGGCGCGCTATTAGCGCTTTGATTGAAAATGTTTTCATGGCACAAAAGGGAAAGACGATTTCCAACGTGGGATAAATTACTTTAAAAGTGATTGGGAGGCTTCAAGGCAGTTTATCAGCGGTGAAAGCTTACTTTCTGAGAAAGATCAAAGTAGCAAGTTAAAGAAACATTGGTCTAATCAAATGACCTAGCTGAGAAGGAAATGGAGTAAGCTAAAACTTCAACTGACATGACATCTGGTGATAGCATTTAAACAATGTACCTTTAAACTAGTAACCAAGCTATTGTATTGTACATTTCTTGAACTTGATTACATTGCCTCGATTAAATTTCTACGTAATTTCACAACTTCTCAGGCAACATTGTTATCAGTAATTAATTATTGCAAGTTATCACTGGTTATGAAGTTTTAACCAGTACTAAAAATCTTGATTGTAATGGCTTGATATTTATTCAATTAAACACACAAAATGAAACTCATTACAATACATTAATTTACTATTGCACTCGGTGGTAATACTCTCGTATACTTGAATTATATTAAATTGAAAATGTCCCTGTGGACTAGCCCTTTAGCACCTGACTCCCTAAAAGTACCTTTGTCAATAGCTGATGGCTTAAGAAGGATGGGCTGTTTGCTAGCAAAGAAGTTTGTGATGGTAGTAATGATCTTGGGTACCAGCACCTGCCAAGCCTCCGTTCGTGACTAAATCAGTAAGGGATGTAACAAGAAGTTTAACAATAGGCATGTACATCTTAGCCCATAAACCCATGCACCAGACCATTTATGACAAAAGCTAGTATTTGTTCCCTCCATACAATGCTAATGAAAGGGGTGGGGCAGTTCCATAATGAGCAGGGCGAGGAACTATCTAAAGCCTCTTGGAATTTACATAAATTAGAAATATGCTCCTATATGAACCAGGCGTATCCATGGGCGTTCGCAAGGGGGGGTCGATGGGTTCGAATGACCCCCCCCCCCTCCCCAAAACAAGGTCACCATCACACTTAAAAGTTTTTGCTATTTGTTGATTACTCCACTTGAATTTACTGCATATACATAGAAAAGTACGCGTATCAGGGGCGGATACAGGGGGGGGGGGGGGGGGGGGGGGTTGGTTGGGGGTTGCAACCCCCCCCCCCCCCCCCCCCCCCCCCCCCCCCCCCTTTGTCCAAAATCCTTTTTTATTGCACGAAGTTACGCAGACAGCACCCCCCCCCCCCCCCCCACGCGCTCATTGAATTGCCAAGGGCGGACAGCCTCCCCCCCCCCCCCCCCCTGCTCATTGAATCAGCCGAATCACGTAATCCATAATTTGGAGTGACGAAAGGTCACCTTTTATAAAATTTCAACCCCCCCTTTCCCGAAGGCTGCGTACGCCCATGGTATCAAAGCAATGAGTCGTTGACATCCTATGGAAGACATGCATGTGCATACTTAGTGTCCAGGTTCAGGTGTTGAGTGATGCCAAGTGTAGTTTGGTACTGTAAACTAAATGTCTTCTTGGTTGATTGGGACATCTTTTTAGCCCAACACAAATGTAAAAAACATGCACATACACACACACACACACACACACACAATGCTACTACCTTTAGCTATACAATTCATCAATGGTGCTCAGCAAATGGAATACCTTGGTAACATTGATGAAGTCAAGTCCAAATAACACTTGATTTACTCCCTCAATATTGTGAATTTGTGTAGCTAGTGACGACCGCCTTGCTACTTCCAGGTTGTAAAATGCTTTGGCTGTATCGGTCTCCGCGACGCTCTCACCGGGTACAAACTTCATGATCAGTGGTGTCAACTGGAAGCGAGTAACCATGCTGCGGGCTTGCGTGTGTACATGTATACCCATTACAAGAGTGACTGCAGGCATACAGGCATGGCGGTGAGTCTATAATCTCCTGCTCGTCAATACACCTGCCAAACCCCCCCTCCGCAAATTAAGGCTTACAAATCATCATATGGGCCCCTCCGACTCCAGTTGGCCAATGCCTCCACGTTTCATTTCTAACAGCGATAGGTTGCGAGGTCACGAGAGATGCACAGGGTCTTTTACACATGGGCCTCAATGAAAATCTCAAGGCCGTCGGGCGGACAACGTTCCTTATCATTACAAAATAATTCGCCATTTTATTCAACTTGTTACACAGCGAGAAACCAAATACAGACTCATTATTGGAGCAGGATGTAATAATTAAATATCCTTACGAGTTAGGTTGCGTATTAAGAACATACGGTACGGGCTCTTTTTTAAAATGAGCTCATTATCGCAGCACCTTTTCAGAGGTTTATTTCTTATTGTATTAACACTCTTATTAAAAACCAAATATAGTTTCCACATCTTCTAACATTCCTCTTCTAAAATATGCCTGCATGTGTTGATCTCATGTCATCTAACAAGGAAGTCATGAAATTATTTGCGCGTGTATTGGAATATGATCTTCAGTTGTGAATGTTGTATGGGCAGCTCCCGCAAGAACTCTAGGGTAAGTTAGGCGTTTTCGTAAAGAGAAAGGATGGGGGCACAAGGTTATGTATGTAACGATGGCAACGGCTGAACTCTGCTAGCGACAGCCTGACGGCAGAACTTTCGAGAACTATAGTGCCGTGTGCATTAGTGAACAATGGTTGGTTGTAAGTAGAACAGTATATAATCGTGTGTATTGTATGCGTGTGGGTGTTCTGCGCTATTATCAAGTTTATAGTCTGTTTGAGACTGAGCTGAGGTTGCGCTACGCGGGGTTGCGCTACAATTGGTGTCAGAAGTGGGATGTCTGAAGAAGAGAACATGGACACCTCTGGGGGACCGGCCCCGGGTTCTGCGGGGACAACCAATGTTGTCGTTGAAAGGGTTGTCAGAATGGCGCTTAGGCCGCCTCCACGTTTCGGCGCTAAAGGCGATTGGAAGCTGTGGTTATCAAGGTTCGAAATGTATGCTACTCAGGCGAAGATTGCGGAGGACAGCTGGACAAAGGAACTACTCTCGCTGTTAGAGGACGAGCCTTACCGCGTGGTTACGCACCACGGGCTAGCTCAGACGGATGACTACGACGCGGTATGTGATTGCATTCAGCGGTCTTATGCTCCTTTAGGTAGCGAGCTGGAGTGGCAGTTGAAGGCTAGGGTGCAGAAAGTCGGGGAGTCATTAATGGAGTTCTGTGGCGCCCTGCGGGGCATGGCAGATAAAGCGTTTCCTGGATGGCCGGCTGAACAACTGCAGGACCTGCTGCGCAATCAGTTCATTCAGGGTGTTCTTTCTTCGTCGGTGCAGCTAGCGCTGATGAAAGAAGAGCCAAAAACCTTGGACGATGCATTGAAATTAGCCAGTAAGCACGAGATGGTTGAAATGGCACAGAAGCAGTTGCAGGCGTTGAGGCAGAAAGAAGTTGTGGCATCTACAGAAGGTGAGAGCGCTAATTCTGAATTGGTTACAGCTACACTGCGCCGGGATAGAGAACGAAGTGAAGTGGAGACTCTGAGACGAGAAGTACAAAGGTTACCGTACTGACAAGACGTTTTGGCGACGACTATTTGGCGGAAGGCTCCGCCAACTGTGCCGCCATCAACTTAATATTTTTTTTTTTTCGCCAACATGTTATCTGGGCGTCGCGGAAGGGGGCGGGGGGAGGAACATTACCCACCTAATTGTGTAAGTACCCTAGACCTATGGCTCTTAATCTTGCCATGCAAAATGATTACCGTACATGTACATGTACTTCTTATACGATACACAGACATTAATTCCTTTCTCCCCGCTATACCACTCATACTGTTCAATTCATGGAAGGCACTGAGCTGTATCCTACCCTACTCTCTCTGCTGAGGATCCTCCCCCGAATCCCCCAGGGAGCCCGCTTTCGAAGTATGATCAACAGCATTTCCGCCAATCATAAATAGCCATAAATTTAATGATTCTTAGATTTCCGCCAATTACAAATCGCCAGTTAGTTAATATAAATAGTTTTGGCTCCGCCAAATAGTTCTCTCCGCCATTATGTCTTGTCAGTACGGTATCTGATGAGCTGAAAGGTGTGCAGCGGAACAGCAGGGGTGTAGAGCCACACATGATCCCCTATTGGTTCAACAGGTTGCTACAGTACCACCGTGTGTCTTTCAGAGGGGGGATCATGTATGGCTCTACACCCCTGCTGTTCCAAGAGGAAAGTCTCCCAAATTTCATCGACCATGGCTAGGACCGTATGAAATATTGCGCAAAAAGGGAGAATACTCATGCTGATGCCCTGTCTCGTATGCCTTGCCCTCAGTGTCAGTTATTGGTTCAACAGGTTGCTACAGTACCATCGGACATCTGGCTGCCATGTTGGACTCTGAAAGAACTTGCTGAAGAACAAAGACAGGACCCCAGCATTAGGCAAGTTATTCAATGGCTGGAAAATGAATGTATCCCCCCAGTTTTTCCAAAGCATCTGTCCTCACATACTCAAGCATTGTGGGCTCAGTCTTATTATCTGGTTCTGCACAATGGGGTGTTGTATCGGCAGTGGGAAGATGTTCCTTGCAAGGGGCTTCATAGAAGGTTGCAGTTAGTTCTCCCTCCTAATTTGGTCCCAGTGTTATTAGAAGCCTTGCATAGTTCTATTAGGGGAGGTCATTTTGGAACTAATAAGACCCTTGCAAAGGTGCGCGAACGTTTTTACTGGGTAGGGCAGCGCAAAGATGTAGCTGCTTGGTGTTCTGGTTGTCTGTCCTGTGCATCTAGGAAGCCTCCACCTGCTAAATCACGTGCACCCCTGCAGCTTGATCCTGTAGAACGACCACTGCAACGTGTGGCGATGGATATCATGGGGCCTTTACCTGAAACCCCGAGAGGCAACAAATATGTTCTTGTTATTGCTGATTATTTTACTAAATGGACGGAAGCCTACCCAATACCTAACATGGAGGCAATAACGGTAGCTAAATGTTTGGTGAACGAATTTATTTGTCGTTTTGGTGTGCCTGAACAATTGCACTCAGACCAAGGTAGAAATTTTGAAAGTAAGGTCATTAAGAACATATGTGACCTTCTTCAAATTCGAAAAACTCGCACATCTGCATATCACCCTCAATCGGATGGCTTAGTCGAACGATTTAACAGAACTCTGTTAAATTTGTTGAGCACTGCTGTTGGTGATGCGGAACGTGACTGGGATGTGCACTTGCCATTATTGATGTTCGCGTATCGTACATCTGTGCATGAGACCAATGGAGTAACACCTTTTGAGATGATGTTTGGGAGGGAGGTGGTATTGCCGGAGCATTTAATGTTTAATCTACCAGTTAGTATTGAGCAGGTCCCACAGGAAAGTGTCGAATATGTGGACCATCTGAAGAAAACGTTCCAGCTGGTGTATCAGTATGTCAGACAGCATGCACAGAAAGGCATGCAGCGTCAGAAGACTGGGTACGATCAGAAAGAGAATACACCGTGTGTCTTTCAGAGGGGGGATCATGTATGGCTCTACACCCCTGCTGTTCCAAGAGGAAAGTCTCCCAAATTTCATCGACCATGGCAAGGACCGTATGAAATATTGCGCAAAAAGGGAGAAGTCACATACGATATCCGACGACTGGCACATCCACGAAAAAGATTAATAGTGCATTACAATCGATTGAAACCGTTTTTGCAGGCAACACCTCATGGAGAACAGGAGTCAAGAGAGGAGGATGAGATGGCAACACCACGGGATGAACAGGAATCAGACGAGGAGGAGGAGATTAACAAAGAGCCGCAGGGTTCACAGGCTGATGCACAGGATGAGCAATATTTATACGTGGAAACTAGGAGGCCAGAGCAGAGGCCAGCAGTAGAGGAACACGTACCCCCGCCTCTACTTATAGCCCCCGCACCCCCACAGCCACCACAGCCGCCTGCTGAGCCAGAACTACCTGAACCTGGAGAATGGTTGCGTCGTTCAACTCGGAACAGACATGCTCCAGATTGGTATGGGCAGGTAGTTGTTCATTCTGTACTCACCTATACAAACTGTGAGGACACAGTTTCATTGGATAGGGAGCTGTGTAACGATGGCAACGGCTGAACTCTGCTAGCGACAGCCTGACGGCAGAACTTTCGAGAACTATAGTGCCGTGTGCATTAGTGAACAATGGTTGGTTGTAAGTAGAACAGTATATAATCGTGTGTATTGTATGCGTGTGGGTGTTCTGCGCTATTATCAAGTTTATAGTCTGTTTGAGACTGAGGTTGCACTACGCGGGGTTGCGCTACATGTATACCAAAAGACGAGAACGATAATTTTTCTCTTGCTGTGATATTTGCATTTTCATAAATAAATGACATGCTTGCGACTTAATATGTAGGGCAAATGGATTACCGCATCAAGCAACTTGCAATTGGTAGAATGTGTAGGAAACGAGTGGCTGACCATCATGAGAAGAGAAGGTACACTGTATATCAGTGTAAGGAGGTGGCAGAACACCTTATAGCTCAGTATCAGTTAACATAAACGATGATGTACCACAACTCTCAAAAATGAAGGGTGTTCCAAAAAAAAAAAAACCAAAAAAGAAAACAAGTCACCTCTGGCTAGCTCACTGAGCTCAGGAGTGTAAGGTGCAAGTAACATTATTAAAGATGTACAATTGAATAAAATGGCATATACTATTCACCTCATAACAAGTATCAAAGGGAGACGAAAACATCATCACACCCATGCATCAATCGCAGGAGTACTTATCAGACACATACATGTACATCAACTTTACACTGTCCTGATTGTCCAAGGCCCCCACTGGCATCCTCTGTGTTTGGAACTCCTCTCACAGCCAGTAGTCCATGCAATGTACTTGTTTGTGCTAAGTGCATCATCATGTGGCTGACAATGTCAGCCAGTACATGGTGTCAGTGCTGCCGCCGGCTTAGAAAAGGCCATGTCTCCCTCAGAAGTGCAATGTGCTCCAGAATTAATACTGCGGCTTCTGAGTGATGTGATGGGTCACTGCGTAGCCAGTACATTTGAAGTTGATCTCCCTATCAGAAGTGAAATGCATATGGCAGTTGATGTAGCAGTTCTCCTAGCTGATGAATGCATCTTGCAAATCCCAACCCATGGAACAGTTAGGTTTGTCAACTATTCTTTTTTTTAGTTAATAGTATTTTCCAACATGAGGTAATTACAGGATTTGGCCTACTTGGGGAGCATGCAAAGTTCAGCAGGTTCACCCAGTACCACACCATACCAGAACCACACCATACATGAATGTCAAGCTCTAACGACTTGTGTCCATATAGTAAAGCACCACTTTCTAACATCACCCAAAAGATAAAACAATAACAACTCTTTAACAACACTCGAAAACCACTAAAAAAAATGGCTAGTTTTTGTACCTTCCTACATGCATGTAGCTTTACTAAAAAGTCATTGTATTACATGTACCTTCAGCTGAACATGCACCTTTACCACATGTACTTTTATAACATGTACCTTCCTACATGTACCTCCACTACATGTACCTCCACTACATGTACCTTTACTACATGTACCTTTACTATGTGTACCTTTACTACATGTACCTTTTCTACATGTAACTTTCCTACATCTACCTTTACTACATGTACCTTCCTACATTTACCTTCCTGCATGTACCTTCCTACATGTACCATTGCTACATGTAGCTTCCTACATGTACCTTTACTACATGTACCTTTACTACATGTACCTTTACTACATGTACCTTTACTACATGTACCTTTACTACATGTACCTTTACTACATGTACCTTTACTACATGTACCTTTACTACATGTACCTTTACTACATGCACATGCATATGATTTTCGTGCATGCAGGATTCATGTCTGACGTTATACATGTGAACGGGTGCAGCCATTATAATAATTGGTTACGTAACAAAGGTCAGACGTTCACATGTATAAGGTCATGATTTTCGTGCATGCAGCAATGTTATGATTCATGTCTGACCTTATACATGTGAACGGGTGCAGCCATTATAATAATTGGTTACGTAACAAAGGTCAGACGTTCACATGTATAAGGTCAGGCATATATTATAATAACATTGCTGCATGCACGAAAATCATATGAACTTCACGAAATCGATTCCAACTCTATTCCACTTAGTATGAGCACTAGACATGGATCGGACTCGGGCCTATGAGTATGTCCATTACTTCAAAATGGCGGAAAGAAGGGGTCTCACTTTTTTGACGATGTTTTCCATCGCAAAGTGTAAGGTAAACGCTGCAAATAACACGTTACCTGTGTTGGAGGATGGTTTTACTTAATGTACACCGAATTTCCGCGGTTGGATACGAGCGGTTCAAAAGATATGGCTGTCCGCCTGTCCCGAACCAGGTAAGTAATCTGACCTTGTCAAAAGTAATTCCTGTCAATGCGATGCCAAACATGCAGGGACTTTTTCTAGGAAAGAAATGGTAGTCCTACAAAATTTTGAAAAAGGTAAGCGCTAGCGCAAATGGTTACTGAGATACGGTGATTTTAAAAAGTACCCATTGTTTTCAATCTCTCGCGTTGGGGGCGGAGGGGGGGCGGGGTTTTCAATATGGATTTTACGGTATTACATGTACCTTCCTACATGTACCTCTACTATATGTATCTTTACTACATGTACCTTTACTACATGTACGTTATCTACATGTAACTTTCCTACATGTACCTTTACTACATGTACCTTCCTACATTTACCTTCTTGCATGTACCTTCCTACATGTACCATTACTACATGTAGCTTCCTAAACGTACCTTTACTAAATGTACCTTTACTACATGTAGCTTCCTAAACGTACCTTAACTACATGTACCTTTACTACAAGTACCTCTTTTACATGCACCTGTACTACATGTACCTTAACCACATGTACCTTTACTACAAGTATCTTTACTAAATGTACCCTAACTTCATGTACCTTTTCACATGTACCTCTACTACATGTACCTTTACTACATGTACCTTTGCTAAATGTACCTTTAATACATGTACCTTTACTACATGTTTTTTATCTACATGTAACTTTCCTACATGTACCTTTACTACATGTACCTTCCTACATTTACCTCTTTTACATGTACCTTTACTACATGTACATTTACTACATGTACATTTACTACATGCACCTTTACTATATGTAATTTTACATGTACCTTTTCCAGCTCTACATGTAACTTTACTACATGTTTTTTTACTACATGTACCTTCGTACATGTACCTTCCTACATGTAGCTTTACTAAAAAGTAATTTTATTACATGCACCTTCCAACATGTACCTTTACTAAATGTACTTTTATTACATGTACCTGCCTACATGTACCTCCACTACATGTACCTTTACTAAATGTACCTTTACTACATGTACCTTTACTACATGTACCTTTACTACATGTACCTTTACTACATGTACCCATGTACATTTAATACATGTACCCATGTACATTTAATACATGTACCCATGTACATTTACTACATGTACCTTTACTACATGTACATTTACTACATGTACCTTTACTACATGTACCTTTACTACATGTACCTTCCTACATGTACCTCTTTTACATGTACCTTTACTGCATATAATTTTACTACATGTACCTTTACTACATGTATCTTTACTAAATGTACCATAACTTCATGTACCTTTCTACATGTACCTTTACTACATGTACCTTTACTACATGCATACCTTTACTAGATGTACCTTTACTACATGTACGTTTACAACATGTAATTTTACTACATGTACCTTTTCCAGCTCTACACGTAACTTTACTACACGTTCCTTTACTACATGTACCTTCCTACATGTAGCTTTACTAAAAAGTAATTTTATTACATGTACCTTCCGACATGTACCTTTACTAAATGTACTTTTATTACATGTACCTTCCTACATGTACCTCTACTCCATGTACCTTTACTGCATGTACCTTATCTACATGTAACTTTCCTACATGTACCTTTACTACATGTACCTTTACTGCATGTACCTTATCTACATGTAACTTTCCTACATGTAACTTTCCTACATGTACCTTTACTACATGTACCTTTACTATGTGTACCTTTACTGCATGTACCTTATCTACATGTAACTTTCCTACATGCACCTTTACTACATGTACCTTCCTACATTTACCTTCCTACATGTAACTTCCTACATGTACCATTACTACATGTAGCTTCCTACATGTACCTTTACTACATGTACCTTTCATGTACCATTTCTGCATTTACCTTTACTATATGTACCTTTACTACCTGTACCTTTACTATATGTACCTTGCTACATGTACCTTCGTACATTTACCTTCATACATGCATGTACCTTTACTACATGTACCTTCCTGCATGTACCTACATGTAGCTTTGTACATGTACGTTCCTACATGTACCTTCCTACATGTATCTTCCTTCATGAACCATTACTACATGTACCTTCCTACATGTACCTTTACAACATGTACCTTTACTACATGTACTGTTATTACATGTACCATTACTAAATGTACCTTTAGTAGATGTACTTTTACTGCGTGTTCCTTTACTACATTTAACTTCACTACATAAACCTCATCTACATGTAACTTAACTATATGTATCATTTCTGCTTGTACATTCCTACATGTGCCTTCCTATACATGTAACTTTACTACATGTACCACTACTATATGTACCTTTACTACATGGTACATGGCAATACATGTTTTAAAAGCTTTCCATTTCTAGGCCGTACCAGGCCAGCTGTGCTGGTTGTGGGAATGTGAATATGATGGGCGTGTCCATCTCAGGTGGGTCTTTATATAGAATTGTACGCTTCATGTACTGTTCTATGGAGATAGGCACTTTTCTGAATATCCATGGCAATACATGTTTTAAAAGCTTTCCATTTCTAGGCCGTACCAGGTCAGCTGTGTTGGTTGTGGGAATGTGAATTTGATGGGCGTGTCCATCTCAGGTGAGTCTTTATATAGAATTGTACGCTTCATGTACTGTTCAATGGAGATATGCTCTTTTCTGAATATCCATGGCAATACATGTTTTAAAAGCTTTCCATTTCTAGGCCGTACCAGGCCAGCTGTGTTGGTTGTGGGAATGTGAATTTGATGGGCGTGTACATCTCACGTGAGTCTTTATATAGAATTGTACGCTTCATGTACTGTTCAATAGAGATATGCTCTTTTCTGAATATCCATGGCAATACATGTTTTAAAAGCTTTCCATTTCTAGGCCGTACCAGGTCAGCTGTGTTGGTTGTGGGAATGTGAATTTGATGGGCGTGTCCATCTCATGTGAGTCTTTATATAGAATTGTACGCTTCATGTACTGTTCTATGGAGATATGCACTTTTCTGAATATCCATGGCAATACATGTTTTAAAAGCTTTCCATTTCTAGGCCGTACCAGGTCAGCTGTGCTGGTTGTGGGAATGTGAATTTGATGGGCGTGTCCATCTCAGATGGGTCTTTATATAGAATTGTACGCTTCATGTACTGTTCTATGGAGATATGCACTTTTCTGAATATCCATGGCAATACATGTTTTAAAAGCATTCCATTTCTAGGCCGTACCAGGTCAGCTGTGTTGGTTGTGGGAATGTGAATTTGATGGGCGTGTCCATCTCAGGTGGGTCTTTGTATAGAATTGTGCGCTTCATATCCTGTTCTATGGAGATATGCACTTTTCTGAATATCCATGGCAATACTTGTTTTAAAAGCTTTCCATTTCTAGGCCGTACCAGGCCAGCTGTGTTGGTTGTGGGAATGTGAATATGATGGGCGTGTCCATCTCACGTGAGTCTTTATATAGAACTGTACGCTTCATGTACTGTTCAATGGAGTTATGCATCTTTCTGGCAATACATGTTTTAAAAGCCATTTCTAGGCCGTACCAGGCCAGCTGTGCTGGTTGTGGGAATGTGAATTTGATGGGCGTGTCCATCTCAGGTGGGTCTTTATATCGAATTGTACGCTTCATGTACTGTTCAATGGAGATATGCACTTTTCTGAATATCCATCCCAGGTGAAAAAATACACGTAGTAACGCGTTATTACGCGTGAAAATGGGACATAAATAACGCCAAAACACGCGATTTTCAAGATGATTATCTCCTTGATTGTGCAATACAAAAGAGTTGAATTTTGCCTATACACAAAGCGGTCCAGTGTGTGTAAAGTTCCAAAGACTGGTTGGTTTGGCATGCATCGCTCCGATGATATTCACATTCAATGTACTAGCTTAATTTCGCGGGCTTTTGTATACTTTCCCGCGAAATCAAGTTCGTACTTGAATGTGAATATCTTCGGAACGATGCATGCCAAACCAACCAGTCTTTGGAACTTTATACACACTGGACCGCTTTGTGTATAGGCAAAATTCAACTCTATTGTATTGCACAATCAAGGAGATAATCATCTTGAAAATCGCGTGTTTTGGCGTTATATATGTCCCATTTTCACGCGTAATAACGCGTTACTACGTGTATTTTTTCACCCGGGATGGCATTACATGTTTTAAAAGCTTTCCATTTCTAGGCCGTACCAGGCCAGCTGTGCTGATTGTGGGAATGTGAATATGATGGGTGTGTCCATCTCACGTGAGTCTTTATATAGAATTTTACGCTTCATGTACTGTTCAATCGAGATATGCTCTTTTCTGAATATCCATGGCAATACATGTTTTAAAAGCTTTCCATTTCTAGGCCGTACCAGGCCAGCTGTGCTGGTTGTGGGAATGTGAATATGATGGGCGTGTCCATCTCAGGTGAGTCTTTATATAGAATTGTACGCTTCATGTACTGTTCTATGGAGTTATGCACCTTTCTGGCAATACATGTTTTAAAAGCCATTTCTAGGCCGTACCAGGCCAGCTGTGCTGGTTGTGGGAATGTGAATTTGATGGGCGTGTCCATCTCAGGTGAGTCTTTATATAGAATTGTACGCTTCATGTACTGTTCTATGGAGATATGCACTTTTCTGAATATCCATGGCATTACATGTTTTAAAAGCTTTCCATTTCTAGGCCGTACCAGGCCAGCTGTGCTGGTTGTGGGAATGTGAATATGATGGGCGTGTCCATCTCACGTGAGTCTTTATATAGAATTGTACGCTTCATGTACTGTTCAATCGAGATATGCTCTTTTCTGAATATCCATGGCAATACATGTTTTAAAAGCTTTCCATTTCTAGGCCGTACCAGGCCAGCTGTGCTAGTTGTGGGAATGTGACTTTGATGGGCGTGTCCATCTCAGGTGGGTCTTTATATAGAATTGTACGCTTCATGTACTGTTCTATGGAGATATGCACTTTTCTGACTATCCATGGCAATACATGTTTTAAAAGCTTTCCATTTCTAGGCCGTACCAGGCCAGCTGTGCTAGTTGTGGAAATGTGAATTTGATGGGCATGTCCATCTCAGGTGAGTCTTTATATAGAATTGTACGCTTCATCTACTGTTCTATGGAGATATGCACTTTTCTGAATATCCATGGCAATACATGTTTTAAAAGCTTTCCATTTCTAGGCCATACCAGGCCAGCTGTGCTGGTTGTGGGAATGTGAGTTTGATGGGCGTGTCCATCTCACGTGAGTCTTTCTATAGAATTGTACGCTTCATGTACTGTTCAATCGAGATATGCTCTTTTCTGAATATCCATGGCAATACATGTTTTAAAAGCTTTCCATTTCTAGGCCATACCAGGCCAGCTGTGCTGGTTGTGGGAATGTGAATATGATGGGCGTGTCCATCTCACGTGAGTCTTTCTATAGAATTGTACGCTTCATGTACTGTTCAATCGAGATATGCTCTTTTCTGAATATCCATGGCAATACATGTTTTAAAAGCTTTCCATTTCTAGGCCGTACCAGGCCAGCTGTGCTAGTTGTGGGAATGTGAGTTTGATGGGCGTGTCCATCTCAGGTGAGTCTTTATATAGAATTGTACGCTTCATGTACTGTTCTATGGAGATATGCACTTTTCTGAATATCCATGGCAATACATGTTTTAAAAGCTTTCCATTTCTAGGCCGAACCAGGTCAGCTGTGTTGGTTGTGGGAATGTGAATTTGATGGGCGTGTCCATCTCAGGTGGGTCTTTATATAGAATTGTACGCTTCATGTACTGTTCTATGGAGATATGCACTTTTCTGAATATCCATGGCAATACATGTTTTAAAAGCTTTCCATTTCTAGGCCGTACCAGGTCAGCTGTGTTGGTTGTGGGAATGTGAATTTGATGGGCGTGTCCATCTCATGTGAGTCTTTATATAGAATTGTACGCTTCATGTACTGTTCTATGGAGATATGCACTTTTCTGAATATCCATGGCAATACATGTTTTAAAAGCTTTCCATTTCTAGGCCGTACCAGGTCAGCTGTGCTGGTTGTGGGAATGTGAATTTGATGGGCGTGTCCATCTCAAATGGGTCTTTATATAGAATTGTACGCTTCATGTACTGTTCTATGGAGATATGCACTTTTCTGAATATCCATGGCAATACATGTTTTAAAAGCATTCCATTTCTAGGCCGTACCAGGTCAGCTGTGTTGGTTGTGGGAATGTGAATTTGATGGGCGTGTCCATCTCAGGTGGGTCTTTGTATAGAATTGTACGCTTCATGTACTGTTCTATGGAGATATGCACTTTTCTGAATATCCATGGCAATACATGTTTTAAAAGCTTTCCATTTCTAGGCCGTACCAGGCCTGCTGTGCTGGTTGTGGTCATGTGACTTTGAGAGGCGTGTCCAACTCAGGTTAGCCGCTAGTTGGATTTGTACATTCCATGTAAGGTAGTATGGAGGACTGGTATGTGTGGTGTGAAGTTGTTATTGTGGCTCTTGCTTTTTAATTTTATTCTCTGCCTTCTCTTCTTACAGATTTTTGCTTCGATGATATGTCATTGTTTGAAATTGTGTACATGTGTATGTATATTCATTCATAGTGCACATTTGATGGTGAAAGTAAATAGAAAAGTGAACGGCACCTATCCCCACCCTGACTGACTACCTATTGCGATTATAGGGCACGTGCACCTTATTCCAGCACTGTTCTTCATGTACAGGTAGGAGGAGCTTCACTATGAGGGGCGGGGCGGGGCACCATAACTGGTAACTTCTTGGAGCATGCAACCGAGTCATATATTTGTCAATCGCCTTCTACCTGCACGTAAAAGGCGAGCTTGTATACATGCCTGAAGTTATAAATGTATATATAATCACGCTAACAGTCGAATGCATGCTTCTTATGTTTAGTTACTAAGAGCTGCTAGTTCAATTCGCGTATCTACATCTCGTATTTGTAACTTAGCTATACACATTAGTTTAATTTGTATCAGAAATGCATTGTGCAGTCAGTTTTTATCTGACTTACTGCGAAGTTTTCGTAAAACCATTACTGTGGTTGCATGTTTCACAATGGACGTTAAAATGTATTCTGAACCACTTACTAAATGTTGTACGTTGTATCATTTGTGCATGGCAATTTAGTGTGCACTAGACACAAAACAATAAATTTTCGAGCACTGCAGCCCAATTTATATTACATGAATTGGCCAAATTGTTTCACAGAATGCTGCAGATCTTATAGAATTATATATGTTGTGCCTTTACCAATCAAGTTGTCGTTTGTGAGCAGGAATGTCACTTATTAATTTCAGGTGGTGGTATTTGGGCTAACAGGGTATGCAATGAACAGTACTTGGCATTGGGTATATCCAGGCTGTGCACGCATGGTAATATCAGCTTTATAAACCATAATAAAAGGAACAGGATGAGGTAACAGTACACAACATATTGGGATTCTTATTCAGGTAGTAGCTGATCAATGACATCTTGGACTTGATTGCTAAGTAAAATCCAATCAGCGTAGTGATGGGTTCTTGCCAGTCTAAACCCTGAGTGCAGGTCCATGTAATACTGACACCTGTAAGGGGGAAAGGTATTGTACATGCTCACTCTGCAACTAACAAGATCACTTGCACATACGTGTACATGAGTGTGAGGTGATTTGGGTTTGAGAAGTAACGGGGAAAATGGTACAGATGCATTCTGAATATACCTCGGCAAAATATTTTATGGGGTGAGGTTTATTTATCCCTATACCATGCCACTTCACACAAAAACACGTTGATCTGTCGTTACACAACACACACACACCACACAAAATACACACATCACACATAGATCTGGACGAACAGTAGATTCCCAGGGGACCATTTGACTCCTACACAGCACAAGGTATCTGTCGTTTAGAATTTGCTGTTAGCCCCTTAAATCGTGGGTAGGGTAGAATTATTAACCATGATATGAGCCAGTTGTCATTTGAGAAATGTATTACAACATGTAAACATCAATTGTTAATTGTGCACATAAACACTGACAGATCGACGTACTTTTTATTTCCCACACTCACAAACATACGTCCTAAAATTTGTATATGTACTGTGAGCCTACACCACTTTCAAAGTTGACATGAACAGAGATCATATATATGATCTCTGACATGAATAACCAACCAACCTAGATGTTTTGCACGGGGCCAGATGTTGCTAAGCTTCTAATAGTTGTTGCAGTGGCGGATACAGGGAGGGTTGGGGGGGGGGGGGGGGGGTTGCAACCCCCCCCCCCCCCCCCCCCCCCCCTCCTTTTCCTGCCCCCTCTTCCACTAAGCAGCCCCCCACACACATTTTGTATCGGACCTGAAGCGTACAGCAACACCCCCCTCCCCTTTTTGGAAAATCCTGTATCCGCTCCTGAGTTGGTTATCCGTTACTCCGTTAACAGTCAGTTTAAGTGCACGGTTACACACAACGTAAGCACGCGCACAGATAGAAAAATATAAACGTGTCCTCAAAACCAGTTCGACGACGTACACCTTCATGTGCACAGATCAGAGTTTGACCGATCTAAAAAGTAAAATCTAGAAAGAATACGTTCCCTTAAAATTCTACAGCCACGAGTGTAAAATCTTACGCGGTCCTTAGAAAGTGTCATGCATCACGCAGATTGTAGCAATTCTGTTAGGTCCGTTTCATGCATTCTAATAAACGCCCAAGGCATTTAATTAAAGGCATTCTGATTACTAAATTGCATCCGTTAGTATTGCAACGTGGGGCAAAAATGGAGTCAGGTTGGTAAAATGGTAATGTGTTAGTGTGTGCACAACCTCGTCTATTCAAATCAGCGATGCAGACGTTCGTTCGATTACCATCAAGGTCATTGAAAGAGGTAGCAAGGTTTGTCATTGTTCAGATTTTGCTCAACCATGATTATTCCCAACTGTCACTACGTGTTGTAAAATCACAGTCGGCTTAGAAACAGCGCAGCTAAACCACGAAACAACATAGGTTGGTTTTACATCCTCGTACACTATGCAGTTCGTTCACAATGAATCGTGTCGAATCAGGTGATAAAGGCTGTACCCCGCTAAAGGTTAGTTTGTTAGAATTCCTTGTTTCTATATACAGCGCATGAAGATATCCCAAACTGAGATGTGGTCTATCTACGTTAATACGTGAGGTATTAATGTTCTGTACCGGTACGTATTGTCCAGTTACTATATACCTCCAGTTTCTCCAGAAAACACGATAGACGCGTGCACGGTGATTTCAAGGCTGGCGATACAAGGGCTAGCACTGATGATACAAAATTGTTTGCACTACGACAGTTAAAGGGTAAAGTGTTTCGTTATTAAAAACTATGTGTGTTTGTGTATTGTATTCTCAGGAAAAGGACATGGGAGAAGGATGAAACTTCGGAGAAGCGCGGCAAATTAAATGATGCACAAGAGAGAGATATTGTATAGTGTGTACATTCTTCTCTTCTCATTTCATATTCTTTGAAACGCTTTAAGCATGCGTGGCCTAGTGTACGCAAGCGAGGCGGTATAGGGGGTACCGATCCATATTGAATAGCCCGCCCGTACGGGGTTGGTTCATAAGCCTGCGCGGTGTAGGCAGACGACCGAAACAGTTCAGCATACGAAACATCAGCGTGCGAACACGTGCGACGAAACGTGACTCGCATCCACAGCCGCTTCCTATCGGTCCGCACACGAGATCTGCGATCGACAACCGACGAATTTAGGATCCAATTGAATACGGTTAGGATCACGTGGGACTGCGGGCCCGGAATCATGCCATCGAACCGCTGTGGAAGCACACAAAGAGAAAGGTAACGTTAGTCATAAAAAGTAGTTTTGACGCATGTTAAGGAAGTCATGTTATTACCTCAGGGTTCCTACAGAAGCCAGAAATGCTACAAATCATATGGAATGTGTCAGTGTAGTACTTATGTATTGATTGATAGGAGGTATCTTAGTTGATACCGGTTCTTGTGTAGATTAGCCCCCCCCCCCTTTTAACTTTAGTACCCCCCTGTCTTTCATGGGATGGTATGCAATCAAATCTAATCAACAAGTAATTTACACAATGACACTATTACGTAATATTACACAATATTACTGAAATCATATCTCAAGCTCAACCTATTGTGGATACTGTTCAGCTATGTGCAGTAATATGTTAGAAAAGGTTGTAGGGCCTCCAAAACGTCTCCTCCACATCTACTCTGGCAGGTAAGTTGTAAACAGTTTTGAGTGCATGCTCCTTTCCTCGCGTAACATACGCTTGCAAGAGCTTCACATAGCTTCTACACCTTGTGTATGTGCCCCTGTGTTAGGATCCACGAAATGTAAGGAATGGTTGACAGTAAGGTGCCTCAACCCGGTATTGGCTGATAACTGGTTGTATGAGCTCCATTCGTCACTGTAAACTATACTACCAGGGCGGATGTATTGAGCTATCAGCGGAAGAAGTGTGTTGGCATCTCGTTGCTGTACTTCTACCAAGAAACATTCTCCAGATACTCTTTCAATTCCGCCAAAAACCCAATGACCATCCACTTGCCTTCCTCTATTGTACTTCCGTTTACCGAACTTACTTTCGTCAATTTCTACTTCTATACCTGGGCCTCCAATTATTGAAGGATGGTCAATAAAATATTGTGCGCAAATATCCCTCACGACAAATTCCAAGTACACATCTATTTATACCTTCAAAAAATGTCCCGACACGCAAAGATACCTCCTTCCGACACCCTTTTCTAGGGCAACGCCACCCCAATCCTTCTGGACCTGTTCCTCTATCTGCAAGATTCATACCCCTTCCACAATGAGGACAATTCTTGCTGTCTGGAAGGAGGTGATGTCTTTGGGCCCAGTGGATTGCAGAAAGACCATCACTAACAGCCACACAAAGATCTCCATATGATAGATTTCCAACCAGCCAAGGAGGTAACATTGCTTGCGCCATGAAACTCAACTTCTGAATGGCAAGAACCTACACGATCAAGCTTATATACCTTTTTTTGACTATCGTTGAGATATGATTTCAGTAATATTGTGTAATATTATGTACATATGCAGACTCTGCACAACTCTGCATATTTAATGCTGTGGCGCAGTGTATCATTGGTATCTGCTCTTTTAACCTTGCCTGCTTTATTGAGTACGCGTGATGTATCTGTCATGCTGTCAGTGTTGTCTATGGTACTGTTTAATGTTTCATTGTTCATATCCATACTTTGTTTTGATTCAAAGTTGTATGGTGTTGCTATGCTCGAAACACCTGACCTGTTTGCCATATCAATTATTTTTTTTTTCCCTTCTAGGCCTAACTGCTCCATTGTGTATAGGTGATGATGCATAAGGGTTTTTAGCTCTTCCCTTTATTTTATTGTGACCATCGTTTTTGTCTTTCACACTTTCTTGTTCTGATTCAGGTTTACGTGATCCAACTATGCTTAAAACATCTGTAAAGCCTAATCTCCCACCTCTTCCTATGTTCACAGTTCCTGTATTACTTTTTAATGCTTCATTGTTTGTGTCCATACTTTTATGTTCATACTCCATTTCAACATTGCCTGAGGTCTGCATAGTGCCTACCCTTTCATTTCATCTTTTTCATCACTATCATCAGCTTCTACTCTTCTAACCTTGCATCCACTGCTTATGATTTGTAAATGCTGTCAGTCCTGCTGAAATAATGCATATACTTCAATCAGTGCATTGTTATACAAGTACACATTGACCTTAGGCAACTTGAACACTCACCTCTTTTCATACAACCATTAAGTAACTTTTTATGCACTTAAAAATAAAACAGAACCAAGGCCTGAATAATGAGGACTTACAAACCAGATTTTTATTACGTACGTGCAGCACTGTTGAGGCTTCACGTAATAGGATTTGCCCCAGAGTACAATAGCCCTTGCTCCCGTGCTTTTGGACAACTTCAAAATACATCTGCTGTAGGGTCATTTCATTATATTACAGATCACTTTTTGACACTTGTGTGTCATTTTTACATATCTACAATGTATGCAAGTTCATATGTTTGGGTCATCTGGTTCGCGCAATACAAGGAGATAAACTTTTAACCACAAAAGCAAACAGACAACCTTTGAGAATAAACAACTTGTCTTCTATCCATTCCATATGACAATTGGGAAATAAATGTCATCTTTTATCTGCACAATTTGGTTCACACCATCATTCAAATGAATTTACAGTGCACTCCAAAAAATTGCCTTATGTTGTATGCTACTCTAAATTTATTATAAAACCTCTCAAAAATAAAAGTTATTATTTCATTGATTACATTGCCATGTTTCCACTACATGTATTATTAAGCCAGTTGAGGTTGGTATGATATAGTGGGAGCGTCACACTACAACTAGGGGGTACAAGCTCCCCCATCGGTGTCTGGGGGCAGAGATTCGAAATTTCATGTAATCGCCCAGAAGCGCTCAAACCACAGGAAGCGGGGGCGGGGGGGCGGGGTAGGAGGTTGACATCATTGATAGGTGCATTACTATTAGTAAACATAGCTTCAGTTAAATGGCTGGTGTGTACAAGAATAAACTGCCAGAAGCCCCATGCACAGTAGGGGTCATAGACAGTGGCGGATCTACCATAGAGTTGGGGGGGGGCGGCCGCCCCCCCCCATCGATATAAAATGCCGCCCCTATTATTAAATTGCCGCCCCCCTTCACACTACGACATACACATGAACACTACGCGTGTCACTGTGTTTCCACATCGCGGTGATGTAATCCACTCGCAGCTGTCGGGAATCGTGTCTACTACGGTTAAAATAGTTATTGTTATTTGTTAAATCTTTATAAATTATGAATTATCAGATCCTGAATGATAATTGATAATAAAAGTCCCGACAAATTATAAACAATAATAAAATCATGCATGCCTGTTTTTAAAAATAATTAAGTTATATATAGCGTGCATGGATGAGTGAAAGGACAAGCCCCAGATTTCCAGACCCAGTGTGACGTGGAAGGTAGGGGGACCGTGAGGGCCGCAGTGGCGGCGGAAGGGGGAGGGGGGGGGTCTCGAGCCCCAATAATGACATAGGGGGGCTCAGCCCCTCCTAACCAAACAACAGTATAATTGTTATTCTTCGCCTGCGAGATCGCTCGCGTAAAAACCGTTTATATAATGACATCCAGAAAAGTTTAGATCTGTCGCCATAGAAGACCGCTCGATGTAATTTCTTACCCCCCCCCCCCTCCCCCCCCCCCGACAGACGAAAGGAATATGAATGCCCCCATTGAAATTCATGAATTTAATTATCCTCGCTTTTGGAAGCCCCCCCAATTATATACACCTTCCGCCGCCCCTGCGCCCCTGAGGGGGGGGGGGGGGGGGGGGGGGGCACAAGAGCGCACGGCTGTTTGCGGCCCATTCAATGTTGGACAATAAGACCTACGCCCCGAAATATTGAAATGATGACATCATGCATCATGACCTAACCAAGCACTTTGTATTTTCGAGCTATATAAGGACTGTACTTGTTGCACCGACATGTAACAGCCATTTTAGTACAGACATACCATTTTTCTATCCATCATATAAATTTTGTGCCACAACTTTGTAGCGCCCGCTAGTTATAGCGCTCGCAAGCCGAGTACCTCAATCGGATATCCTCCACAAAGGACTGAACAGTGGACCACTGCCAATTTTCCTAGGAAAAAGCTAAGCGTGATTATGTAGCAGAGGGTTAAGACTACCTAGATGGCGTATAGACTAAGTGCGGCCGGCTGAAATGATGGTGCTACAGATCATCAAATATCGCTGATTTTACAAGAGTTTTTAATGCCGTGTCAAGCATAACGATAGGTATAGTCCTGAAAGTTCAATCTTCGTTGATTGTGGTATTGCTGCCACATCTTATGACACGATGTTGATAAGGTGCTCCATCACATACTGCATTGTAGTTCTGCAACTGCATCTCTTATACATAGGCACATTTTACTCTGTGCAATGATGCATGGTACGCATAGGTGGATTTGACTCCTTGTTCTGAAAGCTGGAAGGAGACTGACTGAATCCTGCCACTTTTCTACAAGCCTAGTGCATGTGATGAAGATGATGTTAACTAGGTCAATGGCATTAGGAGCTAAAGGTTATAAAGTCATGCAGCATTTATACTGGCATTCAATGTTCAGCTGATGTTGTTAAGGCAGTAAGATTCAATGCTGTTGAATCAGATGTATTATTCTATAACTAACGTTTACAGTGAGTGCATAAACTTTATTGATGTTTCAGAGTGTCAGGTGTGAAACCTGGTAGGTCGTTGACAACTTTAGTGATGGAAATGCGTGGTGTTTTGATACTCCAATGCTTTGGGGTACATAGTGCCTGATTCAGTGCCTTATAAAGATCAAGTAGAAACCTTTATACCTGTAATGTATAGTACACAATGACATTATTGGGCCTCTCCACCCTTGCATAGGTCCAAGCTTGATCCATACCATACTTCATCACTGGGTATTTAGTTGTCATGCAAGATGAGCCTGTAAACTATGTTTAGCGAGTTGATTTATAAATATCATCTTATTTAAGCTATCCATGCACCCAGCAGCTTTTCCATCAATGTGGAACATATAAAGGTGTCTTCTTGTATCTTCTTTCTGCCAGAGGAATGGCAGTAAAAATGGAGAGCTATCTCAACCCTCTTTGAGGTCTCTAGCCTCTGACCTTACCCTGGAGATACAGTTTGTAGTAGAAGCCTTATGTGCCATTTACATGCATGTATGTATAAGTAAGAGCAAAGTTGTTTTAGATTTTTTTTTGTAGTTAATTTTTATGGGTGTTGCGCAGATAATGCCAAGTGATTGCTAGGCCAGCTGTGGTTCTTGTTCTGCACTCACTGTAATCCCTGACCCCACCAATGAATGCCTCCTATTTTGATCACTGATCACTTAATTGATTTTAATTCTCAGGTAGTTAGTCCCTAAGTTATGCACAAGGTTCACTCTGGATACCTTCATTACAGTGCTGTCATGCTGACTGATGTGGTTGCTAAGGCTTGTGGATATTCCCTCACAGACATGCATGTAAGGAAGAGTCAAGCTGTTCTTTGACTAGGTTTGTGCCATTGTCGATATTGCAAAACATCTAGGGTCTCAGATGCCATACACATATCAGAACATCTGTAACTGATCCGATTCAAGCCTTGATGTCCCTGGAACATTCATTCTGCTACAATGTTTAATACCAAGCTAGGTATCTAGTGCTGTGTCATAACAATAGGGATGTATTGTACAACTGCAAATACATTTGTTTGATGCAGCTCCAGAGGCTGCCTACCTATCTATAAACATAAGCAAAGAGAGGGCACAACAAATACTGTAGAATTGACATGAAAGTTTGTCACCTGCACGATGTATGTGAGTGCATTGTGCAGATTGACAAGAGCATTAAATGTTGGGGTGTGAAATAATGCTATTGTACTTTTAAGGCTTAATAGCACACCCTTAATTAACAAAACTAGAGAGAGAGTTGCTTGCCTTGCCAGTTAGACTTGGTGGCATGGGGATTTTAAATCCTACAACATGCTCTTCTCAATGTTTTAACTCATCCAAACAACTAACATCTCCGCTGGTTGCACTAATCATTTCACAAGAGGACAAACTTCCCTCTGCTGTTGCCACATTATCTGAAACAAAAAAATCTATTCACTCAGAAAATAGAAAACTACAAAATGCCCTTGCTGATTGCATATATGACAAGCTATCTGCTAAGCAGCAACGACTGGTTGATCTTAGTAGGGAAAAAGGTGCATCCTCATGGTTATCTGTTTTTCCTTTGGACGAGTTTGGTTTTGCTCTGCACGAGGGTGAATTTCGAGATGCACTTTGTTTGAGGTATGGCTGGAGTCTCCCAAATGTGTCATCATCTTGTACCTGTGGTATGTCATTCTCTGTTGACCATGCATTGGCGTGCAAATTGGGCGGCTTTCCAACAATACGCCATAATGGTATCGAGATCTCACTGCTTCCTTGTTATCAGAAGTATGCCATAATGTTGCCATTGAACCTCACTTACAACCACTGAATGGTGAAGGCTTTCACCACAAATCTGCCAACACTGATGAGAATTCACATCTCAATATACGTGCCAGGGTTTTTTGCCAGGATGCTTACTTTGATGTAAGGGCTTTCACCCTAATGCTCCAAGCTACCGTTCCATGGACTTGCCAGCAATATCACAGACATGAATTGGAAAAAAAGCGACAATATAGTCAATGGGTGAAAGAGGTTGAGCATGGGGTCTTACACCACTGGTTTTTAGTACAACAAGAGGAATCGCTTGCGAGTGTTCAACATTTTACAGGCGTTTGGCAGACATGATTTCCATCAAGCAGGACACATCGTATTTTCAGCTGGCTGCGCACTCGACTCTCTTATGCTTCCCTTCGTGCTGCTGTTCTGTGCATTCATGGAAGCAGGTCATCACATCGCCACCCTATTTATGAACATGACCTTACCCTTGCCACTGTTGAGGGTAAGATACCATCCTCAGTCTAATGATCTATCAGTAACACTTTTTTTTTTTTGTATAGTATGTGGATTATTGTATTTGGATTTATTTGTTTTATGAAAAACTAATTTAAAAAATTAATTGGCCTGGTGAACCACTCCTTTCCACTAGCATCCTTCAGTTGTGGACATGAAGTGTTACAAAACCCGTGTATAAGCATAGCATCATATTTACTGGTCAATGACAATTAATATGCATTAACATCTTACTCTAATGTTTTAGCTATTAATGAAGTAAGTCAAACATCTGATACTAGCATTTGAAGTCATCAAGTCCAGTGCTTTCAGAAGCTACACTATTAGCTGGGCTTTGGGGATACATGGCTCCATCCTGCTCAGAGTGAAATGCCACACCATGCAAGGCCTGAATACTTGTATATGGTGTCCTTTATGCTTGCTCTCGTATAAGACATGCGTTTTTCACACTCTGCAATACAGCTGAACGTGTTGGCAATGGTACTCCATTGTACGTGTCATGATTATTCATAGAAAACAGGCAGCCCTTTCAGGCCGAAAACAGCCGGCCGCGCTTAGTGGACGACATAAACCAACTACTTGAAGCTTTCACATTGCCTGTATGTCAAACTTATATGTGGGAAAATTGGCAGCTACATGCAATTCGCGCATCTTTCATACCTATTCGATCTTGCCGTACCTCATATGCCTATGAAAACGTGGCGCGTGTATTAATTGGAAAGCGTAATTTATCATTTCAGGTGTGAGTCTTGAAGCCAGATGATTGCTGGTACTACTGCATATGTTTATAATAACATCAGATGTAAGCATCTTGCAAGGCACATCGTTGAACATATGGTGTCGATAATGAGGCTAACCGCCATGATTTCTACACCATATACCGTAACGCTCTAATTATCAAACTAAATGTCCAGCCGCAAACAGCCGTGAGCGCGCTCCAAAATATGCCGCCCCTCCAATATAACCGCCCCCCCCCCATTGCCTTATTCCTGGATCCGCCACTGGTCATAGATGTTAGTGCGACTTCAAACATTGTCCATCACCCACCCGACCTCTGCTGCCCCACTCCATCACCAACGAGATGTGACCTAAGATCTGCCCACCTTTCAATCCTGTCACGGTAGGGGCGAATCTTAATAAACACCAGTGCTGAGAGCTGCAACCCAGGTACCCTCCATAACACGAAGTAGTGGCATATGTATGTACATGTACGTACATACTGTATACGTGCCATTAAATAGGCCTATCTTATTGTTATGCACTTATCAATGCCACCCGGTACCCACCCCCGTACGGGCGATGCCGGGATTAGAGGGGATTTGACAATATTTGACCGGCGTGACGTGTTTAGGTAGGGGCGGTTTGACATGATAGGGGATTTGACATTATAGCCACGCCTAACTATTGTACATGTACTTGTATTGAATTATGGCGCAAGGGAAAAGTGTTCTAGTGTGTTTGGGAGACAATAGGAGAATCGTCAAGTGCGGAGGAGGGACTGCCCATTGTTTAGACAGCATTCTGCGACGTTCTTGGCGGCGAAGTTGAGCATATTAGTGTACTGATACATATAGAAGAGCAATGGGGTGAGCGGAAGGTCTTTGTTGATCTCCAGGCAGGGGCGGATACAGGATTTTCCAAAGGGGGGGGGGGGGGGGGGGGGGGGGGGGTTGAGACCCGCCATATGAAAAGCGGGGTGGGGGGGGGGGGGGTTTGAGACCCGCCATATGAAAAGCGGGGGGGGGGGGGGGGGGGGTTGGGGGGTGCTGTTCGCTTGAGGCCGCGGTGGGTGAGTTCATATTTATACATATCACGGCGTTAAGCATGCATGCACATTTCCATGTAATGTGGCTGTATTGTGTGGATCACGAACTTTCCCAGCCCTAATAATATTCATGCAAATTCTACATCGACATCTCGGTTAGTGATAGGCCTTTTAGTTTACCCATGCCGGAATTATCTACCAAACAACTGGTAGATATTGGATAATCTATCTAAACACGTGAGACCACATACTGATAAACATCAAAATGTCTTGGTATAAGGGTGCATACATGCTCTAAAACGTTACATGTGTGCTTTTTCTTTTCTTTCCCTACAGTGGCTGTTCCATGCAGCAATGGAAGACCTGCATCCCTGCAATACTTGTGGTGTGCTGGAGTATACGATGATATTGAGTCTGACTTTTGGGTAGCGTGATATGTGGTACTGCGCCTCATGTGAGGGTCTTATTGATGTACCAACATCTGAAACCTATATCTGCACTCACTGTAGTATGTGAATATTGACTTTTTTGTGTGTGTATATTTCATCAGTTCCTTTTTGAAAATTTCCATATATATGTTGTATATCATTATAAAATTTTGATAAATGTATATATAAATAAAGCTAGGAGCTAGAAGCTTCTAGTTATATGCACGATCATCATTCCGCCCGGCTACATGCAGCTACCGATTGATGAGTGCAATCTTGATTCGCCTGATCTACTTTTGGCCGCCTCACATACATAATGCAATTCACGGACTCGTGTCTAGCTTCTTCCGCGGTTTGTATGCCCGTGCGCTCGCGCATAAAAACCTGGCTTGAATAAAACAGAGCAATTAAAACTACATCAAAACCTATGGTCAAACCCCGACCCCTTAGATAGGGAGGATTTGACAGCATACCGCAGTATAGATTGATATGACGCGATGTCAAACCCCGACCCATGCCCGTACGGGGGGGGGGTACCGGGTGGCATTGATAAGTGCATTATATTGTCGAAAACGTAAATTGGTTGTCCAAAATACTTAGACACTAGGCTAAAACCTTCAGGATCCATGTGATTTAGAATACCCTCGGCCCTTAGTAGTGTCTCAGCCCATGAACAGTACTAAATCATGTAGATCCCTTTAATCTCCCTAGTACGGTGGCCCTGGAGGTCGCGCGACCAAACATTGCACGACGCGCGGTTTTTGCGATTGAACAATGTAGCAACGGTCCGATTCTGCGATCAAGCAACGACCCGATTCCGCTATCTAACAACGGTCAATTTTTGAGATCTAACAACGGTCAATTATTGGGATCTAACAACGGTCAATTATTGGGATCTAACAACGGTCAATTATTGGAATCTAACAACGGTCAATTCACGGTTGTTTGCGGCTGGAAACTGTGCTAATAATTAGACTATTACGGTATTGGTTTCGAAATGGTGAAATGACTGCTAATTAAAGACACCCAATGTTTTCAAGCTGTCCATAACTCAGAAGAACCAGCTAATGTATAAATGATAACAACTGAGAGCACTAGACACAATTTCTTGACATGTTCATTTTATGCGCATACCTCAAATTGCACCATAATAGTATGCGCAGGCCGTTTTTATAAGAGCACGCGGCACATTATTACGAGGGGTGGTTACGAAACTCGGCAGCGTGGACTCTGTGTACTGATCTATGAGGTAAGCATATAATACAAATGACCAGAAGGCGTGTGACAATCGGAATAAACAAGCCTAAAGCGCTGACGTACTCTCTATCCCACAAACAAGACTAGCGTATTTTATGAATAATCGATAAAGTTCATGCGTACGCATTGTACATGAACATGATTATAGGAATGAGTACCACATCCAGCAAGTGCCTATGTATTGCAGAGTGTGTGGGATGAGGCTAAAGAAGACCAGAGAGAAGCCAAATACTTGCTACCATTGCAAGGTTTTCTCAGCAGAGCTGAAAATTGCCTTTAGCATTGACACCTCGAGTGATGATGCCCGCATACAACCAGAAAGTTTCTGCATCTGTTGCAAGCATTCTATGCAGAGAATTATCAACGCAATCACAAAGGGGTTGCACTACAAGTGTGCTGTCATCCCATTTCAGTGGCTTAAGCATGAGGAGAAGGAATGCAAGGTAGAACTATTGCTTTAAAATCATATACATGTATTTGAAATAACAGTGTTCATGCAGGTGTGTGAGCACTTCAAAATGTGTGCACATGGACATGTTAGGAGGTCGACAGTGTCTAGTGGACGACAAGCAGGCATCACTCCTAACTTGCTCATTACCCATCTGTGGAAGATTGCCCCTCCTCCAATTGTTCTACATGAGCCTTGTCCACTAACGGCAGCCAAGAACAGCATGTCAATCTTGAAGGAGCTGAAATGTGTATTATGTTCCAATATTCTCTCACAGCCACTGGAACTTGCATGCAGTTCACTCGTATGCACCAAGTGCATAGTTGATATGATAGCAGCCTCTGGTTCTGTGAACTGTCCTTTCTGCTCAGATGATGGCCCCCTTGTTCCATCTCATATCAGACCAGCATCGAATGCTATACTTCTGCTGCTATCAGAAGTTTTGGTTCATTGTACAAGTTGTGGTCGGGATGTTAAGCTGTAGAATATGATGCACACGAATGTGTACCATCGCTTACACCTGGAGAAGAAAGACAAGCAGCGGAACTTCTGAAGAGGGCTGTATCCTGTAGTCCTGAAACAGGTGCCATACAGCTTGCTACAGGATTAGGAGGACAAGCTAAGCGTATTTAGTGATGGTATGGTACTATTAGTATTACATACTAACAATTTATTACTTAGCCAATCACATTCATACAACTTACTAAAGCCAGGCAACAAACCTCAGCTGCCTGTGCAAAGACAGTAAAGACAAGGTGCTCTGAAATGCAGTCTATACGCAGCATTATCAGTGGAGGAGATTCATCTGCCCTCATCCAGAGAGAAGTACTCACCCTCACTGATAAAGAGCGCCAATCTTTGTTGGATGAAGCAGGCATCTCATCTTCAAGAGACATTGGGGCTGCTGAGGTATTGGCAATAAAGGCTGGGCTTGCCATGCCTTGGAATAAATTGCGACTACTAAGACGGTATAGCTTTGCAATACAAAATAGTGCAGGTGGTATAACTCACTGTCTTTTTCAGGTGGCTGAAATCATCAGGGATTCGTCTTGCTGGAGAGGAGAGGATGCGACACATTTCAACCCACATTGTGGGTGATAACTTGAAAGGCGAGATTGCCCCCTTTTCATTTCCACTTCCTTCTGGTGGCGAGGAGATAAGAGGAGCCCCTTTGGTGTACATTCCACATCTTGTGGACAAGGTTGCACAACTCTTAGATGGGAATGAAAGGTAAGAGAAGTCACGACAAATGGATTAATACTCTGATTAGATATGTTTTTAGGGCAGGCAGGCTTACCTGGCATGAAGGTTATATACCTCTTAGCGAGGTGTGGCTAAAGATAGGAGGAGATAAGGGTGGTGGAACATTCAAGATGAATTTTCAGATTGTCAATGTTGCCACACCAAACTCAGTGCATAACACGAGTGTGTTTAGCTGCTTTGCGGCTGGTGATAGCATCACCAATTTGCATATGGCACTTGACCGCTTTAAAGACCAGGTTGAACATCTGCATAGAATGAAATGGAGGTAGGAAATAAGGCTTACAAGTAAAAATGCATTTTATTAATATTTTATTAATTTGCAGGCAGTACACGACCAAGGTATTTGTGTGTGGTGACTATGAGTTTCTGTCCAAGATGTATGGCATATCTGGAGCCAGTGGTATGTGAAGTGGGCTCAATACAAATTTAACTGATGTAAAATCATGAACATGCAATAGGATGCTACCCTTGTCCATACTGCATCATCAAGAGTGAGAAGATGGCAATCTCTTTAATATCAGTCTGAGGACATGCTGCTGAGAGGACCCTTGAGAGTGTGCATACTGATCACCAGCGCTTTATCTCAGCAGGGGGAATCAAAAAAGATGCACAGATGTTTTATAACTGTATCTCACCTCCTTTTTTTGTCATTCCAGTCTTGCAGGTAAATTCACCCAGCATATTGCTCAATGCATGTGCATGAATTACATCATGAAAAATAGGTTTGCCCACCTGGCCTCCACATAATGCTGGGCATATTTACCAAGCTATTCCATTTGCTGGAAGCCTTATGCTGTCAGCTGGACCTGGAGTTAGCATCACTTACAACGGAGTTTGAAATGGAATAGCTTGGTAAATATGCCCAGCATTATGTGGAGGCCAGGTGGGCAAACCTATTTTTCATGATGTAATTCATGCACATGCATTGAGCAATATGCTGCTAAATACTAACGATGACGCCTTTTCTGAACTATACGTTGAGCGTTCGAAAATCCGCCATTTTTGTCATGTGGGGGAGGTGTCTCCAAAGAATAAAAGACGGGAGGATATTATAGACAATATTTTTCGGAGGTTATTTGAGATAGTACAAATGAGTTCAAAAAACAACTGCTCTGTGCATGTAACATGCATGACCCAGCAGCCGCATTCAGACGTGTATATTGTTAAAATACAAATTTATTGAGGTTCTGCAGAGTTACTGGAAGTATTGTTCTTTATTCTCTTTGCGGGAGGTGGGATGGCAGCTAGCAATTGTGGCTCAATGCTTAAGAGATGTTCTTTTAAAATACACTGTAGGTTCTTCACTCTGTCTTTGATGGGCGCAAATGCCAGGGCAAGCCGATTAAACTTGGCATGTATAGACTCTGCACCTTGTTCACCAAGTAGGCCAAAGCCAACATGGTTTGCATTAGCCCACTGTACAGCATGATCTTCCAAAAGGTGCATTTTAATTGGAACTGTTGCCTCTGGAAATGTATCCCGATAGAAGAGAAAGAACTCTCGAATAGCCTGTTTATTTACGTAGAGGACAAATTTTATAAACAAATCGCACAAAAGTCGTTACTTACCTTGTCTAGTGCTTGAGCATATGCCTCATCAATAAAGTTACGATCACAAATATTATGACAGTTACCAAATAAGGAAAATGCTGTAATAAACTGTGAAACTTTTCCCACTACCTCATCAGATCGATGGGGCAGTTGTTGTTGTGCCATTTGTGAGATTGATGTACAAAGGGTCTTGACATTGGGTAGCTGAGAAAAGTAGCCATGTAATATGAATTTTATCTGCATAATAATAAATTCTACCTTCAGTGCCTTATGGACATGGTTGCCAATAAATGCTCCATTGAAATATTGCTGCCTTTGAACTCCAAATGATTGCAAAGCATTGTCAAGTGTCTTGACAAATGGCCCTTCTTTTTCACAAAACCCTTTTTTCACTGTAGCTTGGCATTTGACAACCTTGGCTTCCTAGTGGTGCAGATGTTTTAATTAATTACTCATTTAAGTATTTATTGCAACTTACAAGTGGCTTGACAGATTTCATTTTGTCTGCAGCTTGTTTCAGAAGAGCCTTGGCTAGAGGATTTCTGTTACTATTCATTAATGCCATATAGGTTGCCATTTCCTGCAGTTCTTGCTGTGACTGCCAGGCCTCTTCAAGCTCCGCTTGGAGAGATGGAAGGATTTGAAGTGCTTCACTGTACTTAGAAAAGTAACATATGGATACAACCTACAGTGTACTTTACCGCTGTATTTGTTGTTTGGCCTGTCTCACTCCCTGAATGCCATACTCCTTTTTTGTATACACTATATCGAAACACGCCGTGCGTAAGTCGATTGGTTGCAACAATCCATGCTAACAGTTAGCAACGTAAGGCCGGGCGATTTATGCTTTGTTATAACAGTCAGAGGTGTTCGCCACTTCTAGTATGTTTTATAGGTATATTGTGCATTTGGTGTCTTGGTGCAAAGCACATTCTAAGTGACATCGGTTGTCTGGTTCGTTGCTATGGGACAACGTAAATATTTCAATATTTCGGGCGTAGGGTCAACTTTCCACGCGTTCAATGGGAGCAAACCACCGTGAATTATTGGGATCTAACAACGGTCAATTATTGGGATCTAACAACGGTCAATTATTGGGATCTAACAACGGTCTATTTTTGGGATCTAACAACGGTCTATTTTTGGGATCTAACAACGGTCTATTTTTGGGATCTAACAACGGTCTATTTTTGGGATCTAACAACGGTCTATTTTTGAGATCGTACAGCGGTCCATTTCTCCGGCCAAACGTACTATGGTATATATAACGTGCATGACGTCATATACATACAGTGGCAAAAAGGTCAGCTAAATAGTATGGATATGGTTCACAGAGACGATCCTGTAGTCAACCGTAAGTTATGGCGTATCACCATCAGGCAAGAATGTGCATGTATACGCACATGCATGCAGGACTAATAGTGCGATACTGGAGGCAACAGAAGACACTCCTGGCCATACTCGCTTATCTGCGGCTAGTTCACCACGTGGCTGTTGGGTAAGCGTGTATGATGCAGGCTACATTAGCGCAGGACCAGTAAACTAGGGGAGCATCACTATACCTTCAGGTTGACATGGCTCAAGAAAAGGCTCTCTGCACTGGGGCTAAAACGGCGTAAGGTTGTGGAAACACGCCTTACACTAATACATCAGGCTATTAAGGTCAGTACTTTGCGAATATACAGAGTGGTGCGACGTGTCCAATTTGAGGAGCCATAGAATGAGTTGCAAACGTCCAACTGCTGTCTTGGGTACCGGGCAATGTGGCGATTGCTTCAAATGAAGTACGGATACACCATTAAGAGGTGCCCCATGCATATTTTAGTGAGCTAGGTACACATGATCACTGTCTTCACTCATCTAGATCAACTGTGATGATGCTACTTGCCGTAATGGATCCTGTTGGCTCACGGCTACGTAGAGTAAAAAGACTGACAAGGAGAACCTACGTGAACAAGGCAACAAATTGCCACCATCATTCATGCCGCTATATACTTGTTTTCATTGCAGGGTCCAAACTGGTGTTGGCACATCGACGGGTATGACAAGTTGGAACCTTTTGGCTTTCCAATTCATGCTTGTATTGATGGGTAAATATTTGTACATATCTAGCTTCATAATATTAATGTACACGCATGAATATGTTCCTCCAGGTTCTCACGGAAGATCCTTTGGTTGGAACTAACTTCCACTAACAATGACCCAAATGTGGTGGTCAAGTTCTTTTTGGATGCAGTGGTAAAATTGGAAGGTAGTTACAGGTCTTGATAGCATATATGCATCTGTGTATGCTGCATGTTTACATGTTTGTGTATATGTAGTATAAGTGTGTCATATTTACATGGTGCATGTGCTAAAATCGATCTGACATTTGATTGTCTGTTGTGGTCACCCATTTTCATTTATACGTGTATGTGACTGTGTGTGTTTGTGTGTGTGTGTGTGTGTGTGTGTGTGTGTGTGTATGCATGGATGTATACACGTGTTTATGTGTGTGTATGACTGTTTTTTTGTGTCACTGTCTGTGTGGCTGTTTGTGTGACCGTGTGCGTGTGTGCATGTGTGTGCACGTGGTGTGTGTGTGCGTGCATGTGTGTACATGCAATGGTAAGGCTGTTGCAGAGCTAAAGTATACAGATTGGTGGTTTAGTGTTAATGTTACAGTGTGCCTCTCTCTCAGAATCTCCATTACATATACATATATCATAATGACACAGACCTTGAATTAGTTACTAAGGCTGTCTCCCAGACCTCCATTTTCAAAAATCAAAAGAACTGTGATATGTGCTTGTCACATTTTTAAAAGCAAGCTAAAATCTTCCCACCCAGGATTTTCATTATCTTTTGTGGTCACACCTTTGAAGATTGTAAATCTGCAGCTGTGTGTGTGTGTGTGTGTGTGTGTGTGTGTGTGCATGTGTGTGGTACTAAATGCTAAAACAACTAATCCTGCCCATCCAGATGTTTGATTGTCTTTGTGGTCATGCTTCAAAGATTCAAAGATTGTAGCTGTGTGCTTGTCAGTGTGTGATTTTTGTTATTCCTTTAGGATGTCCCACAATTGTGCGAAGTGATTGTGGGACAGAAAATGTGTCTATTGCCACATGCCAGATGGCTTTAAGACATAAGCATTATGACCAGTATGCAGGTGGTAATAGCTTCATCTTCGGAAGCTCCATCAGAAACACTGTATGAGTATTATGCATTGTTGCATCAATCTAAGCCATGGCTTTTCATGTAGAGAATTGAAAGCTGGTGGTCAAGATTCAGAAGCTTTAGAAGTGACTGATGGATTGATCTATTTAAGGTGTGATTTCATGTATACATCAAATCTTGTGTTATGCATCTACATGTGTAGACGCTCATTGCACAAGGATTGTACAATCCTGATGTACCATTACTTCGGTATGTTCTTGCTATTACTGACTAAACTGATTTACATGTGACGAAAATAGCAGCCATGTAGCTGCGTATGTGTTTGGACCTCTGTTGCAAAATGAACTCTGTGAATTTAAGAACAGGTGGAATCTTCACCGTATTCGACGAAACAGATTTGCTATGTGTCCTTGTGATGTGCCTAATGACGTGTACTATCTCAATAGTGAGCTAGGTATGTTGCATTGTGAGCTGTAGACTAGTTTTATCACATGTATAATTTGATTTCAGGCAATAACTATAGAAAGTCTATTGATGTAGATCTCCTTGCACACTGCATTCTGCAATACACAGACCATGCGCCACCTTTTTATCCTTTGGAGTTCCAAGTGTTGGCAGATTCAATTTTGTCACTTATTGATTTTTCACAGAATCAAATTACAGCTGTGAATTGCAAGTTTGTTTACTCTTACCTAGCTTTTGTATTTTTGTTTTATATATGAACAGGTTATGTACCAGATACACATAATAATAAATAAATTTCAATTTACAGCTCTGGCGTATGGCGTAATTATTGTAACAACATCCGGTTACGTCAAACGGTTAACTGATTACCAGCCGTAAGCGTCTAAAGACGCGCAATCATTACGTTACGTGGCAGCCGTAAGCGTCTAAAGACGCGCAGCCGGTTATGTTGGACAAAAGTAATTTTAAGTGAACAGGCAGTGTTGTTATGACAAATTTGTCAAAATTAGAGGGTAATAAACAGATACAAGAGGCATCCAGGTACTTGCGCTCATAAACACTCGTATAGAAACTAAAAAATACCAGCCGTGCACTAATTGGAAGAATATGCATATTCGAACGAAGGTCTTTATTCACTCCATACAAAAGATTGCAACGGCATCTATACATTTCCAAGAAGGTTGAAGAATTCTCTACCAGTTTTTCGTAGTTTGGTTGCTGACAAACGTAAGCTTCATTCGACAAAATCGGAACACTAGCGTACGCGCGCGTACGGTTTATAGAATGAAAAATCAATGTTTTGACGGCGGTCTTGCGGTGAAGCTATAGTCCATGGATGTAAAAAACAAAGTAACATACCTTCTCATACTAAACTTCATCCGTTTAAGCGCCGAACGAATGCTTACAAAGTTTTGAGTAACGTACATCACATTTAAAACTATAGCAAAATTAATTTGGCCGGAAGTGGATTTACGTTATGAATAATTTAGCTGGTAATCAGTTAATTGCCGCATTTTTGCATTCATCATTGGTTACAACTGAACATATGTCGAAGGAGGATAGTCGCGATTCCCTATTGCATGATGCATCTTTCCAAGATGATTTGCGTACAGCCCTCAAACGCGCAATCTCAGCGCGACTATCATCTGCAACAGCGAACTCCGCGCGGCGCGGACAATCGCCGCCGCCGTCGTCGTCGTCGTCAGGACAATCACTGCAAGCCCCGCAGAGAAAACGCAAACCGGAGGAGAGCTATGAAGACCTACTAAAGTCGTATAACGATCTCACATCCTCGAAACGTTGTGCAAACTTTGCAAGTAAGAAGAAGAAGAAAAATGAAGTGCCATCAAAAGACGAAGAAGAAAAGTTTGGTGTATGTTTTCCCTTCGTATATAGTATACTTTAGCATGGTTCCTGGTTACACAAGTATGCATAATCCATTGGTTAGCGTTTTTTACATGCATCTTGGCTTGTATTCGTGATGGTTTCCCTCCTTTTTTCTTTACACTGCTATGCATGTAGATGTCAGTTTGCAGGATGGTAAAAACAAAGAAAGGGGACAGCTATAGGCGCCACGGTGACACTTGCAGGGTGTCGGGATTCGCACTTAGTGACTCATATGCAGCTGTTATTCGGAAAGCTGCAGCTCCACTCCTGGAGAAAAAAGTGAACTATGACATGTGCAGTCTAATCGTGTCACAAGCCCGAGTCGTCAACCTTCCTCTGGAAGCTGGTGCGTGGACACTGGGGATGTTTTTACAAGGACTTGGGGGCCTGGTAAAGGCTAAAAGGCTTATTCTAGGAGTATACATGCCTGAAAATAGTGTAAGTTACAAACCTTCATGCAACTCAGTTAGTGCAGTTTTTCTACATTGTACAGGAGGAGTCAACCAACAGTGAAACGGCAGGTATTAAATTACTTGGTGTGACATGTATATTATATTTTGACGGCCAATATGTATGAGATTTGTACACATTCCTTTATAGAACTTGAAGATAGCCCAAACGTAAGCCGAAGTCACCAATGAGCATTGAAAAAGAAGACCTAAATGCAGATGCCAGAGGTGGTTGCAAGTGAGAAAAATGTAAGCATGTATACTTACTACTTTTTGTAAATAGCTGAAGTTAGGAACGGCCTACAACACTTCTCCGCCCCAATCATTGATCTTACACAAAGTAATTTGTAATCTCTTTGTGTATACACAAAAATAATCTGAGACATTTTTTTCACCATGATCATGATGTCATTGCTGTTTTAACAAGGAAAAGAAACTACATGCATTCCAGGTACATGTGCATGAATAGTGAATGTTTTATTTATATTCTACACTACAATTTAATACAGAGGGGCTGGTGATAGAATTTGAGAACCTTAAAATTGGGAACAAAATCGGAGTTGGCAGTTGGGGGGTTGTTTTTAAAGGTGACTATCTTGGCACTGAGGTGGCCATAAAGATGATAACCATACCGGATGAAGGCCTTACGACGAAAACACTTACTGAAGTGTTAGTTTTAAGGTAAGTGTGTTCAAGATATTAACATGGCACTGTCAATTACAGTGCAATAACAACAGAGAGTTGCGGCACCCCAACATTATCACCCTTATGGGTGCATGCAAGCATGTGAACCAACTGCTGATCATCATGAACTATGTTGATGGTTGCAATCTTGATCAAGCCATTTTTCAAAATACCCTTGTGGTTAGTATGTTTGCAATGGGAATGTAACCTGGTGTATGAAACTTATTTCCAGATGGAAGCTGTTCATATCAGCAGCTTAGCAAAGCAAGTCACAAGGGCACTTGCTTATATGCATAGCCATGACCCTGTTGTGATCCACCAGGACTTAAAACCTGCCAATGTTATGGTAAGGACATGTATTGCCAGAATGTCATTCATATTCCATTATACAGGTTTCACGAGAATATCACGCATATGTGTGTGACTTAGGGGTTGCCAAGTTACAGGACCAGTTGGCTTCAATTAAAACATCGAAAGGGTCTGGTGCAGGGACTGCGCCTTACAAAGCACCAGAGATGTTTATGGATGCCAAACGATCATGGCAAGCAGACATTTATTCATTAGGATGCCTGCTCATAGAGTTGACTACAAGAAATCGAGTATGGGGGAACCTAGATGCAGGGCAGATCTGTGCCAAGGTGTGTGGCACATATTTGATAGCCCCTCAACAACCGTCAACGTCTGAAGTTCCCCAAACATACCGTGAACTGTGTGAACTTTGTACACAGTTAAAGCCAGCAGATAGACCGACAGCTATACAAGTATTAAATCGACTGAGCATGTAATCAATATCTGTGCTCAATTGTAATGTGTATCTGGTACATAACCTGTTCATATATAAAACAAAAATACAAAAGCTAGGTAAGAGTAAACAAACTTGCAATTCACAGCTGTAATTTGATTCTGTGAAAAATCAATAAGTGACAAAATTGAATCTGCCAACACTTGGAACTCCAAAGGATAAAAAGGTGGCGCATGGTCTGTGTATTGCAGAATGCAGTGTGCAAGGAGATCTACATCAATAGACTTTCTATAGTTATTGCCTGAAATCAAATTATACATGTGATAAAACTAGTCTACAGCTCACAATGCAACATACCTAGCTCACTATTGAGATAGTACACGTCATTAGGCACATCACAAGGACACATAGCAAATCTGTTTCGTCGAATACGGTGAAGATTCCACCTGTTCTTAAATTCACAGAGTTCATTTTGCAACAGAGGTCCAAACACATACGCAGCTACATGGCTGCTATTTTCGTCACATGTAAATCAGTTTAGTCAGTAATAGCAAGAACATACCGAAGTAATGGTACATCAGGATTGTACAATCCTTGTGCAATGAGCGTCTACACATGTAGATGCATAACACAAGATTTGATGTATACATGAAATCACACCTTAAATAGATCAATCCACCAGTCACTTCTAAAGCTTCTGAATCTTGACCACCAGCTTTCAATTCTCTACATGAAAAGCCATGGCTTAGATTGATGCAACAATGCATAATACTCATACAGTATTTCTGATGGAGCTTCCGAAGATGAAGCTATTACCACCTGCATACTGGTCATAATGCTTATGTCTTAAAGCCATCTGGCATGTGGCAATAGACACATTTTCTGTCCCACAATCACTTCGCACAATTGTGGGACATCCTAAAGGAATAACAAAAATCACACACTGACAAGCACACAGCTACAATCTTTGAATCTTTGAAGCATGACCACAAAGACAATCAAACATCTGGATGGGCAGGATTAGTTGTTTTAGCATTTAGTACCACACACATGCACACACACACACACACACACACACACACACACACAGCTGCAGATTTACAATCTTCAAAGGTGTGACCACAAAAGATAATGAAAATCCTGGGTGGGAAGATTTTAGCTTGCTTTTAAAAATGTGACAAGCACATATCACAGTTCTTTTGATTTTTGAAAATGGAGGTCTGTGAGACAGCCTTAGTAACTAATTCAAGGTCTGTGTCATTATGATATATGTATATGTAATGGAGATTCTGAGAGAGAGGCACACTGTAACATTAACACTAAACCACCAATCTGTATACTTTAGCTCTGCAACAGCCTTACCATTGCATGTACACACATGCACGCACACACACACCACGTGCACACACATGCACACACGCACACGGTCACACAAACAGCCACACAGACAGTGACACAAAAAAACAGTCATACACACACATAAACACGTGTATACATCCATGCATACACACACACACACACACACACACACACAAACACACACAGTCACATACACGTATAAATGAAAATGGGTGACCACAACAGACAATCAAATGTCAGATCGATTTTAGCACATGCACCATGTAAATATGACACACTTATACTACATATACACAAACATGTAAACATGCAGCATACACAGATGCATATATGCTATCAAGACCTGTAACTACCTTCCAATTTTACCACTGCATCCAAAAAGAACTTGACCACCACATTTGGGTCATTGTTAGTGGAAGTTAGTTCCAACCAAAGGATCTTCCGTGAGAACCTGGAGGAACATATTCATGCGTGTACATTAATATTATGAAGCTAGATATGTACAAATATTTACCCATCAATACAAGCATGAATTGGAAAGCCAAAAGGTTTCAACTTGTCATACCCGTCGATGTGCCAACACCAGTTTGGACCCTGCAATGAAAACAAGTATATAGCGGCATGAATGATGGTGGCAATTCGTTGCCTTGTTCACGTAGGTTCTCCTTGTCAGTCTTTTTACTCTACGTAGCCGTGAGCCAACAGGATTCATTACGGCAAGTAGCATCATCACAGTTGATCTAGATGAGTGAAGACAGTGATCATGTGTACCTAGCTCACTAAAATATGCATGGGGCACCTCTTAATGGTGTATCCGTACTTCATTTGAAGCAATCGCCACATTGCCCGGTACCCAAGACAGCAGTTGGACGTTTGCAACTCATTCTATGGCTCCTCAAATTGGACACGTCGCACCACTCTGTATATTCGCAAAGTACTGACCTTAATAGCCTGATGTATTAGTGTAAGGCGTGTTTCCACAACCTTACGCCGTTTTAGCCCCAGTGCAGAGAGCCTTTTCTTGAGCCATGTCAACCTGAAGGTATAGTGATGCTCCCCTAGTTTACTGGTCCTGCGCTAATGTAGCCTGCATCATACACGCTTACCCAACAGCCACGTGGTGAACTAGCCGCAGATAAGCGAGTATGGCCAGGAGTGTCTTCTGTTGCCTCCAGTATCGCACTATTAGTCCTGCATGCATGTGCGTATACATGCACATTCTTGCCTGATGGTGATACGCCATAACTTACGGTTGACTACAGGATCGTCTCTGTGAACCATATCCATACTATTTAGCTGACCTTTTTGCCATTGTATGTATATGACGTCATGCACGTTATATATACCATAGTACGTTTGGCCGGAGAAATGGACCGCTGTACGATCTCAAAAATAGACCGTTGTTAGATCCCAAAAATAGACCGTTGTTAGATCCCAAAAATAGACCGTTGTTAGATCCCAATAATTGACCGTTGTTAGATCCCAATAATTGACCGTTGTTAGATCTCAAAAATTGACCGTTGTTAGATAGCGGAATCGGGTCGTTGCTTGATCGCAGAATCGGACCGTTGCTACATTGTTCAATCGCAAAAACCGCGCGTCGTGCAATGTTTGGTCGCGCGACCTCCAGGGCCACCGTCCCCCAAACGGCACCGGACCATTGGATTCAAGCTTATCACAATCTTGTGTACCACTGAAGCCAAACAGTCCTATGGGGGCGTTTGACGTGAAATTATTATTTGTTTTAACCTAGCTAACAACATATTGGGAAGATCGGCCTCATGGTCCCAAATAGTATTCTAAAGCAAGACCGTACGTAGCATTTAAAACGTTTTCTGTACAGTAATAGCCCAGGCAACGCATAGTTATAATGACAATGAAAAGGGGTGGGATCATCCCCTACGGACGGCCCCACTAAATTTTAATCACGCATCTCAACAAAATCACTTATTATCTCTGACAAAATCAGTTGGAGATACATAGATGCCATATCACCGACCCGTATGAAATGACGCAATATCAAATCCCTAGAACTGTTGACGTGTAGAACGTGTCAACTTTAAATACATAGTCCAGGGGCTGACGCCGGAATCAGGACCTACGTTAGTAGGTCCTATGTAGGATTTGAAGTGTGATGAATACGATTAGCAAAACACCAGATTCCACTATTGCCGATGCACCGTAGAATCAGTTGGACTTTAGCGAGCGTATTTGGATACAGCCAACAATTACCTACAATGTAATCAAACTGCCGACGCTTAGAAAGCTCAGACAACAGAGATAACGCTCTCTCGTTCCCACACTCGAACCTAAAAAAAAGTTTCTCCTTCTTCTTCTTCTTCTTCTTCTTCTTCTTCTTCTTCTTCTTCTTCTTCTTCTTCTTCTTCTTCTTCTTCTTCCGGATCTGATAAGATAAGATTTGCTCGGATAAGAGGTTTATTGCATTGCATCTTTGTCACGATTGAAGTGTAATGTTAGCCGTTATGCGGAAGCACTAGAACCAACAAGTTAGAAACTTATTGTCGAGTTGGATTTGTTTTATTATGTTAGTAACGAGAGTTATGCTTGACACAAATTTCAATCTCTAGCAAACTTAGTTTTGTTAGTATAGCCCACAACAGATTTTATCGGCCTTTGGAAGACATAAAAGTGGGCGGGAACGTGTGGTTGAACACGTTCTATATTTCATATAGTGCATGCGCTACAGTTACTATTCAATTGTTGTCACGGTTGTATACCAAAAGCTTGACGTGTCTGGTTTGTTTTCTTCAAAATGCCGTCACGTCGATCGCGAAGAGAAAAGAATCGTGCAAAGAAGATCGCAAAGTTAAATGATGTTGGCGAGTCGCAAGATATTGAGGAGCGTGACAGTTTTCAAGAAGCGCATGAAAAAAAGAAGACTTGCGACAGGAAGCGCTACAAAGCCGATCATGAGAGTAAGAAGGATAGCATGAAGGCCCAATACTGGCTTGATCCGGAAAGTAAGAGAGAGAGCGCTAAGGCCCAATACTGGCTTGATCCGGAAAGTAAGAAGGATAGCGCGAAGGCTCAATACTGCCTTGATCCGGAAAGTAAGAAGGAGACCGCTAAGGCCCAATACTGCAGGAAAAGAAATATTATGAGGTAGGAGTGTTTGCAATGTTTGGATGCAATATGCATGGGAACGATGTATTGTATCGTGTGCGTGTGTTCGTCTGCGAGATAGGAAAACGAATAACGCCAGATCAATTTGCATTGGAGTATATGCTTGCCAGCTTTGATACTCTCGGAGGGGATTTTTATACCACATTCACACTACATGTCTGTGAATGTTGACTATTATATTTTTGCAAGGATAAAACCACATGCCTGTCAATGGATACCATATACAGTATGGTGGCCCAGCATGTGTCTTTTAAACCTTGCCATACAGGATGTAGCATCTATGGCTGCTAAAACATGTTCCCTAGGTTCTCTGTGTAAACAATATTTTATCTTACAGCTGTACAGTCTATAAAACCACATGCCTGCCTCCTTCCTGTATGGATACCATATTTGGTGGCCCAGTATGTGCCATAGCTTCTATGGCTGCTAAAACATGCAGGACCATGAAGATCTCTAATTTTCAGCTGGAACCTATTACATGCACCTCTCTTAAGAGCTATCTATCTGCCTCGCTTTGCAGGACTAACTAACTTCCTGCATGATTCCATGTGTGGTGTCCCAGCATGTGGTCTTAAACTTTGACACATATACTGTGGCTGCAAACCTGAACATGGAGCAATCCTTCCCTGGGTTCTGCAGTACATCATCTGGAACCAATTACAGCTCTTTTAAGAGCTGTCACTCTGACTAAGACATTATGCTTTGCAGGATTATCAAATGGCAAATGGAGTTGCAGCTGTGACCTTGACTGCATGTAAATTAATGGATCTGTCTCTATAGGCCCTAACCCCGGAATATGAGTTCACACAATTATATGTTGTACTTAACTCACAATCCAATCCTTATATCAGTTGATGTACGTTCTCTATACAAGACTGCTCTTAAAAATAGGCTTGCCTCCCTCCCATGTATGTGTTCATATGTCAAGGAGTCTACAGCTGCATGGCATGTGAACATGTTTCTCTGTGTCAACATTTATCTTGCAACTTTGAATTCATAAAACCACAAGCCTGCCCCTTCCTCCATATATGGTGGCACAGTGTGTGGTCTAAAACCTAGCTTCTATGGCTGCTAAAACATGCACATGGACCACCAATCATCCTCCATGATGTTCTCCTGTTTTCAGCTGGAACCAGTTACCTATTACATGCAGCTCTTTTCAATTTGGATAAGAGATTTATGCTTTGCAGGACTAACTAACTTCCTCCATGATTCCATGTATGGTGTCCCAGCATGTGGACTTAAAATCTCTATGGCTGCAAACCTGAACATTCCTGTGTTCTCAAGTACATCATTGTAGTTTATATATTTTTACCCATGCATAAGTTAAAGTGGCAGCAACCCTAGGCCTCTCTCTACACATGATTGCGTGCAGTTTCACATATATCAGCAAATACTAGCCATTTGAAATGCAGGCCGTCTTAATTCAACCCCACCCCCACCACTGCATATATAGTTGGTTTGTTCAACACATTTATTATGGAAGGCCATTCCAATAATTTAATCCTTCCCTCGTATTAGATCAGTTTTGGTTTATATAAAGCAACTTTCTCACTCACTCTTTATATTAAGATATGGAAGAAGTATGCATGTGTACATAGGATTTGCATGCATGGCATTATATCTATATAATATATATTATTACCCTTGTAGGTTACAGCAGAAGAAGCTGAGAATCTGTTTGCTGTTGACTCGGGTGAGGAGGGCCCTCCCTACTCTCCGATACCGGTCTTGGTCCCTGCTCCAGTCCTGCTTGCCCCAGCTCTGGCCCCAGCTCCGCCACTGCCCCCAGATCCGCCGCTGGCCCCAGCTCCACTGCTCCCACCTGCGCCACTGCTGGCCCCTGCTCTGCTTGCTCCAGCTCCGCCACTGCTCCACTGGCCTCAGCTCCGCCACTGCCCCCAGCTCCACCTGCGCCACTGCTGGCCCACGCTCTGCTTGCCCCAGCTCCACCGCTGGCCCCTGCTCCGCTGCTCCCACCTGCGCCACCGCTGGCCCCAGCCCCATGGGGAATATGGCCCCATCCGTACTGGGGGCCTCTCGGAGCTCGGCCGTATAGAAGGCTTTATTATAAATTTATAATTACAACTAATGTTTTTTGAATGCTATATAGCAGGGCTACCGATTGCGCCGTATCGATCTTCCGACCAAGTTAAAACAGTATAGTTAAGAGCATGCATGTGATTGCGCAGGGATGAATACTTCCTCGCCATGCGAAGTAATCTTGCATTACACGGCACGATTATTCAATACATGTATCTCTGATATAATACATGTTTACAGGCGGATCCCGGCTTACATGTACAGCGCCTAGCATAAAAATGTGTGAAACAAGATATAAAAATTTAATTAAAATAAAATTGGTGATGTAGGATTTGTAGACAGCAATTGAGTAAAAAGTAAGGAAACAAGGAATTACGGATATTAGGCATTCATTTAATTATAAATATTACAGACCTACATTATTTAGCAAATCTACCTCCTTGAAATTCTGTGCTAAATGTAGGTCTGTAATATTTATAATTAAATGAATGCCTAATATCCGTAATTCCTTGTTTCCTTACTTTTTACTCAATTGCTGTCTACAAATCCTACATCACCAATTTTATTTTAATTAAATTTTTATATCTTGTTTAAAAAGTGGTCCGGCCAAACCGCGAGCAGTGCCGGGAGGAGCTAGCACTTAATTGAAGGATTGATGCAAAAAAAGGAGCCATGCAGAAGCGAGTGGAGTATTAATGAACAGCTCATGCATCATGCAGAGTGTGCAATTAACTAAATTCATCAAAATACATCACCGAAAACAATGCGACTCCTTTCTCTTGAACGGATGAACTCATTCACTACTGCCGTTAGGTCCAGAGAATCTGTTTCTTCACAATGGATATGCAGCATCATTAAATGGTTCAGCCAAGCCTGAGTCATGGGTCGTTCTCAGGTAGGTTTTAATTCTGCATAGTGCCGAGAAAGTCCTTTCACACTGTTAAAAAAAAGGCCCGAGGGGTGTTAGGTCTGAGGGGTGTTACAGCCCATGGGGTGCTATGATAAGTTGATAACACACTAGGGTGTTCAGCTTACACCTATGGGTGTTGGCAGACTACGCGAGAGTGTTAGCACCGTACCCCACTAATAATGGACTGTTAAGACATTTAAAAGGTGTGTTGTCATAGCACTGATTTACCGCATTACACCACAGTGAACGCGTTCCCAGCCTTGTTTGTTTGACGGATTGAGGGCGTGGTTGGCAAGATGCTATGGCAGCTGTGACAGACTTCGTAGTTGGATTGAACTTTAAAGCCGAACGTTATCTTTAAGGTATGTACGCACGCACACGACTTACAGTACTAAACGCTGGCCTTGGCGGGCGTTCGTCGGTGTGGGTTTGTAGGTTAGTGCGTTTGTACACGTTAGCGTCGCTTTTACAACGTGCAATAACGGTATACAGCAAAGCTGTGTTTAAGAAGGCTTGCGTGCAGTGGTTCATGTATGCGCACCACAGTGTTAAAACTCCATCTGGATTCTAGTTAGACCACACCCTAATAGTAAAATTACATGGGAACATATATATATTGTTGGACACAAGTTTTTTCATATGTTATCACATGTAGCTCAAGGAGGAGCATAGTAATCATCTGGTACCAACACAATAAAATCATGTCTATCACCTGTTACAGTCAATACAGTTCATACAGGATAGTATATGTACGCTTTAACTTTGAACTGTTCCAGATATATGGTGCTTCATTACCACCAATCTGTCGCCATTTGGACATCTTCTAGCATGGAGTGGAAAAGGACTGTACAATGTTTTGAGAGATATTACCCTGGTAGAGGTTGAATAACTCAATGTATAGCCATGGTAGTGCTCGTTGAATGCAAGCGTTGACATTACAGTCACAATTGCCATAGGTTTTGTGGTATCAATCATATACAGTTCCTTAACTTGCCCAAACATAGGGTAGTCTTCATCCACTCCTAGAATAACAATACACATAGTTTGATACTTCTGACCAGCAAAGGCGACCCATTTAGCCCTGCAATTAAAAATATATGTGTGTTTATATAACGATGACATCGTTTTTTTTTTCACTCATGAAAAACACGTCTCATTAACTCAATTGGGGTTACCTAGTTTTGTTGTGTAAGCAGGGGGAGGACAAGAGAGCGTGTACTATAAGGATGATGGAGATGCTTGTGAGGATGATACAGGAAGTGTAAGGGGGAGGAGGCTGGGGGGAAGGAGGGTGAGGAGGATGATAGTTTTGATTAGGGAGGTACAGTGTAGGAGAATTGGATTGGGGAGGTGTAAGAAAATGGGGAGGGGGAGGGGTATGGTAATCAAAGGTGGGAGAGGATCCTCCCTCCACAATCTGATTAGGAAGATGCGGACCGGGTGATAGTAGTAATGAATTTACAAATATTTTATGTTCATGCACATACATGTATTTGTCATTCAAAACGAGTTCTGAACATGCATTAAATATTAATGATGGACAGTCTTTAGCTTCATTTAGTGTTTTGTACCCTTCAGCTTTGGAGGGAACTGGTGGCTATAGTTGGCACTGACAATGAGGAAGTGGCTAGTGAGAGATGGAAAATGATGATTCCTAAAGTGTACAGACTGGCAAAGAAGGAAGCTGAAAGTCGGGAGAATATTTCTGCTATACTTAAAGCTCAGCTCAGTGAGATACAGAATTGCACAAATGAGGAAGGTAATTGTAAAGAGGCTATTTTTACATGTTTATACAGATAATCTTTGCTGTGAATAATGACTGTGAAAAAGGGTAGTTGTAGTTATGTACAGATACGAAAAGATATTATGGCTTTGACACATTTCATTTTATTAAAGTTAGATAGCTCTGGTATATTGGCATATAATAAACACCATCTTTAAAATTATATAGGGTCTTGATAAAATGATTTAGAATTTTTCTAAATGCCAGCTAAACTTTTCGTATAAATAACAATGCATGCACATAAACACTTGTGATTTACAAGTAGTGACTGTTTCTGTTTGTTTACACATGTTCAAATTTGTGTGTGTGCGCGCATGTGTGTGTGCATGTGTGTGTGCATGTGTGTGTGTGTGTGTGTGTGTGTGTGTGTGTGTGTTTGTTTGGACAGCAAATACACTGAGCGAACTGCACTCTTTGGAGCTACTCAATGCCTTACATACGCCCAAGAAATATGCGAGCAAAAGTATCAACGTTGTGCTCCGAATGTCTGTGAGTTTTCTAAATACTAGGGGGCTTAGAGGTGGAGGAGGAGGGGAGTGAGCAAACATCTGTAGGTGTTGAAAAACATTTTCCTGACAGATTTGTACCCAACTGGAACAGGCTGTACAAACTGTGGGACAAAACTGGCCCTACATACTTATAGTGAATCATGACTCTACTGCCCCACAAATCTTTGTTGTTACCGAACAAGAGATCCTGGTAGAGAAGCCAACTTGCTGGGAGGCTATCAAGTCTCTGTATGGAGCATACTTTGCCTTTAATATAGAGTATCCAAAATCCAGTCTAGCATTCCTTACATTTGGACAATTCTATATTCTAGACATCCAGGATAGTCAGAAAATACCTACCCTAGCTGTTTGTGTCAAGTCAACACTGGATCGACTATTGTAACTGATCATTTTTGCTGTATGCCTGGATTGACTATAGTAACTGATCATTTTTTTCTGTACTCTGGCTAAGTGCTTATTCCTTTTTGTCATTTTGATTCATGTTACTATTGTAACTGCTGAACAAATACATGTGTATCAAACTTTGAGGTTATACCACACTGCCAAAAGCTTTTTGAGTCGTGGTAATGTGAAAGTATGTACACAGATTGATTGCATATGTTGGTCGTTAGTGTGTAGTTGCTAGCCACTTCTTTATCTGCTCTTCCTTGTAACTCTTATAAAAGCGCATCTGGGTTGCCCTTAGTTTTCTCTTGCTCCATCTATTGTTTATTTTTATGGAAGAGAATATAATTATTATCGATGTGTAGCACTACATAGCATGTTGACAAGTAGGGAGAGGCAATTAAGTAACTATAGTGAGAGGCAAGTAGTCTGAGGTATACATGTAGGATGAACTGAGGGTAAGGAAGACATGTTTGTAAAGGAAGAGACAACTGAGAAGACTCCTGATGCAGACAAGGTTTTAGCGAGTGAGGAGGAAATGGCTGTGGGGACCATTACCAAAGGTTGCCATAGAGGGGATCATGTGACTTGGACCAGACTGGTTGCCATGAAGATCATGTGATGGGTCAGTCAATAGAAGGGTAGCATTTTGATTCCACATGTGCCATATTGTATGAATATCTGAAATGGTTTTGGCATATCATGCATGCTTAAGCTTGGCACCAGCATGATGTCATAATTGGATCAACTTTTTATCAGTATTAATATGTATCCATGTTTTGTGTTCATGTTGATAAAAACATTGAACTTCTAGTGAGTAAATGGGGTCGAGGCAGCAAAAAGGGACCTAGCGCATATTATAAAAATTTCCAGGAAGGAGCATCAAAGTCCACATGTGTAATAAAAATGTACGCGTAATTAAAAATACGGGACCCTGTAACCCCATGATGGACAGGCTAATTTCCAGTGTGTATGAAAGAAGTTGTAGAGGACATAGGTGTCTCTCTGAATATGAAATATTTTGAAAACTTGAAAAAATATATGCGCTAGGTCCCTTTTCGTAGCCTCGACCCCAGGGTATTTTTCATTGCGCATGCGTGACCCTTAAGAGCACGTTCTCCGTGACCTTTACACAACCAAAAAGTTTCAGTCCTGAATCGAACTGTAATGTGTTAACATCCCGTAACAAGGGTAAACTTCGTCCTCGTAACAGTGCCTGTTATGATTTCGGGTTTAAACGACCCTGAAATTGAGTTATCGTTACGAAATGTAGCATCATGCTGTAACGATCGGTTAACGCCATCGATCTAGCTCTGAATTCGGTATCGTAACAGTATTAATCCAGTACAGTAACAGCTTGATACACTCAATAAAACTAAATAACAGCGCGCGCTACCGTCATGAGGAGTAAGAGTGACGGGGCCCAGTGGCGGATCCAGGGGGGGGGTCCAGGGTGTCTGGACCCCCCCCTCGAACCTGAATATGAATATAATTAGCATATTACGTGTCGCACGTGAGATATACATTTCTACGGAGTGCACTTCGTGAAGTTGCTAAATAGCTTATCTTATTGCTTATTCATTGGTTAGTACTATATTTTAGTTCTGTAAATTGCGAGATACGTAGTAGGCTGGTATTTATACGTAAGACCAAAATGCTAACCCACGGTCGTTTCTTTCCGCAGTTATTTTGATTCGTGCTCTATTATTAGTACCCATCAAGGTTGAATGCACCTTGCTGCAAGACCATTGCAAATTTAAATTTTAAATTATAAATTTTAACAAAGAAACTAAGCCGGCGCATGTAACGTACAATGCAAATCTGCGACGAATCACACTAGTACTAGCCGTATAAATCCGCAAAGCCACAACAGCCTGGAAACCAGAACGTAACGGAGTGGCACGCATTTATTGGTTGTGATTGTTTCCGTTTCTAATCCCCCTAAATGTACAATCTGTGGAATGTGTACAAATCAATTTTTCGGTAAATTTTAAGTGGTTCAAATAGCAAAGGAAACCGCATGCATGTAACAACACAGCCATTTAAATCCATAAGACTACAATAGTCTGGAAACCCGGCAGAATGTAACGGAGTGTCACTCATTTATTGGTGTCGATTGCCTTAGTTTCCAATCCCCGGCCCCCTTACATGTACAATCTGTGGAATAATTGGAATGCGCACCAAAATTTTTTTCGCGCGCTTCGCGCGCGCCCCTCCCCCTCATCAATTATTCATATCGGACCCCCCCCTTGCCAAAATCCTGCATCCGCCCCTGCGGGCTCTTGACGAGGTTCCCATCTCCGGTAGTGAGTTTTTTAACGCGTCGTACGTCCATTTCCTGAACTGTTTAAAAGTGACCCTTCTAGGGTCTGCCACAGATCTTGCAAATAACCGCTGCATCATAGGCTATATACATGTACCCGGAAAATACAAAGTCATTAAGCACATATGTTCTCGTTCCCTTTATTAAAAGTCACAAGCCAGAGCATTAAGAAATTATTGAATTGCTCGCTATTTAATTTTTATTTGACGGATGCCCTATGCTTGTTGTCTAATGAAAGTCGAAGTGAAAGGTTTTAAATCTCTGTGGCTATTCCAATTGACTGGACCGCCAAGGTATGAAGTCGTATGCCTACATATTGGTTCAGGATTATCGGGATACAATTTGGCTCTAAATTCCAATTCATGCGCACTTACGAATGGACACGCAATGGAGAGGTACGAAATAACCGTTAATGTAGATTGTTATTGTGACATCAGCAGGATACTATTTCCGTGTCAGTGGAGGCAATTTGTGTAATTTGTGATAACCCTCTAGCATCACAACTTCTCAGTCATCTGGGAGGATCGGCCAAGAAGTACTGTCGGTTCTGTATGGTATGCAAATTATTCTGTGTGCGCGTCTTTGACTTGCATATTGTTTTTAGGCAGATTCCTCATTACCTTCCCTTGTGTTGGAGAGAAGGACTAGAGAAAGATGTTTTGAACAGCTTCAACTCGTCAGATTGGAAAGAACAGAAAGGTGGAAATACTGTATGAAGTGAAAGAAGTGCTGAACCCTTTTCTTGAGATACCTGCTGATCTATACGAGTAAGTCATGTGATATGATATAATTCAATACATTTAGATGCTTCTATCAATAAAGATGTACACCTGTGGAGGTGCTCCATACAATATTACTCGTACCTTGCAAGTATTTTCTGAAGAGTGTGATGCCTAAGCTGTTGAAATTTCACCCTGAAATCCTTGCTAGGATCAATGCATTCCATGCTTGGGGGTTTGGAGTCAAGATGCATGGTAATGTGTGCACCATCAGTCATTTGTAGGCAGGGACTACAAAGCTTGGTGTCAGATGGCTGTTTTTATGCTCCACCCACTGTACAAGAAGTTGAAGATAACAAAGGTATATGTTATAAATATATATGACTACTTTTTACAATCATTTTCATTTGTTAGGTTTCTACATAACTTATTGTGCTTTCTTCAAACCCACAAAAGCAGAAGAATGTCAGCTCATATGCACTGAGTTAGTAGATTCAGTTATGAAGAACATGCCAGAGATGCAGTATAAGCTGAAGATTCATTTGCTTCTCCACCTGGTGGAGTGTATGCATATGTTTGGACCATGTTCGACTTTTAATGCAGAAAGGTACATGTACGTGCTGATGTAATGTTCTGAACCAGTCATTTGCTCTGCATCAGGTGTGAATCTTTTAACTCTTCTGTGAGGTTGCGGGATATTTTTGGCAACAAGTGTGCTCCGAGCAGGGACATATCAAACTATTTTGCCAGGATTCAAAGTATTTGCTACATCTGCCAGGGAGGTGTCTTCAACGGCACAGAAAAGCAAGTATACTCATAAATTTAAAACTGCTTATGATTTATTTATTTTTATAGGTGCGGGAGTGGTCTGAAAAAATCTGTGAGCATCCAGATGTTAAATTCAGTGTCGCCTAGTACCCTTAATGCTAATAAGGAGATATATATATTGCAGGAACAGCTCAAAAGGTTGTTTGACTGTTTGAAATACATTCCCGTTAATTATTCACATTTTTTCAGACATCTAGCTGCAAACCTACTACTCTATCAGGGACTATCTTCACTGTGTCCATAACAGCACAGCTGGTTCATTCACTAAATTACATTCAGCTGTGCACACCAGTTTCACAGGTACGTGAGTGTTTGCTGAGATGTATGTTACGATGGACATGTGCTGGGATGTATGTTAGTGTGAGGTGTGCTGATGTGTAAGGGTGTGCTGAGATGTATGTTACGATGGACATATGCTGGGATGTATGTTAGTGTGAGGTGTGCTGACGTATAAGGGTGTGCTGAGATGTGTCAGTGTGAGGGTGTGCGTAGATGTGGGTTAGTGTGAGGGTGGGCTGAGATATATTAGGGTGAGGGTGTGCTGATGTGTTAGGGTGAGGATTTGCTGGGATGTGTTAGGGTGAGGATTTGCTGGGATGTGTTAGGGTGAGGGTGTGCTGAGATGTGTTAGAGTGAGAGGGCTGAGATGTGTGTTAGTGCACATGAGGGTGTGCTGAGATGTTAGTGTGAGGGTGTGCTGAGATGTTAGTGTGAGGGTGTGCTGAGATGTGTTTGTTAGGGTGAGAGTGTGCTGAGATGTGTTAGTGAGGGTGTGCTGAGATGTGTTAGTGAGGGTGTGCTGAGATGTGTTAGTGAGGGTGTGCTGAGATGTGTTAGTGAGGGTGTGCTGAGATGTGTTAGTGAGGGTGTGCTGAGATGTGTTAGTGAGGGTGTGCTGAGATGTGTTAGGGTGAGGGTGTGCTGAGATGTGAGGGTGCGCTGAGATGTGTTAGTATGAGGGTGTGCTGAGATGTGTTAGGGAGGGTGTGCTGAGATGTGTTAGTGTGAGGGTGTGCTGAGATGTGTTAGGGAGGGTGTGCTGAGATGTGTTAGGGTGAGGGTGTGTGTTAGTGGGAGGATGTTGTTATGGTGAGGATGGGTGTGCTGAGAGGTATGTTGTGATGGATTGTGCTGTATTCACGCTCATTTTTGCAGTTTCAATATGGTGAACTCATAAGTACAGTGAGTGACACGACCAAATCGTGCTACACTATGTATTGTAATAGGATTTGAAGATCCAAATGGAGAACCACTGCTTAATCAGTTCGACTGTCCTCTTTACAAGCTATCGAGGACCATCTTCATCGTACAAAGCCATGTTCACAAGGCTGTCTCCATGGTCCATGAATGTGGAGAAGGCTGTCAGTTTGTCGAAGCAAGCACTTGTCATTGTATTGAGAGAAAGGAAACAATTCAAGTGAAAACAAATTTTCAGCATGACTGGACTCACGATTTGTATTGTAGAAATTTGTATTGTTTGTGATTGGTTTGCTTTTTATGATTTTTGTAGTTGTCACATTGGTTAAAAGGGTTGGTTTGGATAGAGGGCAAAAGGTGCTTCCATCGATACTGTAGGGCACTGTAATTATACTATCCCGAAACAGGCACTGTTACGGTACTGTATCGACACCGATTTCAGTACTTCTGTAGACTGTTTTTACGGCATCGTTACGGGAATTGCAACATTCGGTCTCGGTTCAGGTAGTGAAATATTAGGCGTTACGGGATGTACTTGGTAATCGTAACAGTCCGTTTACAGGCACCGTTACGGGAAAATATTTTTGGTTGTGTAATATAAAGTGTTCGTGAAAGGTAATAGGCATGGTGATTTTTTGCTTGGTTTAAACCCAGTTGTTTTCTTCAAACATTTAGCGATGCGTCGTTCAATTAACAACAGTTGGGTGCCTTGAAGAGAGTGCATCGAGTTGTTCTTGGTAGGGATACTAGTACAGCAGTTCGGAATGCCTGTACAAATCCACTTCTCGGCTATATACGCTAAGGAAAATTCTACTACCGTGCTACCCAGCTACTACAGCGCACGCTACCTCACTATACGCGTGAGGAATCGAGGTACATGTAAGTTCCTTTTCACGCGTTCAAATACGCCCTATTTTATTTTACAAAGTCCGCAAGACTAAAAGGACATACCTTACCAAGCTATCGGGGTAAGCCATACACGTCAGTTCCCTTTCACGCGTTCAAATACGCCCTATTTTATTTTACAAAGTTCGCAAGACTAAAAGGACATGCCCTACCAAGCTATCGAGGTAAGCCAGAACAATGTATTTCACTGTCAGTGCGGTCGACGGCGTTGTTACAGTATACTACTTCGCGAAGGCCAAGATTTAAGGTCAGACATGTCTTGTACTGTAACCTGACCTTTATGTGTTCTCTTATTTTGTTTAGTGTCTGAACCAGAGAAATAACCTGCTCGAGCGTCATGGCGTGCAAAGACTTCTAAGTTTCGTATATATATGTGTTCTTCATGTTGTATTTATTTATCATCATTTTATTAAAATCAATTGGACCTGTTGTATAGTTTATTAATATCAATTTATGTTGGGATCATCAATTTACGGTAAATATACGAGATATTGTTACCTCTGTCAACACCCAATAGAGTGTACTGGCTACACTTCAGGGGTGTTAGCTGTAACACTCCTAAGCGGTTACCACTACACCCCAGGGGGTGTCATTTTTAAATATCCATACGAACACCCCTAAGTGTGTTGCGGTAACACCTTTTTTTTAACAGTGCACTTGAAAAATTTGTGGGTACAATCACATCAGGTTACTCAAAATTATGCACGACCCTCTCAAATTTAGTTCCTTTTTCCACCAGTTATTAACCTACTATATATATGTTTATATGCAAATTATCCGAGTCCCCAGGCCAATATACTTTTGAACTGCATTCGTTTGAAACTTTGACCTTTTGTAGCAACAATGCGTAAAGCAGGAGGGGTTCCTACTAATAACTACCGTAAAATTGTAACGAATGGTAATAATTGAAGTACCAGTGGATAGAGCAGCGTTTGCATACTTGAGTGTAGTTGATGCTCAGCATGTCCTGTCTCCTGGGAAATAAGGAGGGAGAAGGACCAGCTGGATTGAAGGAACAAAACTTGCACCTCATGTATATCATCATAATTCTCCATGATCATTGCAGGGAGTTGTACTCACATATTACATAGCCAGCCATATCCTCCTTCGATAGTAGCTCGCAATGGTTCGAAACCTTAGCAATTTCGCTTTTTGAGGTATATCTTCACTCTTAACATGCTGGTTTTATTTGGCAATGCATAGTAGGCATGAAATGAGACTGGGTTCCAGCAATTGTAATAGAAGCATCCAATCGCTTCTGTACCTCGGCATCTATTTCAGCTACATCCGCACAATGGAATTGTACTGATGGTATAGCCCCTTTAGCCCATTCAAAGGAATACACAGTGGTTTAAGACCATGACATGGGGTCAGGATATAATCGTCAGACTTTATTTTTAACACCGGATCCGTGAAAACAGGACAGTTTTTGAGCTGATTTTGTCGAACGCACGTTTTTGAAAATTAGTCGGAAACGTCCAATTGTCGTAAACGCTATGAACTATAATAATACAACTCTCCACATGAATATTTATGCTTTTCCCACCTTCATACCTACTTCCTAGCCTATCCTGTGTTTGTTCAAAGTTCGTAACTTACAACCGTCACCGAAAAAAGTACACTTTTTTCAGTGACGTTTTTCTCATTTGTAAACAGTGAAAATATTCTCATTTCTACACTAATTTTGGCACTGCAGTTTTTCAGCTATCTGAAAGACAGAGTTCAAAGCCATATAGGTCTGGGCAAGTAATTACGCGTATACCGGCAGAGATCCTAGCGTCACGCTAATATTAGACTAATCAGTGGCGTAGGAAAAGGGGGGGCAGGGGGGGCAACTGCCCCCCCCACTTTTGAAAGTGGGGGGCCATGCCCCCTACTTTTACACCAGCGATACTACAGATAAATGCGTAATTTGTAATGAATTGCACTGATTCTAGTGTAGTTTTATAACGTCGTTAGATGCAAATAGCGTTGGCTTCTGGGGCAGCCCCAGACCCCAATGCGGAAGCTTACAGCACTCCCCTAGCTGGCTGGGGGAGGGGCACCGCTCTCCCGCCATGATGACCATGGAATTTTGCCCCCCCCACTTTTAAATTCCTTCCTACGGCGCTGATTAGTGGCATATAAGCCACGCATTTGTCGATTATCGCTTCTCTCTCACTCCATTCTCTCTCTCTCTCTCCTCCCCTCTCCTCCTCCCCCTCTTTCGTGCACATACATCAGCACACCCACAAATACAAATACAACGCAACCCAGACACACAATACAACCAACACAACCCACACACAAACACACACACACAAAAGAACACATCCTAGCTGTAGCAAATGATGAACATTGGGAAACAACTGCTGGTCAGACAAAGTTAAAGCCCCAGAAGAGTATCGAGTATCTTGGTGCTGCACCTCAACCACCTATCCCTCCAAATTTAAAGCTCTAAAAAGAGGCTTTCATATCTTGGCAGTTCGATTTCATAAAGTTTTTAAATCATTGACTACAGATTTCAAGACACTGTCATCACAGAGGAGGGGCAAGTCTTAACCTTTAATCTCCAGGGCCAGGTCCTACGCGTAGGACCAAACTTTCAACATTTGTTCTAACTTGAAATAAAATAATCTAGCATCCATGTCTTCATTGTTGTATGATGTCACATCATACTTAATTTATCTATTAAAAATTAATTTTTATGTGATTCAGGTGGCCTGATATATCTAAATGAATGAATGCCATCCTTCAAAATGCATTATGTTAAATATTTTATTGTTGCAGAAAAATGTATGACAACTATAGGTTTTTAAAAATGATTTATCTAGCTTGATGTGTGTGCTACTTTACAAAATCTTTGGCAGTTCCATATCCAATCAGTTTTGCTATTTTCTACTGACGATGCAGTACTTCTTACATGCGCTATATTTTCAAAACAAACCTACTGACCAGATAGCACATAGATTGAGATGATAATGTTAATTAACTACAGTCCAACTCTGCCTAAATGGCTTCTGAAGCAGTCTCGTGTGCCTGGTTCACAGCATCCATACAGGTCATTCTCTCCAATGTTTGAGCATCCTACACAATAATATGACGTCTTTGCTGAACATATCCTGCACTTCCGTTGCTTTCGACCAGTTGCACCACTGTATGAAGGGGTGTGTTTTACAAAATCTAGTCGATGGCGTGTATCGATCTGTATGCAGTAAAAAAATGAACGCAAATTATACATGTACATTACCATGGGTATTATGAGAAAATTACCTCTTCACTGACATCATCATGCTCATTGGAAGTGCTGCGTAGTTCCATTGGTTGATCAAGGTACTGGTTATGGATCAGCTGATAGGCAAGCTTCCCAATAAACCCTTTAAAATCATCAGTTGCATCACCATTCTTTTCAGCCTCAAATTTGTATGCCATGTAAGCATCAACTACGCACATTCCAAAGATGGTTGCAAACATGCGATGCCACCAACAATGAGTGTACCATTCTCGCTCAAACGCCAAGGACCCCTGGCGGTAGTGATCGTGGACATCTATAGCACCAAAGCAGCTGAAAAAAAGCTCTATCATTGAAGGTCGAGAGATCTCTTTATAGTAGGTAACTGTTTCATACATTCCATCTTTTTCCACCTTCTTGTGTCGTTTACGTTTGCTGGGATTCCCAGGAAGGGTGGTACCTGCATTTGAAATAATGGTCTTCAACTTTCTGTCTTTCCAACCAAGTGCATACATATTTGTGTTCTGTGGTGTCTTCGACTCTAACAAACACCAATCTCCTCTTGATGGTACTCCCCCTTCCGCAAGACCATTCTCCCAATCTTTCATGAATCCCATGGGATACTCCTTATGTGCAGTTTTGACCATGCCTTGAAAGTACAGACCCCTTTGTTCAAGAGCCAAGAGTGTCTTAACCGACGAAAAGGCTGAATCAGCATGTACAATTCTCCCACTTCCAAAAAGAGATGAACATAAACGCAGCACAACTGCCGTGCCTTCTCCAAATTCTGCTGAGAAAGATTTACGGCGATTTGCGTCTTTGCCTTCCATAATGTCTAGCTTCAGGAGAATTCCTGTTGAACCACATGCCATAGATTTCAATTCAGCACCCACCCCTTCTGGTTTTCTCACTATCTTGGTCTTGTGAGGCATACCTTCAGCAACATACTCTGCTTCAGAACCTGTCCAAGAACTCATGCACTCATCTACCACAACATGTTGACCAGGAATCACAAATTTCTCCCGAGTGATGTTAAAATCTGTGATTAGCTGCCTGATTGAAATCCAAGGATCCTACAAAACAGTATAATGAATGACGTACACAATTTACAATGTGATCGTTGTACTTACATCCTCAACTCTCACAGCTGGCTTAGGATCAGCAAAAGAAAGACACTGTGTTATGTTTTGGAATCGATGCCTGGTCATACCAAAACGGCCCCCAAAATCTGCACCAGTATATATTGTACCACCAGGCTGTACTCCTTGTTCCCAATATATTGTGATTGGACCCCTTTTACGCTCACACACCATTGCTAGTCTCAAGCCAAGGTATTTCAAATATTCACCTCTGGTAAGCAGGACATGACCATTACTGTGCAAATTGGCATTTGTGTATGCCAACATTTGATTCAGCCCTCTCATAGGGTAAAGTTGGTACAAGTAATCAATTTCTTTTTTGACATCAACCATTGTCAGTGCTTCAGGCCACCGAAATCGGGCAGAGTGAACATTATCTTTCGCAGATGGATCAATTAATAAAGTATCTCGTACTGCCCAAACACGCCCATGAGGTAACAAACACTGCTTGTGGCTGGTAGGATGGTCAATATCTGCAGAAGGACCAGGTACATCATCGCTGTGAAACATTAAAAAACGTGAACTTTGCATCATGTATACTTGCATGCATATAATGTATAGTACGTCGCGCGCGCAAGTGCGTACCGTTGAGGTTCGCCGCTCTCTTCGTCCGTGGAAGAGTCTTCACTCCCATCTTCACTATCATCATCTGCTGGCAAAGGACTGTCTTCATCTACCTCAAGTACTTCACGGGGCCTTTTCTTTCCCTTTCCAGGCGCTGAGGCTTTTAGCTGCCCAAAGACATGCGGCAAACAAATGGCTCTTGTAGATTCTGTCGTGGAGCCTCCGTCTTCCCACTGCACTACATACTTTTTATTATGTGGAGTGCCAGAGACCTGCCTTATAACCCCCTTCTTTCCATAGTTCTTCTTTATCTTCCCGACAATATCTGTGCCTACTCGAAGTTGAGCCGCCATTATGAAAAAACAATCCCAAACCACAACTATGCGGCTTTGCTTTATACTGCATGTCTCGATCAGTCACGTATAATAAGGAGGTTGTCCACTTTTTTGCTCTGAAAAGTATCACTGAAGACAATAGAATTTTTATTCCATTCTTCTTGCATACCGTTTGCCCAAAATATTAACTTTTACCTGCGTCCTACGCGTAGGACGATCGTCCTACGCGTAGGACGTCTGGAGATTAAAGGTTAAAGGAGGAGACGCTACGTAAATACTAACGCAGGCCTCAGCCTACGCCCGCCGATCGATGCGAAAATACGCGTATAAAAGGCGCTTGGCTCGCAACGGAAATCACGTGAGCTCAACATCCGCTGGATGGAGCTGTGTTTGAGCTCTAAGGGCTCTCGCACAGCCTCCCTGATTTTCATCGTTTTCACGTTTTGCGTTGTAAAAATGGGCATATAACAGCGGCGGATCCAGGGGGGGGGGCACTCGGGGCACGTGCCCCCCCCCCCCCCCCCCCCCCCTTCATTAATAAATTCATAACTTTTCGGGCCGCATTTTATAATATAGCTGCACGATTGCGCTGTCTATTGATATCCGCACGCATGAACTCTACTACTGTACTATATCCCGGGCCCCCCGATACGCGATCATACTTCCCCCCCCCCCGCCCTTCGTATCGGGCCAGAAACCAACAGCACCCCCCCCCCCCCCCCCCCCCCCCGCTCTTCGTTTTGGGCCAGAATCCGACAGCACCCCCCCCCCCCCCCCCCGCTCCTCGTATCGGGCCATAAACCGACAGCACCCCCCCCCCCCCCCCCCCGCTCCTCGTATCGGGCCATAAACCGACAGCACCCCCCCCCCCCCCCCCCGCTTTTCGTATCGGGCCAGAAGCCGACCCCACCCCCAGCCACACCCACCATCCGTGCCCCCCCCCCCCCCCAAAACCTGTATCCGCCGCTGTATAAAGTGCTTCTAGGTGCTCGATAGCGCGCTGTACAGTTCCATTACCTGTACAGCTGATGTGTGTTTGTACCGTTCTCGAAACCGCGTTGTGTAGTGTTATCATCGTTTCTATACATGTATACTGATCACAGCAGCGCGTGAGTTAGTTTGAAAGGTGAGCGTGGTTCCATTCTAAGGTCAATCATCACGTGCGCGTATCAACTATCACTCGGCTTGTGTTGTATGCCAGCACTGGTTGTATATAAAAGGTAATTTTAAACGTACCAGGATTATAAAAGAAAGTAATGAAACTCTTTGAAGCCCTGCTTCCAGCATCCTCTCATTCACTGTTATCTCAAACCACATCTCCACGAGTTGTTATTTTTACCCTGCAAGTTCTTTTTGGGTGAGGAATGTCTTCTGAACTAGCTCTGTTCCTAAAGTAAAGTTAGCACGCACGCAAAACATTAGCAAAAGCCAATGCAATGCAATTGGTAAACATGACAATGCAATTAGCAAACAAGCCAGCCACCAGTACTGCATGTATTACGTAAAACAGATAGCACATAAACAAATATCAAATCTCACTCCTACATACTAAAGGTTGTGGTTCAAGTACTGGTGGATGCCTACCTGTGGGCTTTGTGGCTGACCTCAAACAGGTCATCGTGCATCACTGTCCTGGGGTAGATATATAGCATTCACCAGCCAAGACACCATCCCCGGGTCAGCCACCACCTTCGGGTCAGCCACCACCCTCGGGTCAGCCACCATCCTCGGGTCAGCCACCACCCTCGGGTCAGCCACCATCCTCGGGTCAGCCACCACCCTCGGGTCAGCCACCATCCTCGGGTCAGCCACCACCCTCGGGTCAGCCACCATCCTCGGGTCAGCCACCATCCTCGGGTCAGCCACCATCCTCCTGTTCAGGATCTACAGTGAGACTAAGAGGTAATTGTTTAGTTGCCATAGCAACATTACCACATTTATTACACTTAGTTGGTTTTTCTGTCAGGTTACCCTGGAGGAGATCCACTAGTGCTAGATGGCACTAGCTCACATGCTTACACTGCTTGCTTGGGTCTCCTTGGGTCTGTTCAAGACACACACACTCTTACCAAGATCCTAGTTCAAGTGTTCAATGTACCATTGGTTTGTACATGTGCAGGATTCAGGATTGTTGTTACGAAGGTCATGGATCACCACAACTTGGAAGGATGCACATGTAGTGTAGAATCTTGTACTTTTTTCTTTTTGGATGCATGCAGTGCAGACAAAGATTATCTGTTGCTCTTAGTGGTAGTTCTAAAAAGAACTGTTTTGTGAGGGACAATCAGAAGTGAGACCTATGGCTGGTGGAAACAGCTAATTATCAAACATTATGTAAGCTATTGAAATTACCTCAACAGTAGTTGCCTTCTTCTTCATCATCCTCTGAAAAAACACAGTCATCCTCGTCCAGATCCTCATCACTGTCCACATAGTCACCGTCATTCATGGCTGTGTCATCCGAAGGTAACACCATATCGTCGTCACCATCATCCTCCTGCAGTATCCTAAATGGTATGTGTCACAACAATTAGCTGGAATCAGACTGTCACATACTGTTGAGACGACATGTTCTTGAGAATGTACATAGTCCAGATATTCTTTACAAAACGATAAGTTTTTTTTACCAACACGTTGTATGTGGAGCGATGGTCTGGTCGACGAACATCTGTGTAGTCATGGTGACTTGTTGCCACCCGTTGAGTGTTTTCATTCTGAAATGGTGTGGTAATGTGTTCACACACACACACACACACACACTCACACATACACACACATACACACACGCGCACACCCATGCACACACACACACACACACACACACGCACACCCATGCACACACACACACACACACACACACACACACACACAAAACACTCACCCAATCCATAACAGCTAAGTTCATACTCATCTCAAATGTCTTGGTGTGAAAGTGAATTCTTTTGGGGAGATAAGTGAGAAGCTGGTGGTTGAATGATTCCACCCAGAAGGTGTCTCGACACTAGAAAAACAAACACATACATGAACATTAACATTATATGTAATTTACCATGCTGCATACAAGATGGAATGAATCAGCCGCTTTGTAGATGAGAGTTTTTCTTAGTGCATCCTCATATGCACTAATGGCTGCAGGCATTGTGAGAAGCTTCCTTTTTGAAATGTAACCTGGCTGGTGACAGGGACTCTCCAAATAGCAACTGCAGTGATTACCCTGAATGTAGACACATGTGTGATAAGTTTACAATACATGCATGAATCCAATCACTCAATACACTCAACACAACACAGACACACAGATACAAACATATGTACACATACAAACCTGAAAGTGCTTGCTGATGTTCATGATCATTGCACGTAGACGATCAGGGTTGCCACCACAGTTCCTCATGCACCAATACAAGTGCACTTTGGTGCTTCTTGCTGAATAGCAAATTGTTTCATTGATAACAATAATTTCCAGAGGGAGCATACCCTTGTCAGAAAGTTCAGTGAACCACGTAACATCTCTGGCACGAGCCAGGCCACAACAGATCTTACGCAACTCCTTTGCCACATTCTTCGTGCCTGCAATAAGTCAAAATAATAATACACACTAAAAAAAAAAAGATACCATACCATGCCATGTGTCGTAGGAATTGACCATCCCGAGTTCTTCTACATACTTCTTTATAGTAGACTGGTAGTCATGGGCTACCTCTGTGATGTTCAACCCTTCATCACAGTGAAAATATGAAGTTGTACATAGTTAGAACACAAAGGCAAACCTCGGGCGATAACTTGTGGCAAGACTATTTTAGTACACGCCACCTCTCTCGTCTGAGCTACCCTGTGTTCTTGTCTAGAAAGAGTGCAAATTCCAACAATCCTACGTGTGCTGAAATGAACAATATGGTTTGCAGGCTGATAGACACTGCATGCCATTTACTACACCTTCCAGCCATACAAGGTACTGTCGAGTGGTATGCATTTGAAGTGGAGTCGTGACGTGCATCAGTTATAACCCACTATTTTAAGAGAATACAAAATACATCCAAACCATATTTCTTTACAAGAGTGCCATCTCTAACCTCTCCACTTGTAGCGTAGTGAGGGCGTGCCTTCACACAGTCTACAGCAGCCTTCATGGACTCCTCTGCTGCATCTGCTATTACTTGCTGGTAGAGCCTATCCACATAAACTAATAAAAATGGATTATATCAGAGAATTGCATCAGTGATTTCAGACTCCCACCTGAGTGGATGTATCGTTGCTTCACTTCACCCATACCAGCAAATGAACAAAAGTTAATGTACTGGCGAGGTAGAATGCCAGCACAGGTGAAAGCATGGACAAGTCTGAAGTAAGATAACACATTTGAGTTGATGATTACTAAATAAGTGCATATTCTTACTTCTGATTAGCAATGTAATGACCAGACAGCACTCTGGAACTAGCCCAGACACGGGACTGCTTGCAGTGTGGGCAAACAAATTGAACCCTAGCAACATCTCCCTTCTAGTGAGCAGTAAATGAGTATGAATGATACAAAAAAAATTATGCCAGAATCAATTAGACAAAACAGAATCATAACCCCACAACTCAGACCTTTATGAAAGATGCTAATGTCCAAGATGGGTTTAAAAGACAGCCACACTGCTGAACAAGACCTGAACAAAGTCCCTTGAAGGCCTTTTGTTCGACCACAAAGAGGTCTTGGTCAGTGGGGTCTTCGTCACCAGTATAAATCCCTATATCATGCAAGTATACACAAAAAGTGTATTATTTTATAGCTCTAGCCTAACTAACCTGCGGAGTCCAACATCATTTCGTTCGCAGAACTGGATGTTCTGCTACGTGATACTGGGACGCTCTCAGTTTGCGCCAACACACGGTCCAGCAAAGCATTCAATACGCTGATAGTAGCCTTCCGTTTATTAACACCGGGTGCAAGGAGTAGCCTGGCTGCTTCAAACCTACGCAGATATGTTTCTTTTTCCTCTTGAGAGGAAAAGGACAGTTGTAGGTGACGTCTGTACCAAGAACAGTCGTCGTCTAAGACCGCCATTTGTACGAACATGTGATAGCCTAGTTTGTTAACTTAGCGTTATTAACATCAACTTTGCATTGCATTGATATGGCATTCAAAAGTTGTATGAAGAATACTCGATCGCTGTTGTTGCCAAGCCCATGCTTAAATACCGCGGTATAGAGACACCATTTTAAACTTAAAACATCCGTTTTCAGCCGCATGGCCGGTTGAAATTCTTGGAGCCAAGCTCCTTTTATACGCAAACTCCTCCTTTAAGAGACCTCTAATACTTATACCTTAGAATCTTCAGAGAAACGACTACTTAACTGCATTAAGACTTCATCGCAGGATGGAACCATAATTGCAATTTTGTAGTATTCCTTAGGACTATTTGCTTGGTGATTGGATCTATTCTGCTGCCGTCCAACTACTCGAGGTTGTTTTTCTTCGCCTCCAGTGCATCTCGTAATATGAAGAATTTCTTCGTACCAACTCTCATATCTCTCTACGTATGGTCTCAACATCTTTGACCACGCTTTCAACATCACAGAATATATATCCAGATCTCGCTTTTGAAGCTTGGATGTTATACCACGTAAAGGCATCAAAATGTTCTTTAGTGCCACAATCCAAACAGAAAACTCTAAATGAGGTTAACCTTTATTCTCCCGCTAATCAAGACCGCTTTTTGTCCTTAAATCAGTAAGGACGACTGTTTACCGGCACTATGTTTTTAAAATGACTGATCTGTATTTTAGCAAAGTAAAGACGTTTTTTCATGCTGAATTTATCTTTGATTACATTAAAACACAAATTTTGTGTACCTACCTATTACGTAGCTGAGTAGTACAGTTGAAAATGTAATAGGTTTGATGTCAGACTCATAAGTTTGACATCGAAAATCAAGCGGTTTAGATTCAGTTATCTATTAGTTAAAATCTAGTTGTCTCCTATTTGGGATGTATTAATTTTCAGAAACCTGAAGCAATTTACATTTAGAAAATATATAAATATTTGCAATAAACTTTTATAATATTGCAATTTATTTGCTTTTATTCTTGCTCTCCTCAATTAGACATCCGTGTTTAGCAACATTTTACAGAACAGTTTAACTTGATGAAATATACCTCTACTTATGCCCACTTCCACATACCTGCAATACCATTCCTTTCCCATTGTCGTTTTGAGCCTACCTACTACACGCGAACCCGGCTTTATTGACTGCTTTGCCATTTAAATGTCACCCTTGTTTGGCCAGATTTTAATGATAAATACCTATTAATAACTAGATTCTGCATGTAGTTTATATGTACTACTGATAATTTAAACCACAAATCTTACCTGATTTTTATGGAACTTGAATTTCGTCCTTATTTAAGGACAATGGACTTAAATTGGAGAATAAAGATTAAAATACCTTGCGCTCTAGTTTTAGCGTCAGAGTCCCAACTCCAGCTATCTGTGCAGCCTTCATAATCTTCATTATTAGTGTAAAAGTGAGGTGAGATAATCAGTTCACATATACTACTGTGACTACTGATTCCGCTAAAAAAAAGCAATGCTTTGAAATTTCCTTTGTTAGTACTTTGGCAGTACTATCATCCCGGTGGCCTCTAAGTGCAATTCCTTGCTTACCACAGTCAACTAAACAATCAGCAATGCTTTCTAATTATAAAGCTGGTTTGTTTTAAAAAAGAGAATTCACTTTCTTGCTGTTGAAGCATCTGTACATCAATCAAACCCCCCCCCCCCCCCCCCCCCCCCCCCCCCCATGTATCCGCCACTGCACCCGCGCGAAGCGCGGACGCTTTTTGTTGCTGTACCTTCAAATTGCAATTAAAAACGCTATATTGCGCAACTATGAATATATAATTAGACGAAAGAAAGGGGGGGAGGGGGGCACGTGCCCCCGGTGCCCCCCCCCCCCCCCCCCCCCCCCTGGATCCGCCACTGATAGAGTATGGGAGGTGATCGCTGCCAAAATTCACGTCCCGTATTGAATTATTGGGGGGGGTGTTGTGAAATGTTGCAAATTATTACATAAGACAAGTACAATCTCCATTCCATATAAAGCACCATACCATTGGCTATTATTATTCCTGAATCCGTGCCTCCCAATCTCGTGATGGCTGCCGCTGCGAGAGTTCTTCCCTCACTGAGAGGTGTTATTAACGCCCTAGTGCCAACACAGGATGGTAGAAGCGTTTTATCTGACTAAATAGACGAGTTTATACTTACGATTGAGCTGGTGTATCGCGGGATTCTATAATTTATATTGATCAAGCATACAGAGGTTCTGAATGTCAACGAAGAAAGTACCAAGCAATACGGACGGCATTGAATGTATTACAAGAGGCTACGGACACGGCAAGACGTGTTCTTTATGCTTATCGACCACAGGTAGAAACGAGTGGAACCGTTGGGCGGCCGCGATTTTTTGTACCTCGAGACCATCTCGAATATCTCGTGGAAAACCGTTATACCGTCCCTCAAATTGCCGAGTTTCCCCTCGAACGGTCGCAGGATTGTTTACTTACATTGCTGTGACAATTATCGAGCTGACACAGTGCTCCATCTATTTATTGAGGGTGTAAGGCAGCTAGGGCTTCCTAGTCGAGTTCGTGGAGACAGAGGTGGAGAAAACATTGGAGTAGCTAGATTTATGGTGGAGCATGCTTTAACGGGACCGGGAAGAGGAAGCTTCGTAGCTGGGTGCAGTGTTCACAGTCAGCGTATTGAGAGGTTGTGGTTGGATGTATTTAACCAGTGCACTGTTGTTTTTTACAACCTGTTTTATGCCTTGGAGGAAGAAGGGGTTCTAGACTGTGCGAATGAAGTACATCTGTTTTGTCTCCACTATGTATATACAAGTCGCATAAACAGAGCACTGAATGTATTTAAGCAAGCATGGAACCTGCATCCTCTAAGTTCTAAAGGCAACCTGTCACCCTGTCAGCTTAATTTTTATCACAGGATGTGAGTCAGTGTCTATGACAGATGTATATTTTGGTATTGATTGGACTGGACCTCTTCCTGCCACTCCTGCAGGATGATGGAGAATTGAATGCAGTTGTTATTCCACCAATCACCTCCCTAGTACCAGAAGGTGTCCAACTGGAGCTGCTAAGAACCATCAACCCACTTGGTCCAAGCTCTAATTATGGAGGTCCACTTAAGAACTTGTTTTCAGTCAATTAACTTAATTTGTATTCTATACTGTTGTATATGCAGTCAGATCACTTGTTTGACTGAGTCATCATTATGCAGGGTAGAGGTTTCATGATGGCACATGAAACACGACTTTACCATAGATATTATAATATCTATGACTTTACCCTTCACCTGCGTAATTAGTATTCATTAGAACCGTCAATTTCGTGACATTAGCGTATAGGGTTGTAGAGATTTAGTCGAATTTTATACCGAATACAAGCCGCGACGTTTTTCATAGCAGCCGAAAACAGCATACCGTAAACCATAATGATAGAGATATACTTAAGTTACAATGCTTACTTTTCTGCTTTAGTGTTTAACTTCAGGCCTAGCAGATACATTAATTGGTGCTATACGTATAACGTATATGCTCTTTTAGCATTAATAATATAATTTCTATTCAGGTTGACTTACAGAATTGTAATGTGTGAGCAATGGTTTTGAATTAAGGCCTGCTCTTCTAAAAAACCAAACAAAAATTCCATCTTCTTAAAAAGGTTACTATATGCATGGGATACGAGTAAATGCGTTTTAGGGGTTATTGTATTGAAGTCAGAAAATTAATTCGATAAAGTAGTCGATAGGGGAAAATAAAAATCAAATGGATCATGTTGCTTAACAAAACATGCAATGCAAGTACATTTATTTCAGAATCAGTCACAGCTTTTCTATTATCATATGGAAGAGAGGAAGCACCTTTAAACATTTCTGTCTAGTCATCCTTTTTTGGACTTTCTAGCAGTGAATGTCTGGCAAGGTGTACCTGTAATGCTGACTCAACAGCAGACAATGGCTCAGTCATTAGATGTTCAGCAAATTCTTGTATTACAGAACATTGGAACATATGTGCACATGCACTTTTCAAATGGAGCACGTAGCACTGCATGTTCTTGCAAGTGACATTGATATATTGCTTAGTGTGCATGTCCAAGTATAATGCAACAGGTGCCTCCTAATTGTAACTTTATACTGGGACACACTAAGCAACATCAATGAACGATGCTGTTACAGTTACTTTGGATCTAATTCAGTAAATGGTACAAGAGGGGGTGGTACTACCAATTCAATATCATGAACTAAATTCCGGCTTGATGGGAGTTTATCGAGGTTTGTGGGGTATAGGAATTGGTGTAAAAAGGAAGGGATCAAGGTTATGAGAAAAGAAAAAATGACCTTATATTTAGCACGTGTAAATGTACTAGAACCAAAAGAAGTGCAAAATATAGGATTTTAGTCTCTTTTTTCCCCCAAAATCTTTGTTCCCTTCCGTTTTACACCACCTTTACCTCCTTCCAATTTCATTGTAGAATATTAAATTCCAAATAGAATGCTGCAGAAATTTATGATATTGCTGCAGAAATGCAACTCAGTGCTTTTGTTTGCAAAATTGTACTGAATCGCTTAGTATCTTCAACGATCAGAATTGTGTTTGCACAGTATCATAAGAATTAGATAATTATATGTGACATAAATTATGTGATACATGAAATGCATGAAATATAATGATAATGATTATAAATACAATGTGCAAGAAAGTTTGTAAAATTAATATTCAGGAATATTCAGGACTGTTCACGATGGCAGGAGTGTTCACAATGGCAGGAGGAGACTCAGAACAGCAACTATGGCATTCCTTTTAGAATGCTGTACTGCCTTTAGTAAATCTGTTGAATGATATAGGGGAAAAGATTCTGAATTACACATTGCTGTAATAAATTTTAAACATGTCTGAAATTTCAAATTAAAAGAAATCATATGTAGCAATGCATTCTCATATACTATGTTTGGTGTATCTGAAATTTCAGAAATCATCAGCACATATGCATATATTCATTCACCAGAACGTCAATCACTGATTTTTATTTATCCAATAATTATTATCAGACTTTTGAGTTACCTGAAATTTCAAATAAATCAAAAAAGGTATTACTTAGGTCTGTGTGAATTTTCAGATACCCACATACACTATTGGAATTTTCAATGCATTAATTGAATCTGCATTTTCTTCAATTGAACAATACCACCTGAAACTTCAAACTAACTAAATGCTTATTAACTGTTTGTACATAACGTTTACAGTTACCTGATAAAAAAATCATTTATTTACCATTATTTCTGATGTCTAAGTAAGTAATATGTACTTGACTATTTAACATACTGGACATCTGATTATTATACTGACTTTTCTTTATGTCTGACTTACACTCTCTCCACAGAAAAGTATGCAGTCCTTTTTGTGGCTCAGAAGTGATATGAGATCATTGTAAACATTGAGGTCACAGAAGTAATCATTTCGTTTCTCGAAAATGCAGGCCTTCTGAGTCAAGGCAAGAATGAAGAACTTTATAGCTTTATGTACAAGTGCACCTGCAAATTAGCATATTATTAAGTTGATGTAAAATAGAATGATTGCATAAGATTAATATTTGAAGTTCCTTCAATACCCACTCACACCTACAAGCCTTTGACATCCACACACCCTACAAGCCTTCAACACCCACACACACCCTACAAGCCTTCAGCACCCACACCCTACAAGCCTTCGACACCCACACCCACACTATAAGCCTTCGACACCCACATACACCCTACAAACCTTTGACACACACACCCTACAAGCCTTCGACACCCACCCTATACACTACTAACACTCATACACCATTCACACCAACAAGCCTTCAACAAACACCCCCCTACAATTCAAACCTCCAACATCACATACCACAGCATCCGACACCCACACACCCTACAAGCATCCAGCACCCATACACACACTCAAGCCTCCAACACCTCACAAGCTAACAACAACCACACACTCTACTCGTGTGTGTCGTGTTGTACGCTAAATTTTAGAACACATGACTTATAAGCAGAACATACACAAACACATATATCTGTACATACCTCACATCTATTGACTCATGCAAAGTAGCACATGTCAGATCACATGCACACAATGGCATACATAGCACTTACAATACAGTCACATTGATTAATGCATTGAACACTCCAACACAGCTTGCCAACAATAATGAATATTATAGCAAAAAAAAAAACCACAAGTTTGCTGTATTCAAACAGATATCTTTGAGTATACAGAGTTTGGAAATTCCATGATGAAATGAGAAGTGGTTCTTTGCCTTCAATTCCTATATCCCACCAACTTTCTCGATAGAGAATTTTTTTCTTTACTTCTATACCAAGAAACATTCTAAAATTGGTAACAATGCATATGGTTCACAACTATGTCAATCCAAACAATCACACTTCGTAGTGTGGTACTAAAGATTTCCGGCCAGGACGAGTTCTATACATTGGCTATCCATAGGACATAATGTAGTAATGTAATGCCACATGTCTTTGCATTTGTGTGATGGTATCAGGATCATCCTTATTTGAACCAATTGGGCCTACAAGTTTTCTACCAGCACTCGCAATTTGCGGCAGCTGCAGAATGTACAATGAAGAAGCCCTAACACTGTATATCATCACAGAAACTGCATACTTTGTACACAGACTCATCATTACCAGTTGTGCAAACTCTTCACATACACCACCACACTAACAGTTGTGTTATGTTGTATAACATCACATTTATCCACGATCTGTGGTACAACATTAACAAGTAGCATCAAGGAAGGAGGGGTTAGACCTAGAGGCACTAAGCCATTCATGAGAGAAAAGGTTTAGAGAGGGAGTCACTGAGCCCTTCAAATGGGAGGAGTTGGGGGAGGAGGGGGGGAACTAAGCATGGACCTGCACACCACCATACCACAGCATAATGTACTCACACACACACACAAACACAAACACACAAACACACACACACACACACACACACACACATACACACACACACACACACACACACACACACACACACACACACACACACACACACACACACACACACACACACACACACACACACACACACACACACACACACACACACACACACACACACACACACACACACACACACACTAGCCTGCGTGTAAACTCACCACAACATAGGAATAAAAGACAAAAAAGAATGAACAGTTGACTTACTGGAAGTCGGAACACTGTCAAATTAAATCAGTGCATGAATTGTTCCTCTCGCCGGGGTGTCCGAGACGGTCTCGAGGTGCACCGTTCCAGGGGAAACGTCTATCATCTCGGCAATTTGAGGGACAGTAAAACGGTTTTCCACGTTCGAAGTACAAAATATCACGGCCGCTCAGCGGTTCTACTCGTTTCTACCTGTCATAAAGAACACGTCTTGCAGTGTCCACAGCCTCTCGTAATACATTCAACGCCATCCTTGTGTATTGCACTTTCTTCGTTGACATTCAGACCCTCTGTATGCTTGATCAATAGAATCTCGCGATAAGCCAGCTCAATCGTTGGTACAAACGCGTCCATTTGGTCAGATGAAACGCTTCTACCATCCTGTGTTGGCACTAGGGCGTTAATAACACTTCTCAGTGATGGAAGAACTCTCGCAGCGGCAGCCATCACGAGATTTGGAAAAACTGATTCAGGAATAATAGTCAATGGTACGGAATAGAGGTTGATGTGGAATGGAGATTGTACTTGTCTTATGTAATAATTTCACAACCCCCCCCCCCCCCCAATCATTGAATAGGGGACGTGAATTTTGGCAGCGATCACCTCCCATAGAAGCTCAGGGTTAGTACGGAATTAATCTACTACTTATAATCATTCGATGGGTAATAATATTCTTATTGAACGTATATTTCAATAATTCAACTCAGCCACGCAGCTGGAACAACATATTAGTAAAAAGATTGAAGAAAGAATGCAGTCCGATACGCCTGTAAGCGACGAGGTGGAGATGAAGGTGCGCTAAAATTTCATGGCAAATTAGATTTTCTGCGAGCTGGTTTCGGTGTAGAACTGATAGCGCAGGTACTAGGGTCGCACGGTTTTCGTACCTGCCCTTAAGGGAAGGAGGCTTAATACTAATGCTAGGCAGTTCTTTCTCTGTAAGGGTATTGTCGCAACGGAGGAGGTTAAAGGCGTGGTTACGTTTGAGAGGGTCGATAAGGAACAACTTAACCATATATACCACATGTACAGTAACGTAACACTATCCCATATGGAGTTAACGATGTAACACTATGGACTTAGGGGTTAATGCAACATTTGGTTAGGGGTTAGTTAACTATCAGTTAGGCACTGACTAATGACGTTTCATTCTTTCTTAGGAGGAAGGAGTGCAGGAATTGAAGTCTGGGGAAGAAGGCAAGCATCCACCCCAGTGCAGGTAAGAAATAAAGAGACCAGACACCACCCTCACCTGTGTGTAGACCATACACCACCCTCACCTGTGTGTGGACCATACACCACCCTCACCTGTGTGTAGACCATACACCACCCTCACCTGTGTGTGGACCATACACCACCCTCACCTGTGTGTAGACCAGTCACCACCCTCACCTGTGTGTAGACCATACACCACCCTCACCTGTGTGTAGACCATACACCACCCTCACCTGTGTGTAAACCATACACCACCCTCACCTGTGTGTAGACCATACACCACCCTCACCTGTGTGTAGACCATACACCACCCTCACCTGTGTGTAGACCATACACCACCCTCACCTGTGTAGACCAGACACCACCCTCACCTGTGTGTAGACCATACACCACCCTCACCTGTGTGTAGACCATACACCACCCTCACCTGTGTGTAGACCATACACCACCCTCACCTGTGTGTAAACCATACACCACCCTCACCTGTGTGTAGACCATACACCACCCTCACCTGTGTGTAGACCATACACCACCCTCACCTGTGTAGACCAGACACCACCCTCACCTGTGTGTAGACCATACACCACCCTCACCTGTGTGTAGACCATACACCACCCTCACCTGTGTAGCCAGTCACCACCCTCATCTGTATGTAGACCATACACCACCCTCACCTGTGTGTAGACCATACACCACCCTCACCTGTGTGTAGACCATACACCACCCTCACCTGTGTGTAGACCATACACCACCCTCACCTGTGTGTAGACCATACACCACCCTCACCTGTGTGTAGACCCTCACCTGTGTAGACCATACACCACCCTCACCTGTGTAGACCATACACCACCCTCACCTGTGTGTGGACCATACACCACCCTCACCTGTGTGTAGACCATACACCACCCTCACCTGTGTAGACCAGACACCACCCTCACCTGTGTGTAGACCATACACCACCCTCACCTGTGTGTAGACCATACACCACCCTCACCTGTGTGTAGACCATACACCACCCTCACCTGTGTGTACACCATACACCACCCTCACCTGTGTGTAAACCATACACCACCCTCACCTGTGTGTAGACCATACACCACCCTCACCTGTGTGTAGACCATACACCACCCTCACCTGTGTAGACCAGACACCACCCTCACCTGTGTGTAGACCATACACCACCCTCACCTGTGTGTAGACCATACACCACCCTCATCTGTATGTAGACCATACACCACCCTCACCTGTGTGTAGACCATACACCACCCTCACCTGTGTGTAGACCATACACCACCCTCACTTGTATGTAGACCATACACCACCCTCACCTGTGTGTAGACCATACACCACCCTCACCTGTGTGTAGACCATACACCACCCTCACCTGTGTAGACCAGTCACCACCCTCATCTGTATGTAGACCATACACCACCCTCACCTGTGTGTAGACCATACACCACCCTCACCTGTGTGTAGACCATACACCACCCTCACCTGTGTGTAGACCCTCACCTGTGTAGACCATACACCACCCTAACCTGTGTGTGGACCATACACCACCCTCACCTGTGTGTAGACCATACACCACCCTCACCTGTGTAGACCAGACACCACCCTCACCTGTGTGTAGACCATACACCACCCTCACCTGTGTAGACCAGTCACCACCCTCATCTGTATGTAGACCATACACCACCCTCACCTGTGTGTAGACCATACACCACCCTCACCTGTGTGTAGACCATACACCACCCTCACCTGTGTGTAGACCATACACCACCCTCACCTGTGTGTAGACCCTCACCTGTGTAGACCATACACCACCCTCACCTGTGTAGACCATACACCACCCTCACCTGTGTGTGGACCATACACCACCCTCACCTGTGTGTAGACCATACACCACCCTCACCTGTGTGTAGACTGTACACCACCCTCACCTGTGTGTAGACCGTACACCACCCTCACCTGTGTGTAGACCATACACCACCCTCACCTGTGTGTAGACCATGCACCACCCTCACCTGTGTGTAGACCATACACGACCCTCACCTGTGTGTAGACCATACACCACCCTCACCTGTGTGTAGACCGTTCACCACCCTCACCTGTGTGTAGACCATACACCACCCTCACCTGTGTGTAGACCATACACCACCCTCACCTGTGTGTAGACCATACACCACCCTCATCTGTATGTAGACCATACACCACCCTCACCTGTGTGTAGACCATACACCACCCTCACCTGTGTGTAGACCATACACCACCCTCACCTGTGTGTAGACCATACACCACCCTCACCTGTGTGTAGACCATACACCACCCTCACCTGTGTGTAGACCATACACCACCCTCACCTGTGTGTAGACCATACACCACCCTCACCTGTGTAGACCAGTCACCACCCTCATCTGTATGTAGACCATACACCACCCTCACCTGTGTGTAGACCATACACCACCCTCATCTGTGTGTAGACCCTCACCTGTGTAGACCATACACCACCCTAACCTGTGTGTGGACCATACACCACCCTCACCTGTGTGTAGACCATACACCACCCTCACCTGTGTGTAGACCATACACCACCCTCACCTGTGTGTAGACCCTCACCTGTGTAGACCATACACCACCCTCACCTGTGTAGACCAGTCACCACCCTCATTTGTATGTAGACCATACACCACCCTCACCTGTGTGTAGACCATACACCACCCTCACCTGTGTGTAGACCATACACCACCCTCACCTGTGTGTAGACCATACACCACCCTCACCTGTGTGTAGACCCTCACCTGTGTAGACCATACACCACCCTCACCTGTGTAGACCATACACCACCCTCACCTGTGTGTGGACCATACACCACCCTCACCTGTGTGTAGACCATACACCACCCTCACCTGTGTGTAGACTGTACACCACCCTCACCTGTGTGTAAACCGTACACCACCCTCACCTATGTGTAGACCATACACGACCCTCACCTGTGTGTAGACCATACACCACCCTCACCTGTGTGTAGACCGTTCACCACCCTCACCTGTGTGTAGACCATACACCACCCTCACCTGTGTGTAGACCATACACCACCCTCACCTGTGTAGACCATACACCACCCTCACCTGTGTGTAGACCATGCACCACCCTCACCTGTGTGTAGACCATACACCACCCTCACCTGTATGTAGACCATACACCACCCTCACCTGTGTGTAGACCAGTCTAACCAGAAAACGTTATCACTGAAGGGTTTGGATTGTTTTGAGGCATGATGATAGAACTACCATGCAGAACGTTAGGGGTGCAGATGTGTGCTGAGTAACTTGTAACTAAAGATGGAGACAGTGCAGAACTGACCACACAGGGGATACAATCAGTATCCATGATTGCCAAGACAAGATGGACTTGCATATTAAATCCTGACCTCCCGTGGGGACATGTAAAGAAAATAAATGTTTCTGATACACTATACATGTGGAACTTCCTGCCTTAACTTCTATTGTTGTGTAGTTTATCTGTGTGGGACCATGGAATGCTTCTTAAGTGGTGACTTATGAAGTTATGTCTCTCTCTCTCTCTCTCTCTCTCTCTCTCTCTCTCTCTCTCTCTCTCTCTCTCTCTCAGACTCTCTCTCTCGAAAGAGAGCTGGATCAGATTACAAGAACTGCTTCATTGTGGGGTTGGGAAGTGGATGTGGTGTGTGTGATGCAGAACGTCTCTTGTGGGATATACATGATGAATGTGTGTGTGTGCACATGTGCATTTGTGTGTACTTGTGTTTGAGACAATGTATGCAAGATGCTTTGGTGATATGATGTAATATGATGTAATGTGATGTAATATGATATAATATGATGTAGTCCTGTGATATGATGTAATATGATGTAATGTGGGTATGGCCAACTGAATAACAGGACTACCTCAAACTCTTTAAATTTTTAATCCATCCACCTCCCTCCCTCTCTTTTCCTTCCTCCCTTCCCTTCTATTCCCCCTGATAGGACATGACTCTGATTGCTTCTGGACATCTTCAATGGAAGCCAGGCTCACTTTTGGTTCACCATCCCTTCACCTCCCTAGCATCACACCTCCTATCACCTTCCCCACATCACCTCATGTTTCGATTGCTATCACATCTTGCTATCTCCCTCCTCCAGTCCCCTTCATCATCTTATCCTCATCCCATTGAGTGCTGTGTCCCGTCTTCCTCCCCCTCGTCCCTCCCTCCCTCCCCTCTCGTCCCTCCCTCACTCATTCACCCTCTATGCTCCCTCCTCTCCCCATCCTCGCCCTCCTTCTCTCTCCATTACGTTTCTCTCTTGATGAGGCATGGAGGATCTTCACACCACTGCTCCACCAGATCGAGACGGAGCTCCCTCCATTCAATACCTGTAATTGCAGGGATATCCAGGGATATCCAGGATCATTTTATTGTACTAAACCAACTAATTGCCGTTACCCTTTTCCCCAGTCGTGGTCCAAAGGGGAGTGATGAACTTACTAGCAAGTATGGATTCCACTACACCGGTACCTACAAATGGGTCGACCATTAACAAACTCATTTTGTTAATAAGAATGCTTTTTAACTGCTAAATGTTGGTGTCATTTCATTATGTACGTGTAGAAATGGATAGCTTCGTTTATGATAGCAATGATATATGCTTTGCATGGTCATATCATATTTGGTGCAGACGATTAAGTCGCTTTTTAATGCATTAAAAGCAACGTATTCCGACATATCCATAACTCACACCGAAATTTGCGAGAACAGAAAACAAAAGTCTGGGAACGACAACACTAAGCGCAACTATTATTCGGTGTTCAGAGAAATTTTGACTTACGGTACATTTGACTTTTGAACGGAGTGGTAGGTGAGTCGCTTTTGTCTGAGCATGTGTTTTGGAGTGAATGACTTTTATTTCTCTTTTCTCTGTATATGACCTATCTAGTCCTAGTCAGAATATCGAGCCTTTATTGAACGTATAGCTTCTGGTAGGTGAAATGTTATGGCAGAGCGTTCTGAGTGTCGCCTGTGTCTGGTAACTCCTGTATAATGACATATTTTTTTCTCTTTTCTTTCCATCTAGCGCTTATTTAACGTACAGCTTGATAGTAGTTCCGTCCAACTATTTTCAAAGGTGAGACGGAGGCGGGAAAGGGCAAGCTTTATTGCTACAATGGTAACGGGTTGTGCACCGTATGTGCCATTTGGGTGGTGCCGTTTTTGCATAATTGTGATGCTTTATACGCTGTTACGATTCCCGTTTATATGGAGCGCATGTGAGCATGTGTCTTGACACCTTTTGCTACAATGATCTATTTATAAATGCGCGGATAATCTGTCTGTCCATATGTGTTCGTTTTTTGTTTGGCTGAGCCGTTTTCGACATTAGTGGGCTCTTTCAATTCCTTTCTACGATCAGAGATCTCTGCTACGATGCGCAGACAGTGAGGGGCTTAATTTTTGAATTTCACTCCTTTTTCTCTCTGTGTTCCTGTTCCTGCTGTTAAATTGCGCGCATTCAATATCCAACATTTAATTATCCCTATGGCCTGCGGGTGTAAAAGAAATTAGTCAAAATCACGTCCCAGTTCTAACGCTAAAAGATTTGCACCAGCACCTAATGGGTCGGTGTTCGTTCCTTGAGCGTCTGGCTGTGCCGTTTTTGAGAAGAAAAGAAAGTGGGCTCTTTCAAACTTCGATTCCGATGCGCAAACAGTGACAGGCTTACTTTTTTTCAAGTTCACACATTTTTCTCTCTGCACGCTGTGCGCATTGAAGTATTACTATGTACATGTAAACCAAAGTGTCATTGTAATAGATTAGTAATGGTGATATACTCATGTGAAAAATGCATGCAGAGCTGCAACAGGCCTCCTAGTATTCCAAATAGCCTTAGATAGGACATCCTGGCTGGATATGTACATATAGGATCCCTATAGAGAAATGCTGGCCATTTGGGGGGGGGGGACCTGAATTTTTACAGGAATGCATAATAGAGGTATTACTGTGTACGTATGTAGTATGTAAAGGTTGATACCTCTGGTAAAGTGCAGGTATGCTTGTGGTCTCCATTGTATTACACTATTGGACATTTTGTAATAAGGTAATGGCTCATGTTGATAATCAATTGGGTTGTTGAATTCCGGCAGATCTTGTTAACAGCCTGTCGCATACTGGGGACCCAGAATAAGGCAGCTGCTGCCATCTCAGAAAGGGGTGGGAGGAAGGGGATCCTGTCCCCCCCTCCTAATACCCAGTGGGTGTGGCTGACCAGGTATGTCTGTGTGTGTAGAGAGTGGAGCTTAAGTCTCATCCACAACACCTCGCTAGTTCCCCCAAGCCATTTCCTACCCTGTCATAGACCAGCTGAGCCCAGTCCACGTGGTCCCAGCCCAGTCCACTTGGTCCCAGCCCAGTCCACGTGGTCCCAGCCCAGTCCACGTGGTCCCAGCCCAGTCCACGTGGTCCCAGCCCAGTCCACGTGGTCCCAGCCCAGTCCAGGTTTTGAGGGTAATGACTAACATAAATATAAATCCTTGCTGTGAGGGAGAGGCTGCTACAGAAGATAGGGTAGACATTTCGGTGACCACTTCTTCCTCTTCTTTATCAGGGTCATTCCACATCAATTGAGCCCATTTTTTTTACACAATATGAGCTAATATAAATTTCCCATTCTTCTTATAGGTATGTACACTTTTGCTTGATATATGTGTACCACAAACCTCTTCGTTATGGAAATATACAGCACTGAATATTTAATTACCATCATGACCGTTCATAATTTGCATCATTTTAACTAAAGACCTGTATGACATTGAACTGTGTAACAAATTTAAATTTTTTCATAGGAGTTTACAGTAAAAAATTATGTTTTGGAAGTAAATTATTTTGTTATTCCAAAAAGAAGGGTTGCTAGATTGTATCAGGATCACAACAGAGATGGCCTTTAAATATTCACAGTTGAAGATAATGAACAACCTGTTGCACTGGTCAACTATGAAATTATAAGAAGCCAATTCTGTTGTGATGAAGTCACTGGTTTTGCAAGGTGTAATAACCAAACCCTTACTTCAACCAGAACCAGTTAAGGTGCTCCTGATACAATCTAGCAACCCTTCTTTTTTGGTGTCATTTGGAATTTATTTATTTATTTCCATAACATCAACATATTAGTGATTATGGCCAATCCTGTAAACCCTTATTAAGTTCGTTACACAGTTCAATGTCATACAGATCTTTAGTTAATTCCAAAATGATGCGAATTCTTACAAGGAAGTAGGTAAATCAATGCGAAGTATGGTATGAAAGGCTATGATGGGAATTTAATATTCAGTGCTCGATATTTTCAGGTTTCTGGTACACATATATCAAGCAAAAGTGTACATACCTGTAGTAGTGATAGGATGGAAACCCACCATTTTCATCGCCCTCTACGCCAGTATTGTCTCTTTCATTGGCGTAGAGGGCTTCTAAAAAAGTCCCCCGCCCTACCTTCGGCTCCAGCTAGCCTGGGAGGGTCCAACTCTGGCTCCTCCCCTCCGCCAGTCCCAATTCCAATCCCTCTGGTCCCAAACACTACCCTGCCAGCCTCGGCCCCACCACTGTGGCTGTGTGGGCCAACCCTACTCCCTACCACCATGCCACCATTGCTGCGCGCCATGTTTCCCATAAGGGATCTACCTCGGTTTTCTCTTTCTTATTTCACCATCACCATCTTTCCCATCTCTCCCACTTTGGCCACCTCCACTATTCCCCAATTGCACACCTCCCTGTTTTCCTATCTGAGCCGTTTACTTTCAGCTGGATTTCCTAAGCCTTTTTTTTTGGTTGGTTCCCTCCTCCACGGTGTAGTTAGCAGCATTGTTTAGTCCTTCTACAACCTCCACTGTTTCTAGTACCTCCCCTTTCTTCCTCAAACAACTTTCTCCAAACAACCTCCCTTACTTGTGTATCTTCATAGCATGCTTACTTTTTTACTTCTAACTTCCTTCATTTCTTCATGTCAACTTCCAAACTAGCTTTCTCCTCTTCCCATGCACGTATTATTTCTTCATCTCTCCCATCTTCTATCAGTTTTTCTAGCTCACTTATTTGACCAGAGGTTTTCTCCAGCAAGGTGTTAAAAGTGGCTTCTACACATTGCTAGTAATTCAATGGAAGTGTTGGAATTTGTTTCCATTTTCTTTTTAGAGCATCATTGGCCTTATATGCTACACAAGGTACAAATGCTTTCAGGCCCAACGGGTAAATACAGTTTTGTACACATTCGTTAGCAAAAGCTAGGTGGTGTTCGAGTACAAGCTTGCTATGGAGCATTTTACTATATTTCTTAGTTTTTTGTATTCATGTCTATGTTTGCGTTTGCTGGTCCACTATCTTGACTTGTTTCAGTATTTTGTTGTGTTCTCTGTGTGGCACTTTTTCAATTCCCCTGCCATCTATCAGTCTATCTGCGTCAGCCCTGGCTTCTAAACCACACTCACTTCTCCCAACATCACTTTCAGTCCTATTCCCAACACGCTCGTAGCTACCACCATTTCCCTGTACTTGCTCATCTCCATGATTCACTCTTACAACTTTGTCTTCTCTATCAGGGTGTGCCCCTATGCTGTCTTCACTTTCCCTCACTAACCCATTGTCCCCAGGTCTCTCTATCTCATTTCTTCTCTCTTCCTCACTCTTTTCTGAGTCTGCTATTATGGGTATCACCTTTCTATTAATAGCCACCTCATTCACGTCTACATCCTCAAGTGATGGGGCTCGTCCATCCCCATTTCCTTCAACTAAGGTAAGCTGCCATATTAGAACCGGTTTTTTAATGGACTGTACAAGTCAAACGCATCGTCTGAGGACATTTTAACACCGCCAAGTATCACTACTGATGGATGCGCACCATACCATCGTTTTTAAAGTTTTCCAGCACCTTTTGTTTTGTATATCCACTCGCACCTCTGAGGGGAGGGGGGGGGGGGTTCGCGATGAGTGCCAAATTAGAACAGGGGGTGTGTTGTAGCTTTTTAAATAGTTTCTATCGTACAGACAACCAGCAACACCGCCAACATATCTAGAAGTATCCGAAGTGAAGTTCTATAACACAAAAAAAAAACATATAATCTCACTTTTGCATTCATATCAATCACATTCATCAAAACAAAGTAATTGTTTAATTACTTTGTGGTTGATTTGTTTTGATAAAAGTTTCAAGAATGTGATTGATATAAATGCAAAAGGAAGATTAAATATGGCAGCCTGGCTTTTGTACATTTGACATATTATAATTATTGCCCAATCATAGCATAACATTTCTGTGTGCTATCAGATTTTCATTTTGACATACAATACACAGGATCAAACATAAAGGTGATGAAAAAAATATTATCACGTTATCCACTGTAGAGCATAAACATCCATTGTTTGTTTAGTTTCTAGTTGGCAGCGCTTGTTACGGGCACGTCTTCTTCCGCAATAATATATTCTTATGCTTGCAATAAAAGTGTAGCCTGTACAGTAGCGCTTCTTCTGGTTTGATGCAATAAACTCTTCCCTTTGATGTGGTTGGGTTAGGGTTAAACTTATGTTCAGCTTTTCCCTGGGTGGAGGAACAGAACTTGCATCTCATTTGTATCGTCATAATTCTCCATGATCATACTGGGAGTTGTACTCACATGTTACATGTAGCCAGTCATGTCCTCTTTCAATAGCAACTCACGATGTTTAGAAACCTTCACTATTTCGCTTTTGAAGGGATTTGAGTATACCTTCACGCTTAGCATGCTGGTTTATTTGGCAGTGGATAGTAGGCATGAAACGATTGGGTTCCAACTATTGTCATAGAAGCACGACATTGGAAGGTCTAAAACACATTGGTCCGGCAAATGAATTAATAATGAAGTGGGTGTATGTGAAGGGGTGGGTGCGGGATGGGTGAGCATTGTTAGCTCCCCCAACCGGGTCTGGGGCTCCACCACAGAAGCTTTGCAAGTTGTGCATTATTAACGTCCTAAACCATAATGAATTTCACTAGCCCTCGAATTACTGCTGAGGTGTTGGTAGAGACAGTGTACTAGGGTGCTTTGGTCCCAGTTGTTGTGCCCACTTAAATGCCAAGACCACCTTGCATTTAAGTTTATAAATATCTAATTGTAATGACTCAGTGAGTACCCTTCCCTCATCCCCGTATGCATTTGTGTGGTGCCTGGAAAACCAGTTTTGGTCAGAAGACACAGCTGCTAGCTTGTTATTTTACACGTAGGTGTGGTTATCTTATGACAGGCTCTGAAGAGAATGGCTCGTAGCCTGTTACTTCACATGTACGTAGATAGTTATCTTATGTTATGACCTAATCATACTTTACATGACGTAGATGGTTATCTTATGTTACAACCTGATCATACAATCATCTATGATCCCAGCATTCAACAATGTTTTCCTCCCTAAACAAATCCATTGATGCTATGGGTATAATTGTCGTTCTTCAAAACTAGCTCAAATTATACATCATCGAAGGAAGACGACCATAATTTTTTTTTGGTCTCAAGCGTGAGAAAATATTATCGGCAAAAGGACACAGTTTTGTGACATGGAACCAACGTCACTCTGTAGATTTTTGTGTTGTCATCTGATCATGACAGAATCTGATTCTCAGTTATACCTCTAACGTTTTCCTTAATGACATTCATTGCTTTCGAACTCAATCTTGTACAGATCCTTCTTACCTTAGTAGCTGTCATAGTAAGTTGATCAGTGGAGAAATGAAACCAACTGAAATGCATAAGTCAAAAATAGAACGTTTTGTACAAATAGTGTTCAATGACTCAATCTCTTTGGAGAGAACAGATTTCCACTTTCATACACTGAATCAAGACCTAGCTAGCATCAAAGTTAAGGCCCGCAGCGTAAATATGCTATTTAATTAGCACAGGTTTGGAATATTAAGTGCCAGAACTAGCAATCGATTTACACATGTAAACTAATTATTACTATCACCATTGTGGTTGAAATTCAGACAATGCAGAGTGTTGTGTTTCTACTGCTCAGTTGAGAACACTCATTCTCACTTGGTAGGGTATAGCCAGGATGTGTGGCATGATGGCCAAAAGATGGCATCTCTTCCCTATGCACCACCACCTCATCTGAGATCCACTGTTCATACGTGGGGGGGGGGGGGGTGTAGTGGTTGATATTGAAGCCAATAAAGTTTGCTAGGTACATGTATTTAATGATAACGTGTGCAAATTGTGTAGAAGCATAAATAAATGTAATAATCTTCTTCACATTTACTAAAACTGCGACATGATTCACAAGTAGTGTTTGTTTCACAGATGTCCACCAGTAGGCTGTCATCGACAGCATTGTCAAAGAGCAAAGGAAAATCATCCGCACTAATGATATCAGCCCCCATTTGGAAGCTAAGACTCTTTTCTTGTGAATGGAATCTATCCCAGCCTACGGCAAAGTACAGCCTGAAAGAGCTTATTACACAACAAAACAGTTGGAATAGTGATTCTGAAGCACTGTGTTCTTGGTTAATAGAGAGATACAACTCATCAATATCAAATGGAGATGTAGAACTTAGTGCTGTAGACGACTCCAGTCGCTACAAGTCTGTTAAGGAAGGAGATACTTGTTTTGTTCACGGTCCTACCTACTACTTGCTTGATAGACAGAAATATTCTCCTCTTCTAAACTTAAGGCCTTTCGTATCTTCTTTGATGATATTCCCTGATGTTGGCATTGTGTACAAACCTTCCATTGTATTACACTGTGAAATAAATTCTTCTTCTCCAATGACAAACACTGTTGCAAAACTTGCAGCAAACCTTACTGATGAACTGCGTTTTGAACGGCACTATGATCCAAATATCTCAAAGATCGTAGGCTTCGCCTTTCCAAATAGTTCTACCAAGGAGTATGTCTGTAAAGTTACTGTGGAATTTAGGAATCTGACTTTCTATGTCACCTGTAGAACATTTGAATTAGCTGACCCTGCCATTACATCTGAAGTGAATCAAGCAATTAAGGACCACTTGAAATTAGCTACTGATCTTTACAAAAAACCAATGAATCCGTACACTTTGGTTCCTTTTTCTAACACCGATATTGATTTGCTTTGCAAAAGTATTGGTGCAATGGGGCAGGTCCAAGTTGAAGGGTCGTTGAAACAAGTGGACTCGCAATCCTCCCTTGTGTTTCATGACGATAAGAAGTATTACAAATACTGTCCTGATAGTACTGAATGTTTATCACTTTTCAGTTTATTGGGACAATCCAGTGATCGCCTTATTTTCCCACAGCAAATGTTGCATGTCAAAATAGACAAAGCGGCACCATTTCCTTTCTTCGTTTTTCCTAAACAAAAGTTTCAGTTGACATCCTTACACATCTCTCAGTTGAAATCATGCCTCTTTTACTTAGCAAGTGGCATTAAAGACGCACTGGAGGAGCTGCATGGCACGTACGAGTATGCACATCTTGATGTACGGCTGGCAAATGTGTGTTTTGATGATGGCCATGTGAAATTGATTGATTTTGATCGTTGTCGGCATACCAGTGTAAAGGATGTAGCAAGCGAGTATAATAACCATTATATGTACACATATAGTGCTGGTGTGGCAAAGCCAAATGTGTCACTTTTGGATTGGAAACAGTTGGGTCTGCTGATTTATTCCATATTGAAGGTCTCTAAACAGGATGCTGACCTGAAATCTGATGACTTCAGCAGAATAAAAGAGGATGCCCAATCATTGGTGTATAGTCTGGTGTATAATCACATGTGGAATGACAACTGTGCCAACAGCCTTTGTCGTGATAAAACGGTTGAGCAATGTTTTCAGGATCAGTCACCACCAGCAGAGCAGGAGCCTCATCATAGTGATCATGGTATGTTCTGTAGGCACTGCTGCACACACATTATTCATATGAGACAATCAAATTAGTACAATTGTTGCACCACACACAATGTTGAAGTGTATGATTTTAATTTTGAATAATTGTTTGTTTCAAGCATCATAGGATGTAGCTAGTCCACAAATGTCATGTGTATCCAATTGGACTAAACTTTCTAGCATGCACGTATGTCCAATGACACAGCATTCAATTCAATCTCTAATTGTCATGTACCTAAATATAGGTTAGACACTGAATCCGAGGGATCTACGTGATTTAGAATCCCCGAGGGCCCTGGGCTGTAGCGTCCCAAGCAGTAACGATGGCGCTACTAAGGGCCCAGGGGATTCTAAATCACGTAGATCCCGAAGGTTTCAGTGTCTAACCAATTTAGACAATAGCAATGCGTAGGTAGCATTATTGCGCAACATGATAACAATAACAGGAGATATTTTAAGTGCCCGTGGGGGGATTCTAAGTGCCCGGGGGCACTTAGAATCCCCCCCGCACTGGCACTTATTAAGTCCTCCTCACGGCTGAATCACCTCCTTTGGGTAGCGGATCTGATTCAGACAGGGTAAGAATTGGCTGTGTGTAGTATTGTTCACTTTGTATGAAATCATTGGTATCTTTAAAAATGAATCTTCTTGAAACCACCATGTACTTGTACTACATGTATATTACTCCTTTGAACACACTGTTGTTGTATTGAATGATAGAAGAAATGATGTATTTATATTTAGTACATGTTTATTTTTCTTTTGAAGCCATGGAACAAGGATACCAGTCAAGCACACAGGGTACCTATGAAGAGTGTGAACCACCACCCAACAAGAAAATAAAAGGTGCGTGTTTCAATCGATGTTCATTGTTAACCTTTTTTTTTTCTAACATGCGTTTGATGTGTATATGTTGAAACGAATATATCTGTTTGGCCCATAACTATTTGCTGCTCTTATAATAGCTTGTCAAAGTTATGCAACTGAGTTCATTCATTATTATAAGTACTGAGAGGCACGTTTCAGTCTGCATTGCACTTACAGGGTAGTTTGCTCTGCCTAGTTGCTATTAGAACAGTGAAAATAGCTATGGTTTCAAAGCTCTCACCTAAACAGATAAGGCAAAGCTGTCTTGTGCAACGCTGCATGGCCATTGAAAGTTGCAATCACTTGTAATTTACTGAGCCAACAGTTTCAGTGTGTATCATCAACATCATTTTCATAATTTACCCCAGGCTCTGCATCCATTGTACTGAGGAGAACTCAGCCTGATCGAGGTTAAAAAAAAGTAATGTTTGTGGTCTTACCTTATACATGTGTATCAATTTTGTAGCCAAGAAGCCAAAGGCCCAAAGTGGTGACAGAAAAGCTGTGACCTCATGCCTGTGATTGTGTTTGGTGTTGGGGTTGACATGATCTTGATCTCACCTCTACCTCACCGTCCCACTCCTTCAATTATGAACACCTTTATTGGATGTCATTGTAACACGTGTGATGTTGATTTGTTATCTCATCTGGCTTATGGCAAAATACCTTATAAGGCTGAACTTTGTTAATGTGTTGTGGTTTTATAAATCGCGATACATCTTCGTTCATTGCGTCCAACGGTTTGGACTCAATGAAATTCTGTCAGCGTATGTAACTATTGTGATCCCATGCAGGCATTCCAGTGGCATAGGAAGGAGTTTGGGGGGGGGGGGGCAAACTTTGGGGATGAGCGCTGTTAGCTCCCCCAGACAACGAAATTTCAATCTAAGTTTTTCATTACTCCGCTCAGCAATCATGTGCCTTCGAGGAACCAGGTCATTTCATTCCCACTCACAACACCATTCAATAGCTTTGGCCTGTGTAGAGGCTAAGGTCCACTGAACAATTTTTCATTTGGCCTCGTCTTTATTATTTATTTTATTTAATTTTTATGTGCATTTGTTCTCACTCATGTATTCACTTCTAAATAATAAAAATAAGAACTTGGATATTACCTGGCTGTATCAAACAAAATTAATCATCACTCCATAAAGCACAAAAACTGAAAGGACCCAAAATATCTAACGTGGCATTGCTGTCTTTATGCACGTGCATGAGAAATCAGTTATTAGTACAGAGAATTCCTTTTCGGATGTTGGAGTAGTATAGTAGTAAAGTACAGACATATCAATTTATGTACTTCAGGCAGTAAAGATTTATACACCAGGCCCATTGTTTCACTAATTGTTCGAATAACTTGATCGAAGGTGTGGTCATCTTTTTGCATATGTGTTGGACATCCTTATGCATTGGTACCACCACATGCACCTTATTAGTAGGTAGGGTCATCCTTTTGCGTACGTTTTTGCATTATGGTTATGTGTGAGCATCTTATGTGTAGGATGCAAAACTGATGGTAAACCCAGCCAGCCACCATGGTGGCTGGCTGGGTTTACTCATGTTTCCATTACAAAGATGATCGACGATGTTACATGTAACATTTGCATGTGTGTGTGCGCGCATGTGTGCGTGTGTGTGTGTGTGTGTGTGTGTGTGTGTATGTGTGCGTGTGTGTGCATGCACGTGTATGTGTGTGTGTGTGGGGGGGGGGGGGGGGCAAATTTTATGTACCAAACAACAAGGTCAAAGGTCAGTGTGGTTAAGTTCATAATCGAAAAGAAAATATTGTGGTCAAAGGAAAGGTGGGCGGCAGTGGCTGATTCCGGGAGGGGGGGGGCACCGGGGGCACGTGTCCCCCCCCCCTTTCGTTCGTCTAATTATATATTCATAGTCGCGCAATATAGCGTTTTTAATTGCATTTTGAACGTACAGCTACAAAAAGCGTCCGCGCTTCGCGCCGGGTGGGAGCATATCTCCCTCCCGTACCCACCCCCTTTTAATGAAACACGTCCATTTCTCACATAATTCTAACTTTCATTATTGGTGCCCCCCCTTTCAAAATTCCAGGATCCGCCTCTGTGGAGTGTCGTGAATTCCACTGGTTCTAATAGGCCGATCATCACTTGGCCTTGCGGATTCTGATTATAATTATAACTGAAATCAGTCAGGGCCGTAGCGTCCAGTCCGGCCATGGCCGGACCGGTTTTAGCCTACGGTAGCCAACTTCCTAATACTATAATTTATTACATCCCTCATGATCTCCCACCCTCGCTTCCACCAATGGCCGGACCGGTTTATTTATCGTGGCTACGGCCCTGTAATTATCTGCCCGCTTCAGGCCCGATACGAAAAGTGGGGGGGGGGGGGGGGTGGGGGTTGCCGTACGATGATACGATTATTTATATGCAATTGGTGCCAGAGGGCGGCATTTCATATGAAAGGGGGGGGGGGGGGGGGGGGCCAATCCTATCCAGGATCCGGGGCTGTGGACCGAGCTTTGTCAGCCTCAGAGGAAGCCCCTAATAATTACGGAATTAATCTACTACTTATAATCATTTAATGGGTAATATTCTTATTGAACGTATATTTCAATAATTTTACTCAGCCACGCAGCTGGAACAACATATTAGTAAAAAGATTGAAGAAAGAATGCAGTCCGATACGCCTGTAAGCGACGAGGTGGAGATGAAGGCGCGCTAAAATTTCATGACAAATTATATTTTCTGCGAGCTGGTTTCGGTGTAGAACAGATAGCGCAGGTACTAGGGTCGCACGGTTTGCGTACCTGCCCTTAAGGGAAGGAGGCTTAATACTAATGCTAAGCAGTTCTTTCTATGTAAGGGTATTGTCGCAACGGAGGAGGTTAAGGGCGTGGTTACGTTCGAGGGTCGATAAGGAACAACTTAACCATATATACCACATGTACAGTAACGTACCACTGTCCCATATGGAGTTAACGATATAACACTATGGAGTTAAGGGTTAATGCAACATTTGGTTAGGGGTAAGTTAACATTATCAGTTAGGCACTGACTAATGACGTTTCTTTTATTCTTAGGAGGAAGGAGTGCAGGAATTGGAGTCTGTGGAAGAAGGCAAGCATCCACTCCAGTGCAGGTAAGAAATAAACAGACCAGACACCACCCTCACCTGTGTAGACCATACACCACCCTCACCTGTGTGTAGACCAGACACCACCCTCACCTGTGTGTAGACCATACACCACCCTCACCTGTGTGTAGACCATACACCACCCTCACCATACACCACCCTCACCTATGTAGACCATACACCACCCTCACCTGTGTGTAGACCATACACCACCCTCACCTGTGTGTAGACCATACACCACCCTCACCTGTGTGTACACCATACACCACCCTCACCTGTGTAGACCATACACCACCCTCACCTGTGTGTGGACCAGTCACCACCCTCACCTGTGTGTAGACCGTACACCACCCTCACCTGTGTGTAGACCATACACCACCCTCACCTGTGTGTGGACCAGTCACCACCCTCACCTGTGTATAGACCATACACCACCCTCACTTGTGTAGACCATACACCACCCTCACCTGTGTGTAGACCGTACACCATCCTCACCTGTGTGTAGACCATACACCACCCTCACCTGTGTGTAGACCATACACCACCCTTACCTGTGTGTGGACCAGTCACCACCCTCACCTGTGTGTGGACCAGTCACCATGTAGACCATACACCACCCTCACCTGTATGTAGACCATACACCACCCTCACCTGTGTGTAGACCATACACCACCCTCACCTGTGTGTAGACCATACACCACCCTCACCTGTGCGTAGACCATACACCACCCTCACCTGTGCGTAGACCATACACCACCCTCACCTGTGTGTAGACGTGTCACCACCCTCATCTGTGTGTAGACCATACATCACCCTCACCTGTGTGTAGACCGTACACCACCCTCACCTGTGTGTAGACCAGTCACCACCCTCACCTGTGTGTAGACCATACACCACCCTCACCTGTGTGTAGACCATACACCACCCTCACCTGTGTGTAGACCATACACCACCCTCACCTGTGTGTAGACCATACACCACCCTCACCTGTGTGTAGACCATACACCACCCTCACCTGTGTGTAGACCATACACCACCCTCACCTGTGTGTAGACCGTACACCACCCTCACCTGTGTGTGGACCAGTCACCACCCTCACCTGTGTGTAGACCACACCTGTGTGTAGACCATACACCACCCTCACCTGTGTGTGGACCAGTCACCACCCTGTGTAGACCATACACCACCCTCACCTGTGTGTAGACCAGTCACCACCCTCACCTGTGTGTAGACCGTACACCACCCTCACCTGTGTGTAGACCATACACCACCCTCACCTGTGTGTAGACCAGACACCACCCTCACCTGTGTGTAGACCATACGCCACCCTCACCTGTGTGTAGACCATACACCACCCTCACCTGTGTGTAGACTGTACACCACCCTCACCTGTGTGTGGACCAGTCACCACCCTCACCTGTGTGTAGACCATACACCACCCTCACCTGTGTGTGGACCAGTCACAACCCTCACCTGTATCGGAAGTCTCGCTAGAGACTTCCATATAGGTTTTGACCCCGACTATGAATTTAATTAAAATCACGCGACCCTACCGTAGCTTCGTTCCCGACGATCGGATCGTCTAACTTGTTGCGGCAATCGATCTAGAAGTCAAAACTGAGTAGTTTCGTTTTTGTTTCACGTCGTAGAACCGCGTGGTTGTCGAGAATGAAAAATACTGCCGTCCTCGTTCCCCTTCCAAAAATAATGGGCGGGTCGTCTGCTTCTGCTTCTTCTTCTTCTTCTTGAGAACTCATAACTCGGGACAGGAACACTTTTAAGCAATGAAAATTGCACCAATAGCTTTAGAATTTGCTGGAGGACTCGCTACGCCTAAAAGCCTATATACGGTCTTACCAATTCTAATTAAGCAAAGGTACCTAGAAAATTTTCACAATACGTCTGGATGGAATTAAATCGGTTAAATGAAAGGGGTGAAACCTGCGATGCAACAGTGATTTGGGTGTTAAAAAAATTAAGGAAACAAGTAAATAAAACCATTCTCTCTGAGAAAGTTGGTGGGATATAGGTTTTTCAGGCAAATAGTATGCTGGTGTAAAAAGCAAGGAAACAAGTTTCATCAGAAGGGAAAATGTAATAGTCCTATATTTAGCACAGAAACAGCATATGCCTTAGTCGAAGTGTGCTAAATATAGGACTATTACATTTTCCCTTCTGATGAAACTTGTTTCCTTGCTTTTTACACCAGCATACTATTTGCCTGAAAAACCTATATCCCACCAACTTTCTCAGAGAGAATGGTTTTATTTACTTGTGTAGACCATACACCACCCTCACCTGTGTGTATGTATATGTATGAGACCAACAATAAGGCTAGTCAGGTAGTCAACAGATGAAGGTGTAGCTACCATGAATGATTTGGTGTCTAAGTTGCATGTACATATCATAGTGTGGTCGCCATGGCAGCTGGGTGAATATTTAGCATGGTTGCCATGGCAGCTGGGTGAATACTTAGTGTGGTCGCCATGGCAGCTGGGTGAATACTAAGTGTGGTCACCATGGCAGCTGGGTGAATAATTAGTGCGGTCGCCATGGCAGCTAGGGCTATATCACCCTGGTAGAGTCTAAGACATATTCATATAATTGTAGTCATAGTGACAATATTAACTCCATTACCATTGTTAATAACTGTTGTACAAATGTTTTTTGCCCTTATATGGCTTACAGGTGGACATTGTGGTATCTCAAAGGAGATGGGAAAGCCAGCAACTGGGAAGACAACCTTCACAACGTCATCACATTTGATACTGTGAGTACTGGTGATAGCACCTTAGTGTTCTGTGTCTCCCAGGACAACAGTATCCATCAGCCATTCTATAGCACAGGGACTCATGGTTACAACACCATTTATGTTTCATGTGCAGACTGTGTAATTGGAGATGGGAGGGAGAGAAATCGTCTTGACTATATATGTATCTTAAGACATCAACACAAGGCTACCATATCCCTAACCACATCAACACAACACAACCATATCCCTAACCCCCTAAACACAAGGCTACCATATCCCTAACCACCTTCAGCACTCATTCATACATGCTTGACGGGTTCACTTGGTCACTGAAATGGAATGACGTGTTTTGCATATTAGTGTTGCCACATGTAGTATTGTGATGACTAATGACTTGGTCATTTGATCCCTCATGTGATGTCCAGGTTGAAGATTTCTGGGCGTAAGTGAGTGAGTTGGTGAAGGTGTGGTGTGGAGCTGTGATGATGTGTGTTGAGTGGGTGGATGTGATGATTGTGGGGTTGGTGATTGTGTTGAGGGGTGATGTGATCATTCTTTGCTACCTCAGTGTGTACAACCACATCAAGCCAGCCAGTCAGCTGGTCCATGGAAGTGACTACATGATATTCAAGGTACAACTATCTGTTATGTTAGCACCCACAGAAGTGGGGGGGAGGGGCAAGCTACTCACTGATCTGAGAACCTGGGGGTTAACATGAGGGTAGGGTACCTATGCAGGAAGCTGGGGGTTAACGTGAGGGTGGGGTACCTATGCAGGAAGCTGGGGGTTCACGTGAGGGTGGGTTACCTATGCAGGAAGCTGGGGGTTAACGTGAGGGTGGGTTACCTTATGCAGGAACCTGGGGGTTAACATGAGGGTGGGGTGCGTATGCAGGTAGCTGGGGGTTAACGTAAGGATGGGGTACCTATGCAGGAAGCTGGGGGTTAACGTGAGGGTGGGGTACCTATGCAGGAAGCTGGGGGTTCACGTGAGGGTGGGTTACCTATGCAGGAAGCTGGGGGTTAACGTGAGGGTGGGTTACCTTATGCAGGAACCTGGGGGTTAACATGAGGGTGGGGTGCGTATGCAGGTAGCTGGGGGTTAACGTAAGGATGGGGTACCTATGCAGGAAGCTGGGGGTTAACGTGAGGGTGGGGTACCTATGCAGGAAGCTGGGTTTTAACGTGAGGGTGGGGTACCTTATGCAGGAAGCTGGGGGTTAACGTGAGGGTGGGGTACCTTATGCAGGAAGTTGGGAGTTAACGTGAGGGTGGGTTACCTATGCAGGAAGGGATCAAGCCTATGTGGGAGGACACAAGAAACAAGAAAGGGGGGCGTTGGCTTATCAGCTGGGATAAGAAGGACAGACGAGACTATGCAGACGTTTTTTGGGAAGAGACGGTGAGACATTTATGAGGGGTGTGGTCACGTAAGCCATCATAGAGGGTGTGGCCACGTCAGAACAGTTGTGTGATAAGTGTGTACACTACAATGTTTCCCCCACACACACCACATGTACACACACACACCTGTACACACACACTACATGCACACACACACCACATGCACACACACACCACATGCACACACACGGCTAATGTTACTGATAGGTGAGGGCTTTGCAGACAGCTCTGATCAGGTGTGTGGAGCAGTTGTTCAGGTCAGGAACAGAGGTGACAAATCAGCGATATGGACAGCAGATCAGAACAGAGAGTCTGATGTCCGCAACATAGGGTATGTGGGTGTGGTTTACATGTTGCATCATTGCTGTAATTCTTGAATTGGGGTAATGTGAAGATCACTCATTACTTTGTCACACTCTCTCCCTCCCCCTCCCCATCCCTCCCCTCCCCTATCCCTCCCCCCCTCCCCTATCCCTCTCTCCCTCCCTATCCCTCCATCTATCCCTTATGCAGGCAAACTTTCAAAGATCGGCTTCTTACTGTAGTATTTTCACAAAGCATTATTTACCAGGTTAGTATTCAACTGGCTAATGTTAAGGTTAGTATTCAATTGGCTAGGGTTAAGCAACATCGACAGAGAGATTCCAGCCGAGACCTCAGAAAGTGATGATGATATTGAGACTGAGGAACTACCAGTGGATCAGGGTGATCACTTGCAAGGTGCCGAAGATGTGACACATGATGAAGATGTACAATTGCCAGAAGATGTTCCACCCAACCTCAGACGTTCGACAAGACACAGCCAGAGACCTGACAGATGGGGACAAAATATTTATGATCTATAGTCCCCCACTTCTTATGAGGAAGGGGGTAGTGTAGCGCATGCGCTATGACCTTTGTACTTGTATCTGTATTATATAAGCACGTATGTGATTGCATTGATGATCCTTTTTGCCACACCTGTATCCGACGCTACACATTGCACCAGATAAGTGCTACACATGTATACTGCACCTGATATGTAGTAAAACCCTCTTGCACACAGCTTTGGACTTTTCTATTGTCCTTGTAAGCCTGCTGTACTTTGCATCAATTATTATGCTAACACTGATGTCGATGTAAGGTGGTTTTTTTCCTGTATTTCCATCAGGCGATTGGTAAGAACAATGTAGCTGTCCCCTCCCACCTGTACAAACAGGTGTTGGCTGAAAGTGACTCCAGTGCTCCACTCATTGGTGTGTGTGTGTGTGTGTGGCATGTGTTGTGTTTGTGTTTGTGTACTTAATAGTCTGCACTCTATCATATTGATCGGCAGGGGCATTTGTAGTGCCAAACAAACCTCTTTGCATGGGATGAAGAACTATCTCAGTTTAAAGTCAGCTAAGAGCAGCTGGAAGCAATGACTGGAATTATCTTCCATTCTAAGCTGAATAGAAGCAAGGCAGGTGTTAGATGTTTAGCTGATTAGTATACTAGTATTCATATGACTTTGGGGCAGGTTTCTTGGTACATGTAAGGGTATTTGTGGGTTCAGTATGACTTCAGGGAAAAGGCTACATTTTAAAAAATTTGGGGTGTTGTATGAGGATCATAATAACATGGGGACCAATCAGTCTATATACTGTTAAGTACTGCATATAAGCTGCCCCTTCCCCATAAAAGACAAGGCTGGCATATCACAAATGCTTCTGCATACTGGCACATTTTAAAACCACGTTGGAATACCGTTTTATTTCCTAAAATGTTAAAAGGGTATGCAGAAACATATTCACGGTTATGGAGATACGCTAGTTTGTACACAATTAAAAAAGGATGGGGGAAGGGTGGAAGTATGTAGATGTAGTACTGGCAAAGAAAATAAACCGTTCTAACTACGAAAGCCGGGCGTGCAGTTTTGTACTTGGTGCACATGGATGCTGTGCTGATTATTTCGTCATCATGTGTTCATATCTCCTGTATATTGACTTGGCTCTGCTATTTCTATAGACCCTTGACCTCTGTGAGACTCAGGGGTGCAAGCTACTGTCCCATGATGAGTTCAGCAGATGGTTTTACACCAAGAGGTAACACACACATATCACCTCCACTGGCCTCTATGTTGCCACTTGTATTTACATTCCTAAACCAGTTCCTGCTAGTTGCGGCTTGTTTGGGCACCATCATTGTTTAATTCTCAATGCCTCAAGAAAAGCTAGTAATGGCTTATTAAAACACTTAAATAAATACAGCCTATTAAAAAATGGTTTGCAATACTTAGAGAGATCTATAAGATGTTGTGCTGTGTTGGGTATTGGTATAACTATGTGAATTGGACCTACAATCAAGGTCTTTAGCTAGAGTCTACCCATGATGACCATTACCATCGTGCCGTAACTTGTGTTCATTATGTGATCCACCCCAAAAATCATTTAATGAACCTCACATCTTGCTCAACAGGATCAGCAGAGCTTGAAAACTGGAGGATGTTGAGCATGTTTGGAAGGAACTTACAAAGAAGGGGGTTAAACCTGATGAACAACTAATGCAAGCATATGCAAAGAGAAAGCAGGAGCTGGAACACAAAAATGGCAGGTCATCATGCATATGGTAGCATTGCATACTTGGTTTAATGGTGATGATGAACATGTGTGATATTAGCATGAGTATAAAGGAATGACTGGGATGGTATGGGGCACAAGGTAAGCAAAGCTATGGTGTGGCAATGAGAGATGCCCACAGCTGGTCTACAATGGACTGTACTTTCGGAAGGAATTCCCCCCATGTTATAACATCGTCTTCCATTCCTTGGTCCCTGTACTGGTGCACACATGTGTAGTTTGCTATGCTCCCAAGCTGTTTAATCTGGCTTGATAGCAGCAGGTAGGTTATAAAATGAAAGAGGACTTTTCTTTCCTTGAGCTTGGATAGACTTGGCGAAGTGTTTCTGGGCCACACGGAAGTCTCTCTCCTTTGTGTCACCAAGGAACGCCATTATAGGGTATCTTGTTGTAATCGAAATTGCGATTTGAGCTGAAGCTGTTCTTTTAATACGAAGCTCCTTGGTAGCCAAAGGGTCATCAAAACCTGCATGGAGTGAACCCTCACCATCGAGATGTAGTCGGACTTAGAAACGATGACGCTTCCAGCTGACCTTTGTGGGTATTTATTGGTTTGTCGCCCGACAGCTTCTCTACCACGATGATCAGGTCCCAGTCGCTACGCTTGTGACAGGTTCCCCACAGGTGGCTGCCACAAACGTAGGCACATAAGACGTTTCCTTCGTCGATCCCAACGTGCGAACAATTTGCGCTGGGCTAGGAAAACGGTGGCCAGCATCACAGCTACGCACCTCTTCGGCGTCCATGTGCAATAGGCCTAGCTGAGCCACTCCCAAAAAGTTAATATCATGCCGCTACTAATATTAGAAATGTTTATCAAATATAGTGCTGCATATTAATAAGATATTGAATTCTATTACTACAAAACCACATGTTTTAATAAACCTGTGAATCCGCACGTGCTGCGTTTTACTTTTGGTGGCTGAACAAAAGAAGTCGTGTTCGCGAATAAGGTCAGTTTATCATTCACACATTCGTTTATTAAAAGTGTTGGCGGGTGTAATTTGTTAAGCTAAAATGGTGGACTTGAACTTTCCTAATGTAGAAGTCGTACTTTTTATCCGAAAACACACGACCAGTGTTATCGTTTAGTGATGTCGGATTCCGTGACGTCTGAACACGGCACGTGGGCGCTTGCAGCTTTCTTACATATCACAGAACGTCGACTGCACTGCCTTTTCTCGCCCTTAACTGTTTTTCGAAAACCATAGGTTAAAACAAGCCATATGTTAAAGAACGTGTGATATATCATGCTGAGAACGCGCGCATCTGTGCACATCAAGTTGCAATGGACCAATGGTAACTAATCAGATAACTAAGTTACGCGACCTTAATTCATGTAGGGTAGATTAAGGTATATCGCCAGGGGGGAGTGTTCGCCACCCTTCACTTCAAACGCGGCGCCAAAAGTACCTTACGGCTTTTTCTCTCGGGACAATACTACTACTTGGAGTCTGTGTTTATGGCCCACCATTTAAGATAGACTATCTACTGTTTCAGTTCTTGCAAAATAATGACGTAATCTTAGCTATCCCATTTATCGGTAAAAATTGTGCGGGAAAACCGTACAATCGCAAGCGAGTTCGGTTGGTGCAAGTCAGTGTCTGGAAGGTAGGTAATGATCTCCTGCGCAAAGTAACTTTAATCAAGGAGAGAGTGATCGTTCCTCTGTATCCTGTTGCTTTTATTTTTGGACAAAATGCTCTGGCATGATACTTAGAGTGGGTGGCGAACACTCCTATTGTAATTTATGCCCTTAAGTGGTAGTCGCCAGGGGTGGCGACTACTACTTAACTCACCCAAGTGAAGTTAAAACACTTAAATCTTGTACCATTAGGCTTCTAAATGTTTCCAATTGATTATATATAAGCAACATGAGCTATTTATGTTGCGAAGGAGTATTCACCAGGGGGGTCGGGTATGGCGAAATCGAAAATCATAGGCCTAGGCCTACACCCATAGACTGGTATCATAAGTGACTGCTATGGCAAGATCGAAAAGATTTCTTATTTTTCAGGTAGTGGCCTCATCTTCAACTTGGTTCATGATTCTGAGAGATATTATGGCCTAGTGCCTGTAGTGTATGCCAATGATGTATCTGCTTTTTCACACTTGCTTGTATGGATTTCAATAAAATGATAAAATTACTCCTAAACATTTACATGTACACTCCACAGTTAAACCTAACATAATGGAGCAACGCTATTTAAAGTACTCGGTTAAGTCAATGGAGTCAGTCAGCTTTAAGGGAGATAAGAGAGGGACGCATGTCTTGCGAGGCAGCAGCCAAGGCATTTGGAGTCCCAAGAACAACATTGCGGGACAAGCTTGCTGGGAAAAGCCCAGAAGAAAGACAAATTGGACCAAATTCAGTGCTGACCAAAGCTGAGGGGACTGCTTTGGTAACCTTCTGCATAAAGCTATTGAAGTGTGGTTTTCCCATCAACCGTGACGATTTGTTTAACACTGTGCAGAAGATTGTGAAAGAAGATGGCAGGAAAAACCCTTTTACTGATGACAAGCCTGGGTTTTACTGGTTTCAAGGATTTATGAGGCGTAATCCACAGCTTACAGAGCGGTTCCCTGAACGGCTGACAGGTGGAAGGGCTGTTGTAACAGAAGAACGTATAAGGAAGTGGTTTGTTGACATTGATGATTATGTCTGTGTGGGTGTGGCATGGGTGTGGTTAGAGAACTAGAATAGCAAGTGGGACTAGCTGTACTTCCTGAGACAACTTGTGCTAGTAGAAATGGTGGTTCCACTGATGAGGTGATCAGGGTTGACAACAAAGCTAGATGGACTCTGGTTGTCAATGACATAACATCCCCTCTGTGGGTCCAGCTGTGAGTTGACCTGCACAATGTCACCTGGGAGGACCGCCGTTTGAACCCTGACCCCAATAAAGAGGGGGGAAAGAGATGTTGGTGAAAGAGAAGAGAGAACATCAGAGAGGTGTGTAAAAAGACACATCAGAGGAGAGGTGTGTAAAGGGACACATCAGAGGAGAGGTGTGTAAAGGGACACATCAGAGGAGAGGTGTGTAAAGGGACACATCTGAGGAGAGGTGTGTAAAGGGACACATCAGAAGAGAGGTGTGTAAAGGGACACATCAGAGGCGAGGTGTGTAAAGGGACACATCAGAGGAGAGGTGTGTAAAGGGACACATCAGAGGAGAGGTGTAAAGTGACACATCAGAGGAGAGGTGTGTAAAGGGACACATCAGAGGAGAGGTGTGTAAAGTGACACATCAGAGGAGTGATGCATTATGAAAAGGTTTACAATACAAAACGCATGTCTAATTCATAGGGATGTATGAAAGGGAAACACAAGTATTTTGCTAGGTCTCTGTACGTATTGATGTACAAAACAACTGTACTGGTAGGATTCTGTCCTGTTGAAGGATATGATTATACGATGAGAACCACACGGCTTAAACACAATTGCAGTATTGATGGCACGGGCGTGAAACCTGTACAACAGTACACAACTCTCTCGTCAACAAACCTTCATCTGTAAAAAAGCTGCAGGTGAGAAAAAGAGATTCTTTTGCACATACCTCAAATCGCTCCAAAGACAAACAAAGTAACTTCGCGGTAAGGCACTGTAAGCGAGGAAACAAAAATCATAAGCCCAACAATAATACAACAACTTACAGATTGGATGGAGTATACCGTAATGCGAAAGGCATAACTCTTGCCAGCAAACGTACAAAAAATCACAGACTTTGACACATTTGCATACCTCATGGTGCTCCAGAGTATGACGTGGAAAGGGTAAGCGAGAGGAAAAATAAGTATCAGACATCAACTTACATAACGAAAAGCACGTACTTTCGCGTTGCAACCTATTCCTGTAGACGAATAAAGGGGGTTCGACGCAACAAAAATGGCGCCTACTGACACATTAACCTGATGACGCTACGCCCATGAAGGTCCACACCTCCCAGGAGACCAGTATGTGTGTTACATCAGCTGATTTTGAAGCAATCAGGAGATGTAGATCTTCGCTCGTATTCCCCACAGTGATGACAGTAAAGTCGCTTGCCGCTCATTTGGTGACTTATATCACGTGACCATGACGTCAATAACTATGTGGACGGTACTGTGGCGTTTGTCGATTACCATTGTACATACACGGGCACCAGTGGCGATCTGGCCAGGGGTGCAGGGGGGGCATTTGCCCCCCCCCCCCAAGTGGAATCTAAAGGGGGGAGGGGGGGGGGCGCCAAAACGGCGGTAGGGCGCCAAAATACCTGCCAGCGCAATTCTGGCCAGAGCTCTCAGATAATAATATTTTGATTAGCATTTAAATAACAGCTTTAGCCGTATAACTAATGCAGCTGTGATGCTTCTTACGTTGTAAGTCTGGGTACGAGACTATATGCTCATGCACCCCCACACATGCACGTAAGTGGTGCAATTGTGGTTCGTTAATGCAACTTCATACTGCTCGGGCGCCCTGGTGGCGCGGGCCAGGGCTGCTGTAGGCCGACTAGGGATCCGGCCTGAGGCCGGCCGGCCTGATAGGTCGGCCTGGCAGGCCAAATTAGTAGAAATTTTATTATTGCGTTGTGAATCAACGAAGCGTGTCCGTCGGTTTCAATGATTCCTATACCTTCTGCTCAGCGGCTCATACCTGTTTCAAACCCGGATCTGTGGGAATAAAACCCTGAGGAACTCCTGAGATTCACGCCATTGCGAAGGTTTAGTAGTACTGTAGTAGTGTAATAAAACACATCCGCTATCTGGTCTCATTTCAAGGTCCATACATCAAAGGAGTAGGCCTACACAGATTAAGCGTGGTGTGATTAGTGCCACAGGCTCTTTAGATTGCTGGGAATGGTGTAAAATGCACAAAACACAATTTCCCACTATTGCAAAGCTTGCTCGAATGTACCTGGCTATTCCAACGTCATCCGCTCCATCAGAGAGCGAGGGGTTTTCAAGAGCCATTTTGATCCAGGAGCAACAGCGATGGAGCCTGCATGTATACTTCCCCAACGGTTGGAGGCATCGATTATGCTAAAGCACAATGCATGGATACTTCGAAAGAAATAAGCCAATGCTATTGCTCAATGTGCTATAATTAATAAACTGTTCCATATTTATTCGTATCTCAGCATGATTTATTATTATTTCACAATCGATATATCATCTTCACTATTACATTAATAATTGAATTCTGAACAAGAAGTAAGCTTCATCTGTACATGTACAAATCAGTCATATATACTATATGCATGTATTGGCACAATGCAGGGGCGTGGTCTGGCCTGACATGCCAGGGGTCCTGCCTGACAGGTCAGGCCAGGTCTCTGGCCTGTCAGGCCGGCTGGCCTTTGGCAGCCCTGGCGCGGGCATTGTTTTGTTAACATATATAATAATATTATTTGTTAATGCCATGTGTACTTGTTACTGCTACATTGTATCTGTGCCCAACTATAATGATGTGACTGTCGGATGGAAAACGGAAACAATCAGGAGCTTGTAGCAGGAAGAGAGTAAGCTGGGTGCGTTCATGAAGAATTATATAGCGCTAAGTGCATCGACTGTCTCTGTTGATAGCGACCTTGTGGTGGCTGTTGTCCAGGTCACGCCGGTGCAGTCCCCATATGACAATGTTCCGGCGGTTATTGTGTCAGGATCTGATCAGGTTCTCGATCCAGTCGCACCAATAGTAAATGTCGAAAAACTGTAGCATAACAAGAACAGCACTTTCGCCTCTTTAGAAAAAACAGCACCACATTCTAACGAAGAAGCACCAAGTGTGGATTGTGAATCACTTCTTAGTTAAACGTCCGTGCAAATTGACTCACGTCCAATTAATCTAATGACTCTCAGTGATGAAGTCGGTAGTAATGACCCAATATCTAAAAATGTTTCAGATCTAACATCATCAACAACAGCAGTGAGAACTGACTCAACTCAGGCATTTGCAGCAAAGTTTGGAATTTATTTTGATAGCAAAACCGGTGTATTGTATCCTGTAGCGTTGCTTGGTTGCAGATTAAGTGTTTGTGAAAAACATGATGTCATTAAATTTGGTCCTTGTCAGCCATCAGAGCATGTCTCTCAGAAGAGTATGCAACGGCGGCACTGTTCTAAAAAGGTATTTGTTCACTCTGATGGTGTAAGGCAGCAGTGGATATCATACTCTGAGTAAAGATGCTTTGTTCTGCCTACCCTGTCTCTTGTTTAGTGATGCCACTTTGAGAGGTGAACATTGGAGAGCCAACCAGGGGAAATGCATTCACAACTAAAGGATTTTGTACCTGGAAGAAGCAATACAGTGCAGTTTTAAAACATGAGTTGTCTTGTGCCCACAAGAATGCTATTGTATCCCAGGCACTTTTTATGCAAGATGACACAGTTCAAAAAGCTTTTGCAAGAGCGGATGGTGTTGAGAAAGCTCACAAACGAGCAGTTATGCTAAGAACAAGAACGTATTGTCAACGTTTTGATGTTTCTTGGTCGTCAAGGTCTTCCTCTAAGAGGGCATTGGGAGATGATGACAGACAGCTGTATAAATACAGGGTACTTCGTTGAAGCTCTAAAATTGCTTTCCACTTACGACCCACCACCGCGGGAGCATTTAGAAAAGATAATTGAGCGTCAGTCCACTAGTGCAGGCTCATCAGGAAAGATAGGACGTGGCTCTGTACTGACCATTATGAGCTGCTAGTCCCAGAATAAGCTGATATCCATCATCAATGAACACATTACTTGCACAATTGTTAAAGCAATTCAAAATTGCAGAGCTTGGTCACTTATGGCAGACACAACTCCAGACATTAGAGCAGGTGAGTATTTGTGTTCGAATAGTCAATTTGAATGGTCATGTATCAGGACACTGTCTGGCTTGCCAGCGAGCTCCAGGATCTTCCGCAGAAGACTTGTATAGAGACATTATGTCAGTGCTGCAGTTTAGAGACGTGTCCTTTGACAGGCTAATAGCTCAAGCATATGATGGTGCATCCAACATGAGTGGCTGCTACAATGGACTACAATCCCTTTTTCAAACACGCATAACAGTGTTTTCTCCAGAGCGTGGCACTTCAATAGCTCCAGGCTTATGAATAAAAGTGATTACTACGTGTTAAGTAAACTGGGTAGATAGGTGATAAAGATTGGTTCATGGGCCACGCTATAGCATACTGCAGTGGGTCGAGCTCGTTCCTTAAAATTGTACACTTTTTTTCCGGACATAATCGCGAGTAACTTATATAATCAGCTTGTTTATTCCTAGGTCTAATAGTCAATATACAATCCTTGCGGAGGGACGTGCATGGAACAGATACCAGAACTGCCGCTCTCCTGGTATTTGCATATTTCACATAGAAGTCCTATCACGATGCCAGCTGTATCTTCAGTTGGAACTAGCCAGGGATAGTCTTCTTTCCACGATGAACAGTACCTATTTTATGACCTCCTTTGCATTTTTTACGTACAGTTGAAATCTCTACTTCGCTTGACCTGCTATAACGCCTGAGCTATTATGCTATGTTGCCTGGTTATATAGTACTAAAAACGCGCTGAGGGGGGTTTTGTGGGGATATAATTAGAAACATTTAATGATGTAAGGTATATAAATTAAAATTTACAGAGAAACCACAGATGACAAAGCAACCAAGTGCTAATTAAATTCATAGCCCACACATTTATCTCCTGGAATGCGCCACACTGTAGCATGGCGCTGGGGGAAACACTGCATAAACCCCAACATCTTGTATGTGCACTGCCTGAATTTAGTCATATCAGATGCAGCAGCCATTTCTGTAGATGTTGTGACCCTATTTGGGAATTGGAAGCTCTTTATCTCTTGTTTACCCGATTCCCAAAGGTACATGGTTTGTTTGAAGACGTTCAGACCAGTATCAAATTCACAATATATATTTTTGTCCACAACAAACGATATTGAATCACCCGGGTTTTGCGAAAACGTATTGAAACGCCCCCATATTTCAGAGTGCAATGCAATAAACTGGTAAGGTTGCTATGGCAACTATCAATTGAATTATTTTGTGGGATCATTGAACAAAGATTTGGTATAATAAGAATAGCTACAAGAAGTACCCAAACAGAAAAGCGGCATGTTGAATTTGCAGAAAATACAAATTCCAAATACAAGAGTCCTTATCATGCGATTCAATAATTGATCAGTTTGCACGGAGTTCATCGGAGCTCTCCAAAGCATTATTATAACACTAACTTTCTCATCAATCATATATAGCATGTACATCCCCATTTGCATTAAATTTGATACCTAAGCCTCCTTCCTGTGTACATTTATATGATTTATGGGTGGTGAGTAGGGGGGGGGGGGGGCGCCATAAAAGTGTTTTGCCCCCCCAGATAATGAATGCCCAGACCGCCACTGACGGGCACCGTCAGAAAACGTTTCCGTGACATTTACTTAGAAGTCCGTCATGTTCGATAGAGACCGAGTACCATTGCAACCCAGCAGTTTCGCTGTGCTATCCTTAAAACTATTACACAAAATCATAACTACTGAGTCTGAGCGGGGGACTGAAATAAAACCTGTATTTGGGAGAAATGACTCCACATCTCTCACCAGGAAAAACCCTGATGGCAAACTCTCTATCAGGGGAAATCCACTCTTTTGGGGAAAACCGCTAACTAGCACCGCTCAGCTCAATACGTAACAAAATAAATCAAAAGATGTTTCTTCTTTTGTTCTCTGCCACCAATTCCAATGCCCGGCCGTGAGACCTGATCTCTTCCCAGGTGATATGATACACCTTAGTACCTGCACTTGCAGAGGATATGGGGGGGGGGGGGGTACGACAGCCGTGCCCGTTTACACGCAACAGGCGCCTTGATTGTCTTAAACTCTGCCACTACATGTGGCATATTGCGTACGCATCCCTAACACCAATCAACAACAAAGCACCTATGAACGCCAATCAACAACACTGCACCTGATCATATAGGAGCTTATTTTCTGTCGAATTTGTTCCTCAAACGACAGAAAAGTATATTCATCTGGTTGGCTTCGATTTCTATCCTATTCAGAAACAAACTCTGCAGTTATATGTGGTGCAGGACTTTCTATTCTGATAGGCATGTTGTGTGCAAATTGTGCAGAACTTGGATATCAATCATTAAGTTGTGAAATTATTCCTTCCGCTGTGATAAGGGGAAAAGTTCTACCATGTTATCTCATGAAAACAGCCTTGTTTTGAAATGCTGTGAAATAATAATGCAGTCACTATTCTTAACAAAGTGTCTAACAAAATGAAGTTAGTGCTATTAATCATAGGATATACAACAATGTTGGATATATCCTTAGATCACCTTGTACTTCAGGCACATTATTCACCTCAACGTTTAGTGATCAGCGTACCTTCTGTACTCTCATTTTACATGTTTGCGATGCATTGAAAACTTTACACAGCATAGGATCTATCCATGGTGATATATCACCCTCTAACATTTTTGTTCATAATGACTCTTATATACTAAATGACTTTGGAGTTTCCCGAGCTTGCATTAACTCTTTGAGCGTCACTATTGCAATACGGGTGACGTCGTTAATTGCCTGCTATGTTTTTAATTATGGCTACCCGTCGCTTATAAGTCGCCGTTCTCGAAGAATGACACAGTTAGTTTACTTAAAGATATTACTATGATATAAAAGCGTTTTATGATGTTTATTTTGATATATTTGGTGTACTAACTTAACACCGGATCCGTGAGAACAGGACATTTTTTTTGTCGAACCCTCCATTCAGAAAATTAGTCGGAAAACTGTTTCTCGCTACAAGAGGGGCATTTTTGGATAGCCCAACCATCGCTGAAATTGTTTGTGCCATTTTTAATCTTGTAGCAAGATTGATGCTAGATCTGTATGCATTGTAAGAGACGCCATTCGCAATTTCTCGGTCATCGCGGGGACGTAAGTACATTTTTTTCTCAAGCCCTATTCATCAAGTTTCATTGTGCTTTCATGCTTAGTTTGTTTACCAATAGAGATCATAGCGAATAACACTTCATTAATCCGCTTAGATTGTGTACAAAACGTTAAGCCAACTTGCCTTGGTAAGTCCCCAGACCCATGGAAAGTGACGTAATTCGTTATTTTAGTAATTAGTGCACGAGTCGAGTGTAACATGTTGCCATCATGTGCTGAGAAGCACAAGAAACCAGTGTGCACTAAGTGTGATACAGGAACGCGTTGCACTAAGTGTTGTCTATGCAATCCCCACCAACGTCCAGGTCGTCCAAAGAAGGATAGATCGTTACCAGATACACCTGTACGGATCAATCCGGAACGTAGTAGTGTCCATTGTGCAGTTTCTATCGTTGATACGACATGTGGAGAAGATAGTCCCACTTGCAGCAACTATGGGTCATCACAGGCGCATATTCTTAGTGTCTTCAAGTTGATGGGTTGTGACTGCGAAAGTAGCGTGCGACGGCTTCCATGTCTTGATATCCGGCGGCAAGTTGTTTACGCGGGCAATGATGAGATAGATTCTGCTAGCTTCTGTCGCATTGAAAATGTCTTTTTGAAAGGCATGAAGGCCTTGGTGCACTTGCTGCTCCCAAACTTGAAACTCAAAAGCGACTTGAAGAATGCATTCAGCCTCAAGTCTGTCGTTGAGTCCAATGAGGCCACCTCTGCTGATGCTTCGTTAGACAGAGACAGCCTTGCCACTATACCCAGTACAATAAGTGATGTACTAAAGCGAGAAAAGTATTACACATCCAGTGATGCAAGGAGACTACTTGTCACCCTAGCTGATGTGCCTCATGCGGATGTGGCATCACTCCTGTCCATTAGCAAGGACTATGCATCTGAACTAATGTTTCAGGCAAAGGTAGACAGGCTTTACCTCACACATGGTTTGAGACTTCAGGAGCATCATAAAACTCAGTCTCGAGTGCATAGAGATGTTGTAGAATTTGCTGTTGAGTTCATCTACAGTGATGACAACATTAGTCGCCTTGCCTGGGTAGCCAAAAAACGTTCACCTAATAGAAATCCCAGATGGAAAGAGCTGACGAACATGTTTGCAATGAGGTCCCTGGTGCTAAAGCACGACATTGCCAGCATGTACGAGGTGTACACTATGAAGCACAGAGACGTAATGCCAGGTAAGCCACCTATTGGGAGAACATTGTTTTACACCATTGCCAATCACATCACTGGTGGTGGAAAGGTGCAAGAGGCACGTGCAGGGGTGGACTATGTAAAGGTCAATTTCCACATTGACAACTTTGCCATTGTGGACAGGTTGATCAATATTCTTGCACCTCTGTCTGATGTGGACCATACCCTGCGAGATGAGCTGCATAGACTCCGCACCAATGCATATGATTTCCTTAGCTATGGCTATTCCTTGCATGCAAGGGAGGGTGTGGCAGCATCTGATGGCACTGAAGCACACAGCCACCAGCCTCAGGAACACGAAGCCAAGCAGTTCAGGGCATACCAGGAACTGGAGGAGATGGCTTCAGCACCTGATCTTTTTGATGATCCAGACACACAGCAGGCATTTGTGGACCATGTAAAAGCCCAGCTCAGTCACTGTGCTCAGGCTACACGCACTGTCGTAGAGCAGAGTGAGTGCAGTGGTTTCAGTACCCATTCACCAGTATTCTCACTAAACCTGGTTCCTAACAAGAAGCCCAACAGAGATCCTAAACTTGGTGGCCACCTGGAGTGTAATGCCTGCAGAAGCCCCTTTGTCTTTTATGACAGGTTGAGGCAAGTGGCACTTAACAAGCTGGATGAGGACCCCACTAGGCTAGATGAAACAGCTGATGTGCTACTCACTGTACACCAGTGTGAGCGCCGCACCTTTAGATATATGGCCCATGTGATGCAAGCCGCCCAGCAGAGCCTCAGAATGAAGCAAGCCATTGCAGAAATGGATTCCACCACTGCCTACCTGATCTTCGACTTCAAACAGAAGTTCCTTGCAAAGGGGTTCCGTGGGGGTGGAGATTCATACTATGGAAAGAAAGGAATGCTGTGGTGGGGAGCTGGAGTATTCATCAAACCTTACTCCACTGAGGACGAGGTCAGAAGTGGTGAATCAAATGAGAAACTCCATGTGATGATAGATTTTAGTGATGAGAAAGTCCGATTGTTGCAGCAGGTTGGTGTGGTAAATGAGGGAATTGATTGTGGAGTACAGGATGTGGAGATAAATGAGAATATGGAGGGGGGTGGATGTGCAGAGGAGGGAGAGGCTGATCTTGATGGGTGTGAGGAGGAGGGAGAGGCTGATCATGATGGGTGTGAGAAGGGAGTAGCTGATTATGATGGGTGTGAGGAGGAGGGAGAGAGTGATCATGATGGGTGTGAGGAGGAGGGAGAGGGTGCTCATGATGGGTGTGAGGAGGAGGGAGTGGGCGATCATGATGGGTGTGAGGAGGGAGAGAGTGATCATGATGGGTGTGAAGGGGGAAAGTGGGATGGATGGGAAGAGGAGGGGGATGGGTCTGATGAGGAGGGAGAACAGAATGGTTGTGAAGAGGAGGGAGAGGGTGATGGGTGTGAAGAGGGAGAGGGGGATGAAGATGAAGCAGGGGAGTGGTGTTATCACAATGAGGGAATGCAAGACAGGGTTGATGGGTGCGAAGAGGTAGACATGGGTGACTTGCAGAAGGAAAGGAATGTCAACTACAAGTGGATTAGTGAGGATGAGGAGGAAGTGGATGATGATAAGGGAGTGGACAAAGTGGATCTCCATTTTATTGACTGTGTAGTTCAAGATGAGCAGAAAGCTGATGGTAACATTGTGCTGTCTTGCTTAGAGGCTGCCCTTCATGCATTGAGACAACGGTTCCCCCATGTCACCAAACTAATTGTCCAGAGTGACAATGCTAAAAATCTGGCTGGCAAGCAAACCAAGCTGCTCCTTCCATATGTCTGTTCAGCTGCTGGACTAAAGTTAGTAGCATACTATCACAATGAGGCCCAGAGTGGCAAGGATGTGTGTGACACACACTTCTCGCATCAACAGTCCCGAGTTGAAGCCTATCTGGTGCAGGGAAATGGTGGAAGAAAAGTATCTACTCCCAAGCAGCTTGCAGTGGCACTAATGGAGAAATCTCTCAGCAACACTACTGTTCTGTTGGTGAAACCGGATTTTAAGGCCCCATATAGATCTAAAGTCATCCCTGCCATATCTGGAATATCTGAATATTATGCTGCTCAATATGCCACAACTGACAGCCAACAGCACATCAAGTTCTATAACTGCCTGGGACAGAAGGTGCCATCTGCATGTGTTCCCATTCCTTCCTGCCATGCTACTTCACTGATTAATGCTATGGGAGAGGAGGGCATCAATTTTACTGGTGTTGCTGTGCTTTTGAACAGTTTTAGTGAAAGTACTGGTGTGCAAGTTAGGAAGGACAAGGGTCGATACAAGAAGCGGACTAAAGGCATAAGCAAGAGAGAGATGCAGCGCGTGCAGAAGCAGCATGAGGATGAAGAGGCACTGAAGAGGATACAGGCAGTGTACCCACAGTGTGCAGTGTGCCTGTATCACTTCAAGTCACAACTATTGCTTGCAAAACATGTGTGCAGTGGGGTGATGGAACACCAAGATGTACTCAGTATTGCAATGCGGTATGCTAACACTCTTCTGGCCACAATGGACTTCACTGTTTCTGGTGCTGTAGACCGAGCATCTAACTTGCTTACAGATGACAGCAATCTGACATATGCCACATTTGAGTTCAATTTCTATGCAGGATGGGCCCATACACGAAAAAATATGCAACCAGAGCTGACCACCAGGGTAACTAGGCTGATACATGAGTGCTGGAAGGCTGGCGAGAACAAAGATCTAGGGAGAGTTAAGATCTCAGCCGATGGTGTGTTTTGTAGATTAGATGAGCTGCAGTCACAGAAAATGATTCGTCTGAGTGAATTGCCAGTGGCAGGGAAGATACGTGTCGTGTACCAGACCATTGGGAGGCAGTCCGAGCCAAAACTTTCAGATCGCAAACGTGGAAGGTCCCAAAGGAATGAAACAACCCAAGGAAGGCAAAAGAAGGCCAGGATGACCTTTGAGGACCTGAAGTTCAACAAGGACCTGTCCCAGTGGAAGAAGGAAGAACTGCAAACATATCTCTGCCATCACAACATGAAGAAAACAGGGAACAAGTCTGAGCTAGTAAGGCGCATCACAGAGTACATGAAAACTTTACAAAATTGATATGTTTTGTGCAGGATTAACATCAGAAAAGCCGTTGACAAGAGAGAGAGAAACGATAATCAACAAATGCGTGGTTTACATGCGAGACTAATATTAGCGTGAAGCTTTAATAGGACCTCCGCCCGTATACGCGTAATTACTTATTTCCATCGTGCCCAGACCAATATGATAGACATTTGGCTTTGAACTCTGTCTTTCAGAAAGCTGAAAGACTGCAGTGCCAAAATTAGTAGAATTCGATGTTTGTGTGTAGAAATGAGAATATTTTCACTGTTTACGAATGAGAAAAACGTCACTGAAAAAAGTGTACTTTTTTCGGTGACGGTTGTAAGTTACGGACTTTGAACAAACACAGGATAGGCTAGGAAGTAGGTATGAAGGTGGGAAAAGCATAAATATTCATGTGGAGAGTTGTATTATTATAGTTCATAGCGTTTACGACAATTGGACAGCTTCCGACTAATTTTCTAAAACGTGCGTTCGACAAAATCAGCTCAAAAAATGTCCTGTTCTCACGGATCCGGTGTTAAAAAACAATGGTTGCTAACAACACCCGATATAGGCGGTCCCAAGTGGGTCGGGATTTGAAGCCTTCGTACCGTGTAAACTGTAAAACAGAAGACGAAAACACGTTATTTTTATTCCCTGGTGTTATTTCTAAGGTCCAGGTGTTTAAAAACGCTTCGCTCTGCCCTATTTTAGTAGAACAAGCGGGTGCGTATTCAAAGCCGCTAGTAACGATAGAGGCGCCATTACACGTACACCTGCAGGTGTTGGTTCCCGCTTTTCTTTTTATTTAAAACCAACACTCCAGTCATAGCTCCATGTCCTTAGGGCTTTTTGGTGCACAAAGTGCGTAATCATGCGACACTAATTGGTTTTCAAATACGTGTGCACATAAATGTGCACTTGGCTGTGAACGCGGGGGGCAATAATTGCACATAAATGTGCACTTGGCGGTCAAAGAGTTAATGGCAGCTTTATGATACATTCTTTGGCACAGTTGCCTACTGTGCAAATATGTGGCATTCAGTGCTATTGAACCTGTGAAAGCAAGTTTCACTTTAGTTCTTTTGGCATTTGCATTGAAATCTCCAACATGGGATTTGCCATGGGAGAAAGGAATACCTGTTTTGGCAGTTGCTTGCTTTAAAATTTTCGTTTCGCAGTCAGAAATGTTATGCTTTGAAATATATGTCCATCTATTGCCATCAGGAAGCTGTAGATCTTCTACATCAGCTTTACCCTTACCACACTTTACACCTCACCTCACACCCACACCCCAGTTTGAGATTTCAATGTGAATCATTGCTAAAGTCTATGGTGGGAGGGGAGGCATTTGTTGTGGAGTGGCAGTCAGACATGCCAGCTCCTCACGCTTTTGGCGTGAGACTCACGCATTTTAGGTTTCTCTCACATTCTCACGCTTGAAATTTATAAGCGAACATAGGGTAGCGTCACGTAAGTCGCCAGGGGGGAGGAGAGTTCGCCACATTTCCTTTCAAACGTTGGTTAAGCAATGTTGTGTTACAATCCACCTACCATACACTACGTAACAAGGAAATAAAAGGGGGGTAGCGAATAGTCTCGTACTCGCAGCTGCGAATGGATTACACCATCGCTACGCTAGAAGTGTCTGGGAAACTGCCTAACAAAATTGGTTCCACAATTTTTAACCATGCAATCAGGATGCAGGTGCTCCGTAACGTCACGATATTGCATTTCATTATTTAGGCCATGCAAAATTGATTATTAGTTTCTCGTCCCCGCTTGCATACGTTTTTGGAGCCCGCCATTATTTTATTTCATCACGTGACAATAAGAATAGAACGTATGTCACTTATAAATTTGACTGAGACACGGGCTTACAGGGCCCATATACCATGGGACAGACATTCAAGTGGAGACGGGACTAACGTTTTCATCACTGTTTTCTAAAATTGTCGTCGGAGCTCATCCTCGTCTTGTTGTCGATGAAGAACTGTCACATTCATCCCTAGATAAGGTTCATATTAGCCTTATGAAGGATTCATTAATTATTGTGGATGAGCAACTCAACGTCGATATGTTTGCACAATGTTTGGTCAGCACGTTAAGTTCATCGTGGCCCTTGTGAAGACACTAAGCTTCTTCAACACTACCAAATGCGTTTGAGGTTTTGATACAGTGGTCAAATCAAATTTTGAATTGCAATTGATTTGACAGTCACATTATGTTACACCATCCTGTATCAAAAATGTGACTGTCAAATGAAATGTAAATCCGACACGTTTTTTTTTTGGCTGTACATGCCACTCAGAAAACAGTACATAAGGCAACTCTACCAATTAAAATCCTGGAAAGAAACATAAAGGACAAGTTGTTGGAACAGTAATTCAGTGTGAAGAATGCAATACATGTGGCGCTTGGTATTCTCTAAAAGAAAACTCTCATTTGGTGATAAGACTTAGCACTTTCCAATCCATTCGGGAAGATGTTTCATGCACATGTTGATCACCTATTGATGATCTTTCACTTCCTGAGAACTTATCATGAGTAGTTGTTCGTGACTCACAGGTGTGGGGACGTAATTGAAGCATTACATTATTCTGCTGGATTTGAGGACATCTGTGTGCACTGTGCTACAACAGCTGACTAACTGAAAATCTCAGAGACTTCTTACCCCATGTGTTCTCTGTGTGCAACCAAACGAAGGAGCATATCAAAACAAGGAAGTCTACTGTTTGATGACTGACCATTATAATTTTTTGTGCATGCATGTCTTTTTGCAATCGTATTTGCACGTGCATGCACACATCTTTACAAAAAGGTCTACAGAATTATAGCATCCAATGTAAAATAATGAACAAATAGTAAAATAATGAATAATTAATGTTAGATCCTCGCCTACGCATAGGCGTCTTAACCTACGCGTAGGCGTTCGCATATCGCAAAGTTTGAAAAATAACTATAGCCCTACTGTAAATAATACAGCGAAATGAAATACAGTTTTGAGTAAATGTATGATAGCAGCATAAAATATACGCAAAGAATTCATGTCAAACACATCGCTTGAATCAAGTAATTATAATTGCTTTCTTGCTCAAAGCGCGATCGATCGCAACTTGGTCAATGTGAAAAGCCAGGCACGATGTAAATCAAATCCAGGCTTTGTACTTCCAGGGTTACAAATGGGAACGATCTCCTCATTTAGCTGCGTGCACTCATCGCAATAATATACTGTCTTTCTTTCACAGCAGACGCTACACTTCCGTTGCACACTAGGTACACGGCCATTGTGTGACGTGCCTTCTTCATCTTGCTCCAGTCGCTGACGCTTGTACTGAAACACTGGACACTCTCTCATGTTAGTTTTTAGAGTGTGTCTGCTCATTATCTTTGCAACTACTGTCTGTAATGGCTGTACAGTGGCCGAAGACGTGCGGAAGGCCCAGTGTCGTGGAACGACGATTTATAGGTAAGTAGCTGCAAAGATAGGCGCTCTGTATACTCTCTGTTGGGAGCAAGAGGATGAAAATACCAGAAGGCAAGATATGCATCAGTCTTGCACATGCCGAAGATAGTAGCAAAATTGCGATGCCACCACGTGTGCGTTTTCCAATGACGCTCCAACTCAAGGCCCCCCTGGCGTAGATGGTTATGGACATCAATAGCATTTGCGTTGTCAAAATATGCCTCCACAACTGCTGGCCTCTTTACTTCTTTATAGAAAACAACACATGGTGCACTTGTTCTGTCTTCTGGTGTGGATTGACAAAAGCGCTTCTTGTACGCAGGGCAGAGTGCTTCAGTCGTCCTGCTGGTACTAGAAATGAACATTTTCAGTTTCTTGTCACTCCAACCCACAGCCATGTACTGCTATCCATCAATATTGGTCTGGAACACACAATGGTAACCTCTATTAGTGTAAGGATATTTCTGAAGCCATGCTTTCGGAAACCGCTTGTGAGCAATCTTCACTAGGCCAATGAAACGAAGACCACGATGTTTGTGGAGTCCTTCTGCTGTCTTCAACGAAGCAAATGCTGAGTCGGCAACAACCGTACGGTCAGATCCACTCCAGTATCTGGTCAACCGTAAAAGTGATGATGTGCCAGAGCCATAATCCTTTGCATACTCTTTTTCTTGCATTGGAACCTTACCTTCTTGGATCTCCAGTTGCAGCATGATCTTGGTCTCCCCCCCAGGACAGTGTGCGGTATTCAGTTCCAACCCCTTCTGGTTTCCTTGCAATTTTAGTTACATGTGGTAACCCTACAACAGCATCATCTACATTAGCAGACAATCCTCGCCAACTTTCCATACTCTCGTCAGCACACAATATGTTACACCAGGTGAGATGCTCCCTCTGCGATTCCTATCGAACGAATCCACTGCACTTCGAATAGGCAACCACGGATCATCTGCTAACTCTTCATCGGTGTATACACACAGCTTCAAGTTCCGAAGTATTCTTTCGAAATCATGGCAGGCCATATACCTTCCAAGAGCAGGGGCAGGGAATGGCCCATTTGATTCTGTTCCTCCGCTCACCTCCTGAAACCAGAGGAGAATGCCAAAGAAATGCTGCAGCTGCTCATAATCAAGAGGTTTCTCTGCCATTTCAGTATGCAGGTTGGTGGCTTCGATGATGTTGCGCATGAGATCTGCAGGCATCATCATTTTCCAACAGCTCCGTGGACCTCTCGAGCAATGGATGGTGTAATGGAGCCTTGCGCTGATATGCTGGCCTATTCAGTTCAACAGTTACGTCACCCATTTTACGCCATTCAACACCATCGAGTACTATCCTATCGTCATCGACATTAGACCCTACTGCCGTGTCCCGATTGCTCCAGTTGGTCCTTCTGCATCACGCAAAATGCATGCGGTCATAAACAAAGAGATGTATTTGATAATGAACCGCAACGGATATTGAAAATTGGGAGTCTTACCCTTCTGAAACGTCGCTTGCTCGACGGGATGCTCCATCTTCATCTACTTCGCGCATCTCATCACTGTCACTGGTGCTGTTTTCATCGGAGGAAGTATTGGAGCTGCAGGAGTCTTCTTCCTCCTGAGAAACAGCCCTGATGGACGTTGAGGGGGGCGGAATTAAATGCCTTTGCTCCAGTTCTAAGGTCCTAGCTGAAAAACGCTCCAAAACACCACCATTCAGCTTTACTATCCATTTTCGTACCCGTCCTACTCCTTCCGACGCTTGCACAACTCCGTTCTGTGTGGAAAACTTGCCTCTCAAAACCCGCACTTCGCTACCAACTTTTATGCCCTTCGCCATTGAAAGCATGCACGCGACGATTCGTTTAAGAATTGAGAACGAAATAATTAACTGTTTGCCAGCCGTAAGCGCCAATTGGCGCATAACGTGACGTATTGAAATGACCGTAAGCACCATTTGGCGCAACGAGACGCTGCCACGAAACGTTTATTCAACAATACAATCGCCTTTTGTATCGACGGGTTTTTTTTGTTAATTTGAACTTTTGATGGGTTACCCTTCAATTCTATTTTATGCATAGATCGAGGGAGGTTAGCGGGTTAGATTATACGGTTGCGCGAGTCGAAAACAGAGATGGTGGGGATAAAAGGATTGCTTAGCAACCGGCAGGTGTTCTATCTTTATTGCGCTTTCCATCGTTAGCCGTGGTGGAACTATTTTTCTCGTACGCTTGGGGTTGGTTGCCTCGTTCGAACCGGTAGTAGGGAAGCCTGATGTGTGGTGTAGATGTGGTTTTAGATTACATAACACGAAAACATATATATGTAGAATGGCTGATGAGCACTAGACGCTGGATCAGGTGCTGGAAATGATAGACGATAATGCTGAACCAACGACATACGGTAGGACTTTGAAGACCTGATGGTGGAACAAGAGATTTAAAAGTAACAGAATACGACAACCTGGATGCAGCACAGGAGGCAGATGAATGTATGGATCATCAGGGAGACGTTGATAACTGTGCTGCAGGACCTTCAGCAAGAGTAGGCAGTGCACTTGATGAAGAATGGACATCAGAGTTTAGTGCTGTTACTGTGTTGGACTTTCTTGAAGATGTGATTCAGGATGAGGTGACAGTCAGGGCACTGGCCCGGAGATGTGGCAGTACTCACAGGGACCTGGGGAGGAGACAGTCAGGGCACTGGCCAGGAGATGTGGCAGTATGGACAGGGACCTGGAGAGGAGACAGTCAGGGTACTGGCCCGGAGATGTGGCAGCACTCACAGGGACCTGGGGAGGAGACTGTCAGGGCACTGGCCAGGAGATGTGGCAGTATGGACAGGGACCTGCGGAGGAGACAGTCAGGGTACTGGCCCGGAGATGTGGCAGCACTCACAGGGACCTGGGGAGGAGACAGTCAGGGCACTGGCCAGGAGATGTGGCAGTATGGACAGGGACCTGGGGAGGAGACAGTCAGGGTACTGGCCCGGAGATGTGGCAGCACTCACAGGGACCTGGGGAGGAGACAGTCAGGGCACTGGCCAGGAGATGTGGCAGTATGGACAGGGACCTGGGGAGGTGACAGTCAGGGCACTGGCCAGGAGATGTGGCAGTATGGACAGGGACCTGGGCAGGAGACAGTCAGAGCTCTGGCCAGGAGATGTGGCAGTACTCAGAGGAGGAGACAGTCAGGGCACTGGCCAGGAGATGTGGCAGTACTCACTGGGACCTGGAGAGGAGACAGTCAGGGCACTGGCCCGGAGATGTGGGAGTACTCACAGGGACCTGGGGAGGAGACAGTCAGTATGCACAGGGACCTGGGGAGGAGACAGTCAGGGCACTGGCCAGGAGATGTGGTAGTACTCACAGGGACCTGGGGAGGAGACAGTCAGGGCACTGGCCTGGAGATGTGGGAGTACTCACAGGGACCTGGGGAGGAGACAGTCAGTATGCACAGGGACCTGGGAAGGAGACAGTCAGTATGCACAGGGACCTGGGAAGGAGACAGTCAGGGCACTGGCCAGGAGATGTGGCAGTATGGACAGGGACCTGGGGAGGAGACAGTCAGGGTACTGGCCCGGAGATGTGGCAGCACTCACAGGGACCTGGGGAGGAGACTGTCAGGGCACTGGCCAGGAGATGTGGCAGTACTCAGGGGAGGAGACAGTCAGGGCACTGGCCAGGAGATGTGGCAGTACTCACTGGGACCTGGGGAGGAGACATTCAGGGCACTGGCCCGGAGATGTGGGAGTACTCACAGGGACCTGGGGAGGAGACAGTAGGGACCTGGGGAGGAGACAGTCAGGGCACTGGCCAGGAGATGTGGTAGTACTCACAGGGACCTGGGGAGGAGACAGTCAGGGCACTGGCCTGGAGATGTGGGAGTACTCACAGGGACCTGAGGAGGAGACAGTCAGTATGCACAGGGACCTGGGGAGGAGACAGTCAGGGCACTGGCCAGGAGATGTGGCAGTATGGACAGGGACCTGGGAAGGAGACAGTCAGGGCACTGGCCCGGAGATGTGGCAGCACTCACAGGGACCTGGGGAGGAGACAGTCAGGGCACTGGCCAGGAGATGTGGCAGTATGGACAGGGACCTGGGGAGGAGACAGTCAGGGCACTGAAAGAGAAATGTTTCAGCTTTGCATGGTATCAATTTGCAAATTTTTACAACACTTAATTAATATATTTGGACAAAATAAGCCTTACGCCCCCTATCGTAATAATTTTCCCCATAGCAATGGGATTAATTATGCCCTTAGAAAGAAAACAAAGCCTTGCAAAAGCTGTTTAGTAACCCATCATCGGGTTTTTAGCATGGGAATCAATCGATTCCCATATTATTTCCCAAGGTTGGGCAGTGAGTATAGTGATATTAATGGATTGGCATAGTACATCTAATTTGCAACCAACTGAACTCACTTGCAGTGACATCATTTGTGGTGTACTATTTCTTAGTGACGCTAGATATTATTATTTCTTGTCGATTTGCGTTGTGTTACCTTAGGCCGCAGAAGCGTTTGTAACTCGCATGAGTTATGTGTGTCCGTGCCAAATTAAATTTGTTAAAGCCACCCGTTACCATGCAGGCATAGTATAGGCGCAGCTAACTTTTGTCAGTATCTGTTATGGACCCGCTTCGCCACCGCTTAGCTCGCACACCCCAATGATATGATTAACAGCAAATCTTTATCTTTAAGAATACATGCATGCACATCGCATGCAATCTACGCAAGCTAAAGCCTTTCACTCTCTGCTTTTACAACACTTTTCTCTCCTTTGATATATTCTGGTGCTATTCACAGGTGACCTAGATAAATGTTTCACTGTCACCCTTTCACTGTATGGCACCCCTGAATCCTTCCGCCCACCTTAGACTCAACCTCCTGGCACCTATTCATCGGGTCATGCTCTGTCGACTCTCCCTGGTCACCTTTGTTCCATGACACTCCGCCACCATCCTCCAGCGAGACACCTGTCGCTCCAGCTCTGGACTCTCCCTGGTCACCTTTGTTCCATGACACTCCACCACCCTTCTCCAGCGAGACACCTGTCGTTCCAGCTCTGGACTCTCCCTGGTCACTTTTGTTCCATGACACTCCACCACCCTTCTCCAGCGAGACACCTGTCGCTCCAGCTCTGGACAAAGCATCCGCATTGGCGTTAGCCTTTCCTTTTCGATATTGCACAGTGAACTGGAATGGCTGCAGTGCAAGACTCCATCACATCAGTCTACTATTGGTATCCTTTAGTCGATCAAGCCACTCCAGACCTGTGGTCCGTCTGGATAGTAAAGGGTCTTCCTAGCAGGTACACCCTGAACACTCCTTTTCCACAACTGAGTATTTCTCTTCTCTTGGCAACAGCTTCCGGCTGAAATACGCCACTGCATGATCCCCCGCATACATTTGACTCAAGACAGCTCCCACTCCTCGATCCGAAGCATCCGTCTGCAACACAAAGGCTTTCTCAAAATCTGGGCACTTCAATACCGGCTCCCCGCACAGCAACGACTTCAACTTCTCAAATACCCTTCCACACTCACTATTCCACTGGACCTCTTTTTGGCTATTATCCTAGTGAGATCCGACAAAGGCGCTGCTGTCTTCGCAAAATTCGGGATAAATCTCCTGTAATAGCCCGCCAAGCCTAGAAACTCCGTCACCGCCGTCTTTGTCCTTGGAATCGAAAAGTCCTTGAGAGCCTCCAGTTTGGAGTTTTCTGGCCTCACAATTCCATTTCCCACCAAATGTCCAAGATATACGCATTGGACCATCCCGAACTGGCACTTAACCAACTTCACTGTTAATGCTGCTTTTTTCAATATCCGGAACACATCCTTAAAATGCTTCATGTGATGCTTCCAATTATCGTTGTAAATCATTATATCGTCCAGGTAAGCCGCTGAGTAGCCCTCAGTTCCTCTCAACAATTCGTCCATCATTCTCTGGAATGTTGCTGGGGCTCCTTGCAATCCGAAAGACATCACTTTATATTGGAACAGTCCATATGGAGAAGATTATTACATGCACGATTACATGCACGCGCATCGCATGTAATCGACGCAAGCTAAAGCCTTCTTCACTGCTTATTCACTCTCTGCTTTTACAACACTTTTTTCTCCTTTTATATATTCTGGTGCTATTCACAGGTGACCCAGATACAGGGTTCACTGTCACCCTTTCACTGTATGGCACCCCTTACATCCTTCTGCCCACCTTAGACTCAACCTCCTGGCACCTATTCATCGGGTCATGCTCTGTATACTCTCCCTTCACTTCCTGGTCACCTTTGCTCCATGACAGTATCCATTATGTTTAGAGGGCATTAGCGTGGAAATATACAGAAGAGCCAATGGTATGTCATTGCTTTAATTGTTCTGTTATGGCTATGAATAGACTCTACCACCATATATGGTAATAGGCCTATTTTCATGTATCTTCAAAACGGGTGAGTATAAAACATCAGGCCTGCATTGAAACTTATCAAATGCCAGTAGCTTAAGACCCACGGAACCTTAGCTTGCATGCTCACTTTAGCAGTGCATATGGGCCCACGCCATTTTTGCCAACGGCGCTCTGAAAATTGTACTACTTACCTGTGTGTGTGCGTGTGTGTGTTTGTGTGTGTATGTGCATGTGTATGTATGCGTGCGTGTGTTCATGTTTGTGTGTGCATGTGTTTGTGTGTGTGTTGTGGCAAATGTATGTGTTTTGTCTGCGGGGGTGAGTTATGGTTATCTCCTCTTTGCAACGTAGGTTTATCTCAGCGTGTTAACTGATATACCCATGGCCTGTGAATACCAGTCAGTATCCGAACTAGTCCAGGTCATTAACCCCAGTGAGCTAGCCAGGGACCTCCATGCCGACCAACAGTACTTCATCTTGGACTGCAGGCCCGTTCTTTCCTACAACTCGTGCCACATCAGTGGAGCGATCAACGTCAACATGACCGGAATGATCAAGAGGCGATTCCTCGCTGGTAAGATCAGCCTGCCCAATCTGCTCACCACAGAGGATGGGAAGACAAAGTTTTGGTCAAGCTCGGGTGGTGCCACAGTAGTTTATGATGACTGCACCTCTGATGTCAAAGACCTCGGTGCATCGCACACTGTTCTGCTGGTCATCAGGGCACTGGTCGTGTTTGGGAAGTCTCCCTATCTGCTTCGAGGTATAGTGGTAGCAGCAGAAAGAGGAAAGTGTGGTTTGATGAGGGAGGTGTGGTTTGATGTGGGAGCTGGGGTTTGATGAGGGAGGTGTGATTTGATGAGGAAGGTGGGGTTTGATGAGGAAGGTGGGATTTGATGAGGGAGGTGTGATTTGATGAGGATGGTGGGGTTTGATGAGGGAGGTGTGATTTGATGAGGGAGCTGCGGTTTGATGAGGGAGGTGTGGTTTGATGAGGGAAGTGTGGTTTCATGAGGAAGATGGGGTTTGATGAGGGAGGATGGTAGGTAGAGAGCTCTAGGGTACATTGGAGTTGGCATTACTTTTTGAAATGTGGTATAGATTGCTCAACTTTGAGGTGAGGGGGAGGCACTGTGTAGCCGAGGAAGGTGTAGGGTTCTGTCGGGTTATGGCCTAGAGGATGGTCTACTGTCTTACAGTGTTAGGGTGTAGGAGCCTTGAAAGCATACAAAAATGATTGGACATTTGAAGGTAACATGTGTACATGAATGAGATACACTTGTGTTTACTTCCCATATATGCTTGCCCATGAATTAAATGACGATCTCACGTGTGTGTGCTTGCGTAGGCAGTGTTTGTTGTTCGGCTGTTGGTTTAACTGAAATGAAATTTCCACATTACTATTTGTTTTGCACATAGTGATGTTTTACTTTCATGGACACTATGTACAAAAACAATTGATAACTTTTAGTTTCATTTAAAGTTGTTGACATATGTAATGTGTAGTGCATCATGTACAGTGTGCATAAGTGTGTGTGTGTGGCCTATATTTCCACAAATATTAATATAAGTGTACTCATTTGTTCTTCCAATACACCCTCACTAAACCACATTCACCATCTCACCCATTCCTGCATCCTCATTACACCACATTCAATCTTTCCATAGGTGGTCTGAATGAATTCAACGTACTGCATCCCAGCCTATGTGAGATTAGTCTTCCTTCTGTGAACAAATCAATCATTTCCTCTCCTCCTCCTAACCCCACAACTTCCGGTACGCAAATACACCCCACATTGATGACCACACCCACATTTGTGTTTGCAATGTAACTACCTTGGTTAGCGCAAAAAAATGTATAATCACAGGAAAGACAAAAGACACAATAGTACAGCAGGCATTCTTAAATAGTCAATTCCTAGAAGGTTCGAGATGTACATGCATATCTTGCGCAAGCGCATTAGTAGCGACAACCAAGATTATTGGAGCCTCCTGTTACACTGCTCCCTCTTCTGAAAGGTTGGACTCCAACATTTTAAGAGTACGGCACAGCTCCATAATAAACCGGTGCACGACGATTACGCCTAAGGTACCGATTTTGATTTTGCACCACCTCTTCTTGTGATGGCACCTCCTGTTGAGGAAGTTCATCATGTTGCATGGCCACCTCTTCTTGTGATGGGACTTCCTGTTCTTCATTCTGGATGTCACGCTCTAGGGCTTCATGCCAATCCTCATGAGTCTGCAGTTCAGGTAGCTCCTGCTGTCTTGGCATTCTCATTTGTCCCCTATCCGTTGGCTGTATCTCCAGAATTTCCTCATCGTCGTCCACAATCCTCAATCTGTACCCACATGGCAATGCTCCTGCATCAGAGGCAACTGATTTTCTACTTCCTGTGGTGAGTGGTCCTTCCCAGGTCTTGGTGCTTGCATAGAGGGGCAGGGTTTCAAGCGATCAAAATGGACTACCAACCGCTTGCGCCTGTTTGTGTCTTGAATTCTATAGACCAATGTGGACAGCTTCTTCACAACTCTATAGGGCCCAGTCCATGGACAGTGTAATTTCCTCTTCGCTCCTTTAGGGATAACAGGGTTATGCAGCCAAACTAAATCGCCCACCTGATATTCATCCCCATGAACTTTCCTGTTATACAACTCCTTCTGTCGCTCCAGAGCAGCCCCCGTGTGATTCCTAACTGTCGAATAAGCTTCCTCCAACGTTTGCTGCAGGTTTCTGATATACTCCTGTGTTGTCATCTCTTCCATAGGGGCAGCCCCATAAGCAAGATCGACAGGTAACCTCGCTTGACGGCCAAACAATAGAAAAAATGGTGAAAAACCTGTGGATTGGTGGACAGAAGTATTATAAGCCATACACACTAGCCGTAACTTTTTATCCCAATCTCCAGGGTGCTCATGCACAGTTGCAGCTAACATACTCAGAAGTGCCTGATTTAGACATTCTACCAAACCATCAGATTGGGGATGATAGGCCGTTGTCCGCATCTTGTCAATGTGCAGCAATTTGCAAACTTCTTGCATAAGCTTCCCCTCGAATTGTTGGCCCTGATCAGAGTGTAGCTTGTCCGGGATAGAAAATCGGCAAAATACTTCTTCCACTAACTTCTCAGCAACTGTCACAGCTTCCTGATTTGGAATAGCAAATGCTTCCATCCATTTAGAGAAATAGTCAGAAACCACAAGCACATAGTTATTTCCACTCTGCACTGGTGAAAATGGCCCGACAATATCGACTGCTATAATTTGCATGGGGTATCCCGCCTGCATACTTTGCAGTGGTGCTCGCCTCCTCTGCCCCGGACTTTTCCTCGCTGCACAATCAGCGCAACACCTGCACCACACTTTCACGGCTTCAACATGCCCTAGCCAATAAAAACGCTCCTGAAGTCTGCTCAAGGTCTTGGCTTCACTTAGGTGCCCTCCCGATGGTGCATTGTGCACTTTGTGTAACACATCATCCTGACTCACCTTGGGCACTATCAGTTGGAGATGACTATATCCATTGGCATCCTCATGCTGTCTTTACATAATGGCATCTTTCAACACAAGCTGGTTCCATTGCTCCACAAGTTTTGTGAATTCTCTGCAGGCCCCTTTATACTTACCAGGATCCGGTCTCATCCCCTGATACATCGCGGCCCAATGGCTTCATCACTCTGCTGCAGCTGCTGTACTGAGTGATCTAGTACCGATGTCGAAGCAATGCAAGCTTCTTGACTAGGCTGGATGTTGGATCTGGAAAGGGCGTCGGCATTCCCATGATCCCGCCCCTGTGATGAATCACCTCAAAATCAAATTCTTGTAGCATCTTCAGCCATCTGGCCGTTTGCCCTTCTGGTTCTTTGAAACTATATAACCATTGTAGAGCACTGTGATCTGTTCTAAGGACAAAGCGTCGCCCAAGTAAGGCCTGAAATGTTTCGCAAATGTTACCACAACCAAAAGTTCTTTCCTTGTTACTGAGTACTTCTGTTCTGCCTTGTTGAGGACCTGGCTAGCATATGCCACAACCTGCTCGCACCCATTGACTTCTTGTGAAAGCACTGCTCCCAGCCCGTACTCGCTTGCATCTGTATCTAAAATGAAATCATTGCTAAAATCAGGAAAAATAAGTATGGGGGTGGACACAAGAAGAGTTTTCATTTTCCCAAATGCTTCAGTGCATTCTGACGTCCACTTGAAGTCCCTCCCTTTTTCCATCAAGCGATACAAAGGCTTTGCGATACCAGCAAAGTTTCTAACATACCGCTTATAGTACCCCGCCAGTCCGAGAAACCTCTGCAATTCCTGCACTGTTGCTGGAGTCGACCATTTGCTTACAACATCCACTTTAGACGGATCCGTTGAAATGTCCTCACGGGAAATCTTATGACCTAAATATAACACCTCTTTGCGAAAGAATGCACACTTTGACAATTTCATCTTCAGTCCCGCCTCCCTCAACTTATCCATCACTACGCGTAAATTAAGCAAATGGTCATGAAATGACTTCCCCATAACAACTATTTCATCTATATACACTAAACATCTGCTCCATTTAACCCCAGCAAGCACCATATCCATCAGCCTCTGAAAAGTTGCTGGTGCATTACTTACACAACCCAAACGGCATTACCTTGAACTCGGATAATCCCTCCCTGGTTGAAAATGCTGTTTTTGGCCTGTCTTGCTCGCTCACTTCCACCTGCCAGTATCCTGACAGTAAATCCAATGTTGAGAACCATTTCGAGCCCCCTAATGCCTCCAAGGTTTCGTCAATCCGTGGTAGCGGGTATGCGTCTTTGCGGGTCACAGAATTTAGTTTCCTGTAGTCAATGCAGAACCGCATTGTGCCACCTTTCTTCTGAACGAATACAACAGGTGATGCCCAAGGACTTGCAGACGGTTGAATGACATCTTTCTGGAGCATTTCGTACAACAACTTGCGAACCTCATGTTGTCTTGCCACGGGAATCGACCTGCTAGGTTGCTTTATGGGTGGGGCGTCACCTGTGGCAATAAAGTGCTGCACCACTGCAGTACGTCCCAGCTCTTCATCCTTATCGGCTAAAACATCTTCATACATTAACAAGAAGGTCAACAATTCCTCACGCTCCTCCACACACAGTTGTATAACATCTCTCTTTTCTGTGCCGATATTCCACCCACCCTATTGTCCACAGGACCATGTACAGTCGCTGCAATGTGACAATCTTCAATCCTCTCAGCCCATGCAACTACCATTCCCTTGTAAACAGTAGCTGCTACTGGCGAGGGATTTACCATACGCACTGGTATACACCCCAACTCACAATCCTGTAAGGGGTTGACAACAGCACCCGCAACAAGAACTTGGGGCACATTCTTGTCTCTCAGGCCTTCTACCAACCAGGTTCCGCTACCACATAGAGAATTTGTGCTTGCTAAAACTTCAACTTCGCTCCAAACTGGAACAGTTACATTCTCCATCAGAGTGGCCATGGCCTGACACACCAAATCAACCTCCTCACATCCTGCAGTCTCTAATGGAATCTTTAAGCCATGACACTGCATAACCATATTGGGTACATCAATAATACAGGCATGTTTTTAAGTCAATGCCCCAATAGAGACTGGACACTTAGTGTACTTACAACAACAAACTCTACTGCAAGCCTTTGACCCCCTACCAATATGTCCATGCTAACAACACCCTCCACATCAACAGGACTCCCGTTCACACCTACCAACGTCCCCCCATTCCATTGTTCCATTGTAAACTTTGCGCCACCAAGTCTCATCCATTGTTCCTTTCCCAAAAGGCTGACTGCAGCTCCAGTATCAATCATCAACGTTAGGGGAACGTGATGCACAGATGCTGTGATGAAATAAGATTTTGAGGGATTAACAGCAAAATTAGTATCACCAAAAGACGATTGGACCTTTCTGATGCCCGGTCCTCTGCGCTGAGGGCAGTCAGTTTCCCTGTTTCTTTCTTCGCAGAGCACAACCTCTGGCAAAATGCCCCGTCTTTCCACACCTATAACACAACAGTTCTTTCTTTTCCTGCTCTTCTTTCTTAGTTGTTCCTTTTCCCGAGGGTAGCTGGTCAGTCTTTCTTTCGTTTTCCAACTTTTCCAACCGTTTTGTGATTGAGTCTAGCAACTGCACGACCCCGGGTTGCACCCGAACATTGCAAACATCATACCCATTCTCTGGTTCTTCCGCCTGCACCGCTGAGACCCTAGTCGGCTCCTCCTTCCTCATCAGTGCATAGGATTCCATTTCCCGAGTACACGACACTGCTTCTTCAAGCGTTTCTGGCCTCTGCTGACGCACTGCAATTGCAATATTCGCATCACTCAAGTCACCCAAAAACCTATCGAGGGTCAAAACTTCTTTGGCATCCTCGGAGAGGGTTGGAAACGCTTTGTCAGCCAGACACCGCAGCTGGTCGGCAAAGTCACCCCACTGCTCTCCTTTCTTCCATTTCCTTAGACGGAACTCCGCCGCGTAACGTTCTCTCTTACTGCTGGACTCAAACCGGTTACGCAGAGCATCCATAGCAGCCTGAAAGTCTCCTTTCGCCTCGTCCGATAACCGCTTCCACGCCGTCTGTGCCTTTCCCGTTAACCTCACCGGCAACCAATTCAGTTTAATGGAGTCATCCCAGCCGTTCATCTTTGCTACCGCCTCAAAATGGTCGACCCAGTTGGTCCAGCTGGAATCCCCAGTATAGGCATTGGGAGTCACCACCGATCTGGTAGCCCTCGTGGGGTGCGCCGTTTCTGGTCCTCCCGAAGACTCCGGTTGCCTTTCCACCATCCTGCCGACTATGCCACTTGTAACGATCTTGGTTAGCGCAACAAAATGTATAATCACAGGAAAGACAAAAGACACAATAGTACAGCACGCATACACTTAAATAGTCAATTCCTAGAAGGTTCGATATGTACATGCATTTCTTGCGCAAGCGCATTAGTAGTGACAGCCAAGATTATTGGAGCCTCCTGTTACAGCACTTTGCTGGAGGGTCTAATGCCACTTACCAACATGTTAGGGTCATACCTACATGTTAGCAACATACATGTATTAGGGTCATACCTCATGTTAGGGTCATACCTCACTACCATCAGGTAGATGTACTTTAGGTATTGTATGATCTTGGGCAACGTAGGCAGCTGCATTAAACTATACTTACTGTTCCATAAGAGAACGGTGGCTTTTAAAATATTGAAATGCCTTCTTGAAGACACTGTGTTGTGCTGAAAGTGCGGTCCCTGACCACTTCCAGCTGCTGACTATACCCTAAGCTACCCTACTTGCCTGGCAGCAATGGAGATTAGAGGATACATCTAGTCCTTTGCATGCCCTCCCTGTAACACTGGCAGTCATGCCTGTGTAAAGGACAGCTTTAATCAAGAGAAGTGCACAGCAAGAGTAGATACACAGTACATACATGTATACAGGCACACAGATCCAGTACGCATGCGCAATAATTAGATGTTATATTCGCTACACTATTCCCCTCTCCCAGGAACAAGTCCGTCAATAATTAGTCGTATTTATTATGTCCGAATCTTTTCGGCTTTTTGTGCCTTTGGTTGGACTCTCTGCTAGGTTGATCCGCCGGATTTCGAAATTCAATTTGAGGTAGTTCTGGAAATTCAATTTGAGGTAGGTCAGGCTCACCCATACCCTCTGGAGGTACAGGTACTGTAGTAATTTCCTCTTCAGCTACCATCTGCTTTCCGTCAACTGGGTTCTGAAATACTTCACCATCAAGTGGTTCTGGTTCGTCAATACCCTCTAGAGGTTCTGTAATAGTTGCCTCTTCTTGAGTAACGAGTAAGGGCGTTGTCTCCCGATCCTCGTCACGTTGGACCGTGTTTTCCTCCAAGGGTGTGGCTTCCGGTAAGGTAACACACGGCTTCAACCTGTCAAAATGAACTACAGTACGCCTTTGACGAGAATCCTTGTGTTGGAGCAAAATCAAAACATCAGTTATTTGTTTTACTACCCTGTATGGCCCTTGCCAATATCGATGCAGCTTTGGTGATTTCCCCCGAGGAACTGCTGGGCAATGAAGCCATACCAAATCATCTACCACGTACGGTTTCCCATGTGTAGCTCTATCGTATAGAGCCTTTTGTAGTTGATGTTGCAGTCCCATTCTTTCTCGAACCCTTGGTATGCACTCTCCAGACGCAGTCTCAGATCCAGGGCATACTGATTGACCTGTGAGGAAGTGGTAGACGGGGGAAGGCCATACATAACATCAGCAGGGAGGCGTGCCTCACAACCAAACATCAAATAAAAGGGTGTGCACCCAATTGACTCTTGCACACTAGTGCAGTAGGCCAGCATGACCATCGGGAGATGAAGGTCCCATCCCTGCTCATTCTCAGATGCTGCAAGGTTGAGGAGATTAAGCAGTGTACGATTAAAGCAATTTGCATACTTCCTTCAACAAGGTAGATTCAAAGTTACGGCCCTTGATCGGTATGGAGAATATCGGGTACTCCAAAATGGCTGACAAAATGGTGGACAAAAATACCCGCAACAGTCCCCGCCTCCATATTGGCCATTGGGTATGCCTCTATCCATTTGGTAAAATAGTCACCCACTACTAACACATACCTGTTACCTCTACCAGTCATCGGCAGGGGTCTGAGTATGTCCATAGCAACTCGCTGCAGTGGATAGCCAGCTATATCAGTTTGAAGTTGAGCTCTCCTGGTTTTGGGTGGTGACTTTCTGGAAGCACACTATTCACAGCTTTTGCTCCAATTTTCCATGTCGTGACGTTGTCCTGGCCAGTAGAATCTGCATCGAATCTTCTCCAACGTCTTTTGTGTGCCAAAATGTCTGCCACTGCAAGCATCGTGATACTGTTTCAAAACGCTTTGAATCCACGATTTTGGTACTACAAGCTGTAGGTGACGGTTAGATCCCCCTCCAGGCACATCCAACCATTGACGATAAAGAATTCCATCTTTCAATAGCAAATGATTTTTCTGCAACCAGAGAGTTTGTAGCCAGTAGCTACCACTAGTGGGAAGAGCAATGGGAACATTATTGTGTAACAGCAATGATACAACTTGCTTCAGATCAGCATCCTCCTTTTGTTCCTGCTTAAGGTCGCCTTCAAATCTGGTTTCAGCAGCCATTGCAGCATTTTTTACGTCATCACAATTGCCATCTTCAGTGGGAAGATCCTTATCACAATGAGGGGGTGGGGCTGCAAGCCCACATTGCTTGCAAGGAAGCCTTGAAAGTGCCTCAGCGTTACCATGCTTAGCTCCGGGACGATGCTGGATCTGAAAGTCATATTCAGCTAATATGTCCAACCACCGAGCCACCTGTCCTTGTGGATCCTTGAAACTCTTCAACCACTGCAAAGAATTGTGATCTGTACGTTTAATGAACCGACGACACAGATAGGCACAAAAGTAGCGGACTGCCCCCACGACTGCCAACATCTCTCGCCTTTTTGCACAGTATTGGCATTCAGCTATTGTCAGCACCCTGCTAGCGTATGCAACAACATGTCTGTCTCCATCTTGTGACAGCACCGCTCCCAGACCGTCCTGGCTAGCATCCGTATCTAGGACGAAAGTCTTATCAATCTGCGAAAAGGACAAAATGGGCGGTGACAGTAACGTACCTTTTGACGCTGCAAAAGCATCTTCACACTGTGTCGTCCAATGCCAGGGTTTGGTTCTTTCTGTCAGGGCAAACAAGGGTGCTGCAATTTGGGAAAAGTTCGAAATAAACTTCCTGCAGTAGGAAACAAATCCCAGAAAACGATGTAGGCTCTCTCGACTGTCGGGCACAGGCCAGTCACAAACACAACTAGTCTTGGCAGGATCTGCCTCCACGCCTTTCTCTGACACAATGTGCCCCAGATATTGCACACTTTTGGCACTTGCCTGGTTTTATTTTGAGGCCCGCATCCTTCAATCTTCGAAGAACTTCAGCGAGGCGCTGCAAGTGTTCCTCAACTGTTTGGCTGAAAATAATAATGTCATTGAGATATACCAAACATGTTTTCCAGCATAATCCTGACAGTACCAGGCTCATCAGCCTCTGAAAGGTACTGGGGGCGTTGGCCAGTCCAAACGGCATGACTCGAAACTGGTGTAGTCCAAATGGTGTGGCGAATGCTGTTTTTCGTTGTCAGCAGGATCCAACTCCACCTGCCAGTACCCGCTGGCTAAATCAAGAACCGAGAATAGATTCTGACATAATATATACGACTAATTATTGACGGACTTGTTCCTGGGAGAGGGGAATAGTGTAGCGAATATAACATATGTACTGTGTATCTACTCTTGCTGCGCACTTCTGCTGTGCCGTGTGGAGTTCTCACTGCCATTCAAGCTCTATGCCTGAAGGGGCAAATTGCTTCTCCAAGCACTTCTTTACCGCTGTATAATCAATGGCATCGTCACTTAGATAACCCATTTGACTCACAATACGCAAAGCCTCATTTTCTAACAGCGAGACATACTCTTGACCTTTCTTTTCGTCAGGGACATTCGCTTCTTTTAAATACAACTCCACCTGATTTCATCCTGCTGACACCACAACTGGCCTTCATTTTGTTTTTGACACATGCACATACATGCACGTTGTAAATTATTTGTCTCTACGAAGTCAGGTCTGTGGACTAGGCATATCTGTAGCAAACATCGGGCGAAGGTCAAGAAGATGGCTGGTTAAAGGGGGAAGATGGCTACTGTCTCACCTAAGGGGGGAAGATGGCTACTGTCTTACCTAAGGGGGGGGAAGATGGCTACTGTCTCACCTAAGGGGGAAGATAGCTACTATATCACCTAAGGGGTACCTCCTGCTGGAAGACATTTGATGATGGCTGGCATGTGGTGTGTAGTGTATGCCTACTGATCTCTCCCCTAGCGGAGCCTATTTCTAGGGATCTCTCCCCTAGTGGAGCCTGCAAAGGGATCCCTTCCCTAGTGAAGCCTGGCTCCCCTAGTGGAGCTTGTTTCTTGGGATCTCTCTCCTATTGGAGATCTCTCCCTTAGTGGAGCCTACCTAGTGATCCCTTCCCTACCTAACCCTGTGCCTTTGATAATGATGATGTCGTGGGGGAGGATGCTTTGGCCAAAAGGGGGAGGGGCTGTGACAGGCAACTTCGTACTGATAAAAATACACAAATACACACAGGGGATGAACATGCAAGAAGCAATCAAGGTTTGCTATTTGTAAGGGGACTGAGGAGGTAGGGGCTGCAGCTGTGACAGGTGGTGTCTGTGAGTGTGTATGTCCACCCACATCACTGTTCTCAGATGACATTAGCAGGATTCAGAGGGGTGTACACTGCTTCGCAAGCACAACTACACGGTCACACACTTGGGGGTTCAGGGTGTATGTGTGTGTACAGTTATTGCTTTGCTTTCTAGTTTGCTGTTAAGGGATTTGAAGCCAATGCATAGCTCATGCGAGTTCGTGTTGTTGTGGTTGGATAAGCCTTCCTTCCCCACTGGATGGTGTGGACCCGTGTGCCACTAAATATGTCAGTGTCATGTATTTACTAGAAGCGGGCCGGGGCTAGGTGGTTGTTGGAATTGAGGGTTTGTGGCTCCAGGGCCATTTTCACCTGATGTCCCAATCTAGGTTCCAATTGTACCCACCTAGCCATCCGGGCTGTAAAATTGCCTTCCTAGATTATATGTTGGCCAAAGGTGTCGTACTTGGCAATGTACTAAAATGCCTTTGTATTGTACAGCTTAGGTCTTCCATCCCCACTGGATGCTTGTGGTGTAGTGTATTAGGTATTTCTTCTGTCTTGCTGGTAATACGGTTTCATTCACTGATGGATCTCAAGGTACCTCTCCTGTGGGCAGTTGTGTTGTGCATCACTGGCCATTTTACACATAGTTTTATACATGTGCAGTGGTATCCCTTTATGGTGGATCTGAACATACATGTAGCTCGACAGGTGTCCTGGCACTCTGTGTGTGTGTGTGTGCAAAGGATGCAGTGAAGTTCAACTATTAATGGAGGCAGGAGGGGCTTCGGCAGAAAGACTATTCAGTTTTGATGCAATGTCTCTTTTTATGCACACCCTCCCCCCCCCCTGTCTTGGGCTGGTGTATCTGAGCTAAGGAGGAACCTTACAATAGCTGTTTTGGTTTTCATGTTACTTTCTATTCACTGCTCTTGTCTTCTGGTGTGTGTGTGTGTGTGTATGTGTGTGTGTGTGTGTGTGTGTGTGTGTGTGTGTGTGTGTGTGTGTGTTTATATTGGGCAGAGATGAGGGATCAACCATTGGACTGGAAGAAGGCACCACCAGTTCATGTGCTCAACTATTTGGTCCTTGGTGGAGAGAAGGATGCCAAAAGCAAAGAAGTATGTAGTTTTACGAGTGTGTGTATGAGTATTTGCATCAGTGTCTGTGCATGTGTATGTGCGAAGTGTGCATGCATGTGTGTAAGTGTGGGTACGTTTTTACATATATGAGTATTTGTGTGTGTGTGTGTGTGTAGTATATATGGGTATGGTTTTTAGAATGCTTGGCACAGTCAAGCAAATGTTTTTAATTCAAGGTGGTGGGAAAGGGTTTAGAGAATTATGTACAGTTTAATGGTTTCATGCAAATGCCAGAGGGCTTTATGTGGTTGATATGTGGAGTGTTTTGGTTGCAGTGTTGATGGTAGACTTTTTTGAGTTTTGTGGGGGTCCATTTCAGCCTGTACAATAAATGCTAAGTTAAGGGTGCATGTTCCCCTATCCCTTCACTAACAGGTGTTTGAAGTGTTCAAAATAAAGTATGTTCTCAACATGACCCCACTGTGTCCGAGTTATTTTGAAAGCGATTCTATTCGGTACAAGAGGATTGCTGTGATGGACACTGGCTCACAAAAGATGTCCAATTTCTTCAGTGAGGCTTTCAATTTTATTGGTTAGTCCATGTGTGTGCACTGTGGTGTGTGTAAAGCACTGTGGTGTGTATAGAGCACTGGTGTGTATAAAGCACTGTGATGTGTGTAGAGCACTGTGGTGTGTGTGGTGTGTATAAAGCTCTATGGTGTGTGTAGGGCACTATGGTATGTAGAGCACTGTGGTGTATATAGTACACTGGTGTGTGTATAGCACTGTGGTGTGTATACAACACATGGTGTGTGTGCAGCACTGTGGTGTGTATACAGCACTGTGGTGTGCATAAAGCACTGTGGTGTGTATAAAGCACTGGTATGTATAGAGTACTGGTGTGTGTATAGCATTGTGGTGTGTATACAGCACTATGGTGTGTGTACAGTACTGTAGTGTGTATGCAGCACTGTGGTGTGTGTAAAGCACTGTGGTGTGTATAAAGCACTGTGGTGTGTATAAAGCACTGTGGTGTGTATAAAGCACTGTGGTGTGTATAAAGCACTGTGGAATGTATAGAGCACTGGTGTGTGTATAGCACTGTGGTGTGTATACAGCACTATGGTATGTATATCGCATACAGCACTGTGGTGTTTATAGCACTGTTGTGTGTATACAGCGTTGTGGTGTGTGTATGTCAATAATGTCTTTTGAGGTAGTTAGTGGTTACCATTGCAGACCTCAATTGCATGGTACCACAATCAGTTAACTATCATTATTGAGACATGACGCAATGTTGATGGCGTAGGTTTGCATCATGCTTGCAACAGTACCCCCCTTAGTGAGGATCGAAGACGATCTGGAGGCTTTGTATGGCGTCCATAACAATTTATTGTTTGCTGCACTATGACCTACATGTTGTTGTGGACGTGAAGCAGCAGCAATTGTTGGACTCAGTGACCCGATCTCAAGTTCAGGAAATTGTCTCTCATAGGCCATCAATTCATTTTACCTTGTTACCGCTTTCATGTAGTAATGCATTTGAAGCCATTCTCAAGGATTTTCCATCAGTGATACAACCTTTCAGCGAGCACCTCCCAGTCCGGCATGATGTTACCCATCTACAGGCCCGCCAGTGTATGCTCGCCCATGACAACTGGCACGGGAGCGTCTCAAACTGGCATGTAAAGTATGCTTACCATCCTGTAGTAGCTGGGCATCCCCACTGCACATGGTACCAAAGAAATCTACTGGTGACTGGTGCCCTTGTGGCGACTATCGTGCTCTTAACAAGTCTACCATCCCTGATCGCTACCCCATTCCCCACATCCAATATTTTGCAGCCACAGGTACTCTACATGGTGCCACAATATTCGGCATACCATCAAATTCCAATTGAACCCGCTGATATCTCAAAGACAGCTCTTGGCATTCCATTTGGTCTGTTCAAATTTGTGCGCATGCCTTTAGGCCTTCGCAATGCGGCCCAGCCTTTCAGGGATTCATGGATGAGGTGCTTCACGGTCTTCAGTTTAGTTCCGCTTATGTGGATGACGTTTTGATAGCTAGCACCACCCCTGAGGAACACAAATAGCATCTTCGTTTGGTCTTAGAATGCTTTCAGATCTAATGGAATGACTAGACTCTGTAGCCGCTTGATTAGACTCTTGTTGACTCATGATGGATAGATATAATGAACATCAGGGTCACCAATGTGACGAGCTATCATGCAATCAGAATATATAAATCATCACTAACTTACATCACGTGGCATACCATAAGTTCTTATGTACGCAACAGAATAATAGCAAGCTAGTATGCTGAGTACTTTCCTTACAGACCATCTTCATAATCATCTGTCACACATAGGCACATGGTCTCTTAAATACCCTCCTGGGAGTGTATGCTTTGGATGCTGAATTGATGGCAAGTGTTCAGAGTTTTAGGTCCATGATTTCATTTGATATGTGTACATCAGTACTAACTAATATTTGGGTTGTGTGCAATTGTGTATGATGCATGCTTGTACAGGTCCATCTTTATCATTGCATTTCCAACTCCATCCATCCCCACACCTATCCCATGTTTTTCTCTCCCCCCCCCCCCCCCCACACACACACAGAGCAAGTGCGTAGCTCGGGCAGCTGTATCCTCATTCACTGTATGGCTGGCATCTCTCGCTCGGTGACGCTGGTCATAGCTTACCTGATGCAGCACTTTGGCCTCACCATGCAGCAGGCGTACCAGTTTGTCAAGGAGAAGAGGCCAGCCATTTCTCCTAACCTCAACTTTATGGGCCAGCTGGTTGAGTTTGAACGCGAGATCCTGTCCCACTGTCCAACCCAGCACCTGGATATATCAGCGTTCCTGCCAACCTCAGAGCAGGAGCAGCTGTCGGAGAACATGAGGGCGTGGTCAAGCGAGCCCTCAAGCACTGAGACCACACCTGAGCCCATCAATTGTAAAGAGTTGATGCCCCAGCCTACTGTGCTTTTTGCACTACAGCCACTTGTGCCTAAGACGCACCATAAGAAGTCAACACCAGTTCATGGTGTGGGCGAGACGAGGCCTGTGCCTGCGGTCTCACCCAAGTCGGACGACAAGACAAATCCAATTGTTTCAATGTTGCCTAGTAATGTGGCTTGTATTCACCCTGGACCAGAGTGTACTGAATTTCTTGCTGTCACTCTTCCCTCCCTCCCCAAAAGCCCTCTCCCTTCCTTTTCCAAGGGTACAGCCATTGCAGACGCGTCGTCATCGTCGTTGCTGTTGTCACATGACCCAGGGAGCCTGTCAGCTTAGAAGGATGCAATTGGCATTTGTAAGGCTAGCAGTTGTGGACAGAATGCCGCAGGATTGATCATAACAGAGACTAGGTGAACAGTCTCAGTGCAAGAATTACTGGTGTTTTTCATTTGGTGGGGGGTGGGGTTTGTGTTACTCTTTGTGACTCTTTGTGAATTATCTTCAATTCATGTCCTTTGAATGGGGGAGAGCGAAATTGTGCTCACGTCAAAAGTAACCACATATAGTCCCCCTATCCTTAAAAACTAGTCTATGCCCATGCATTTGGGAGTGGGCTACGTTTCTGTCAAATTTGTTGTACTCAACCAACAGAAACATGTATAATACCTAAGGGCACACACACACATACAAAAATGAAGTGCAGATTTGGGGCGGGGGGCGGGCATTACGTTTAACTGTTTAACTGAGGCCAGCTAGGCCAGGAGACATATGATGACAGCATGTGCTTTTTTAGAAGAAGCTGCTGCAGTCACAAATCAGTGACATACATTATTGTGGGGGAGTACAGTACACCATGGGCGTATACAGGGGGGTGGGGTTGCAAACCCCCCCCCCCCCCCCCCCAACCATTTCATATAAGGTTCCTCCTCTTTTATATGGGTGATGCCTTATAGTGGTATTAATGCACATATGCTGAGAAATGTACTATTCTATCTCTGGGTCTGGCATGATACTGATTGGCCATGCCTATGCAACACATTAACACATTGGCTTCACCAGGCCTCCTTGATATTCCATTATTCTGAAAAAAATCTATGGGCATGACGTCATATTTAAAACAGCATCAACAAACAGATATCCTGCCGAGCTTAAAATCCAACTTGAGTTGGCAACCACACTGTGTGTAATATCGCATTGGGAATACACTGCATGTCATTGCCATGTTGTAATCAATTGACAAGCTTAATGCTGCCATCAATGGCATAAAGAATTGGGTTTACATGAGAAACTACCTGACGATAACATTTTATAGCAGAATTATTGCGTTGCACACTCAGTACTACCCACAAAGTACATGCACCAGAGCCAAAACCCGTGCAAATATGTTTAATCTGAAACAGTACAAATGGCCTGTGTTATACAGGGTCTTTGCAAATGAACACAACGCTTTTAAATGAATATGATTCCTTAATAGGGTTGCCAATCTAAATGAATTTATGAAGTACAATAACCACGTTTAGTCAAATGCAAGTGGCATTGTTACGATTTGCATATCATAGCAGTTCGAAAGGTAAAATCAAATAGCTTGCAATTAACTAAATTAACAAAACAATACTTTTATTAATAACTTGATTTATTATTAACTGCAGAGTGATGTTGATGAGACTTTGAAAAAGTATGATATTCAAAAGAAGAAATCAAACTTGAAAAAGTTATATGAGCCATACGTTTTTATTAACTTTGAGTGTTAATAACGCACCACTAAATCATCATTATCAAGTCATATAGTGTTTTTTACCTCACTTTATACTGGAATAGTTTATGATGGTGATTTTAAATATTTAACCCATAACAGCATCAACCTTAATAATTTTAAAGCACGTGATGGTCTTAAATGCTTATAACGTACAATTGAACTAAGAAACTTGAAATCAGTACTGTTCCACTGCATATCCAGATTTTGTGTTACTTATTATTAAAATCAACTATCGTAAACTGCAATCTTGAATAACTTTGCTAATAGAGGGCTTTGAATATTTTGATTTATGAGGGTTTTGATACAGGTACTTAACTGCTTTCAATAATCTAATTGAATTTTTAGTATTTGCCTAACTACTGCAACATAACTTAAAGAAATCAAGCAATTTATTAATTTCAATCCTGAATTATAGGAATTTTAAAGCAATGCATTCTTTGGCAAACACCCTGTATAAGCAATAAGTTGTGACCTGTCATAGCAATAGACAACTTTGCAATATTATCATTTCATACTCCAATTTATGTGTAACAAACAAGTGCTACAGCTATATGATATAACATTTTGATAAATCCTGAATGTTGCCATGGTTAATTTGTACGTGTTGAGATTTCAGTTACAGCTCAGGCTAGTGACATGCCTGCCTGTGGAAAATGAGGCTGGCGAGGAAGTGTGATGGGTTGATATGGTGATGCCGCCATGGGACATGGTGGATCGCATTTCATCCACTGCCTTTTGATCATATCAAAACATATAGAATGTACAAGTAATCACTATTTATCATTCAAAATTTTAGTTAATATATTATTTGGGAATAGAAAGTCTGATGGATCAGTTCCAAACATACCTGTTTCTGATATGGCACTACAGAAATCAGAACTACTTTTTACTGCCTCCATCACAGTTCCTTCTGGAGTAATAATCCACTGATTATCAATATGAACAATAATTATATCATCTGTTGGAAGCGTGCATCTAATAGAACATGGCAATGGAGCTGTATGGATGACATATTCTATCAGCTCTGGGCCATGGACTTGTGTGTGGTTAGAGTGTGATGAATTTAGCTGTATTTTGCATCAGCAGGGACCCAATGGGTAGGGATGATGGGACCAAACTGGATACAAGACAGCACAGCGTCTTTGAGACACAGACAAGACACAAAAGATGTGTACCCAGGATTCTTCGAAGAGCACACAACAGGTACTAGAGAGATCAGTGAACTGCAGGAATTTAAGTCTTATAATCTCACTTGCTGCATATGAGGAGATCCTTTGTACCATGTTAACACTTCCTGCCTCTCGTTTTTTCTTGGTGATTCTGGAGTGGTCAGTCAGTTTCAGTGATGTTACCTTTCCCTCTTGTACGTACATTGCATGCCCCAAAAGATGGCATATGATTTTTGCTGGTGTTATGAGTAGCCAAATGAAGTACTTCTTACAATGCATACAGTTACATATTTATGCATCTGAGATTACATGAGTTTCAGCCCGGCTGGTGCCAGCACATACAACGCATGCGCATATACATATAAAATTAAGTGCGCTAAAATAGTTATATATGTTCATTCACAACACTACCCCCTTCGTTGAAAGAGGAGGCCACCGGTCTAAGCGATCGGGTGGGCGTCGGATCCGCGCCGGATATCTTCGGGGCAGAGGCTTCTCGGCAGCCACAGTAGGTACAGCTGGCTGTTCAACTTGGGTTGGTGCTTCAATCGGTTGCTGTTCCGTGTTACAGTGAACTGCCGGTTCCTCCCGTTCATCCTCATCCACATCAAACAGCTGCAAAGTTGTTCCCGGACGTCTTGGACCTCTGGAATGTTCCTGACTGAGTCGAACGTACAAGTTATAGTTAAAGAGGTTCCAACCTAACCCATTCATAGCCTAACCCACAACATGGATACAGATAAAAAGTTGATCCAATTATCACATCATGCTGGTGCCAAGCTCTTGGAGGGATGACCTACGCTGCATGAAGGGGGCATCCCGTGAGATGGGGAGGAGGAAGAAGTGTCGAGACACTCAACCACACCCATAAAGTCACTTAACCAGTTTAACACACCACACCCTGTCTCCAAACCAGTATTCCCACACATACTAATAAGTATGCTCACACATACTAACAAGCATGTCCACACATACTAACAAGTCGACCCACACTACAACCCTAACCAGTACACCCTCATGAATTGTACCTTGAATTGCAGTACAAAGGAATTAATTAAATGGAAACATTTCTTTACTTACAGTTTAGTGGCACCACCCCCAAACCTTCCTTGTGGTACAGTCCCTCAGTTCCCGCACTCTCCTACAGCATACAACCCCGCTCTTAAGATGGTGGGTGTGGCTTTACATGTCTCAGTGATTGGTTCCTCCCTCTGTCGTGGGAGGTGAAGTGGAGGAGGAGGAGTCCTCACGATACCCTGGGAGGTGGTCATAGTTGTCATTGTCTAGACTGCGAGATCTTGGACGCATGAAGAAAGCCACGCCCCCAGATGCCCTGCATGAAGAGAGGCTCTCAGAGGGGGGCATTGTAGACTATTTTTTCACAACATCCAAAAATCAGTTCTTTTTTTTTCTGCATCTACTCGGACTATTGCTACCGGTAACTCTCCATCGCTTACTGCAGACCAGTTTCCATCTGTGCCATTTGGGTCTTCGTTAACTGCCGACGGCAATACAGTAACAGTTGTCACTCATCATGTCGGTGATCTTTTTTCAGCCGTAGTACATACAGAGCCTGCAACAGAGGCACCACCTGCTTGCATTGAAGAAAGTTTTCAAGTTCCTGCATCAGATGAATCTATTCAGATGGATAATTCCCAATGCGAAGATGTCACTGAAACAGTTCATCACGATGGTGCAGTATTCCTCCATCAGATGGAAACTGATCAGGGTTGCCGAAAGGCAGGTCAGGGTCCGGCCTGTGAAGGTCACGCCAGGGCTTCGGCTCGTGGCCTGAAAGGTCGAATACAATTCTGTTTAAAATATTTAATTTAAATTTACAATGAACGATCGCGACCTACGTAGAGAAGTTAAGGATGAGTTTGATGCTTGGCTTTCAGTTCCCGAAACACGACAAGTGAATGCTACTTCTCCTATAGATCATAGATAGTACTATCTATGTATAGATCCCCCCACTTGCATGGTGGAAATTGCACAACTCGCGTTTTCCAAGAATTTCTAAACTTGCAAGAAAGTACTTGGCAATCCTGCCTCATCTGAGCGGGTATTTTCTAGAGCCAAGCTTATTCAACAGCGTCAAAGATGGAATCTTCTTCCTCAGCGACTGGAGGCGTGCATAATGCTTAAGCACAATGCATGGGTGCTGAACAGTTAGATTAGTTACGTCTGGACCGGTCTTGGCGGTCTGGTTCATCTGCGCAACTTACTGATGTATGCGGCATATTATCGTGTGACTGATTAATTCACAGTGATTGTTATATAATCTTGTGATAATATTATTCAAGTTTATTGTAATAGTTATATTTGAATACACGAATATACAGCAGTAAGGTAATTAAATGCACCCTATTATAGGTACTAGACAGGGACAAAACACCTGGAGAGGATGGCTGTGGCATTGGCTCTAACTAGGTTGAGGTTCAGCTTCCCATATAAGGCAGCTAGGACCTCAGCCTTAGCCCTGTTGGAGCCAGTTGCAAGGCGAGATTATTAAACTTAATAATAACATCTTTTATAAGTGGACTTTCAGGCCGGGTTCCGGCCAGAAGGTCAGGCCAGAAGGTCCGGCCTGAAAGGTCGGCCGGCCTTCGGCAACCCTGCAACTGATCCTGCTCTGTGGTCTATTAGTGAGAAGATGATACAGTATTGGCTGCGAGTCGGTCCACGTACCCTCACAACTGGATATGCTAGGATGTGGCAAGCACTGTGCAAAAACCAACCAACTGAACTGTTCACCACAAATTATACTTCTGATGTGGGATAGGGCATGGTTCAATGCTCTTACCACAATCAGGGCATGAAAAAGGACCCTGTGTGTGTGTGTGTATACACCACTGTGCCCATTCTGTGTATCGGGCCTCTCACATTGGCGGTGAGAGTGTTGAGAGCACTGAGGGCTGCCTCCAGGATGGGCAGGGCCACTGCAAGGTCTGCGTCACATTCGTCCTTGATGGCCTTGGCAGCCATGGCTTGCTGGTTGACCACGGCCTCGTCAGCCTTCACTACCTTCTCCTGCTCTGCCACCTGCTTGGACTCCTTGTCAATCACCACCATCATCTCCGCCACCTGCTCACTGGACTGCTTCAGCTGGGACTGCAGTTTCTCCAGTTCTATCTGCATCCCAGCTACCTGCATGGTCTGATGCTGACTTGAGCTTCTCCAGACCCACTTCATACCTCTTCTTAAGCTTTTGAACCTCACTGCAGGTGACATGGAAAATAGAAAAGATGGCTAGCAGGGCATGATAAAATGATAATCGCACTAATGGAATGGCACATTTAGGTGCAGACAGTGGTTGCAAAAACAGGGGTGGAGTGGTTGCAAAAACAGGTGTGGAATGGTTAACTGGTTATGTGGTAGGAAGAGGTGATAAGGCGTTGCACACATTTCTAACCAACAAAGCATATACCTTCTTTTCTTAGCAAGCAGACTTGGATATAAGCTCCAGGTAGGACGTAGGAGTCACATAGTTGTGTCTTTGTAGGATTGTGTGAAACTTAATAGAAAGTTTCCTGGTTGTCTGATGAAACTCCTTACACATCTGCACACATCCCTCCTTAACCGATTATACGCGGAATTATTACGTTACGTAACCTCTAACCGCGGAATTAAAATTTGTGGATAATGCTTATTTAGATATCGTATGACTGGCGCGGGATATGTTTTGAACGAAGCGACTTTGATATTGGCAACTTTTTGAAATCGGGCTGATGGGTAGATCAGTTATTCGCTAGTGCATTCCGATTGGAGATCCGTTGTTGGAAACATAGCAAGAGCAGATATCACAATGTTCGACAGAGACGGACAGGTTTACAAAGACGTTGTGACGCGAGCATGGTGAAACAGTTCTCACACTAATGAAAAGTAAGTGGTATATCTGAGGCATACTAAGCATGCGAGAACCTTTTTGTTCTCTCGACTATATCGGGGAAGGGTGCGTTGTCAAAACATCCGAGCATTGATTCTATTTAGTGCCGTGGAAGATGCTACCGCCACAACAGCTTGCTCTGCTACTCTGCGGTTTGACTTTGTCTTGCGTATATGTGCTTCGATGCCATTGATAGGGGTGCGACGTATGGAAGATGTCAAGCGCATCGATGAAGCTAATGAGACGCACGCTGTGACTGGCAGGCGGGGACTTGTAATTCAAATTATAAGTGGTAAGCAAGTAGTTTGTAAGCAAGTACTTTGGGGTGGTAAGTACACCAGAACACCATTTCATACCCGTTGAAGGGTATTTCTATATGTACGAGTGTCGAGTACATTGCTATGGATAGGGGTGTTGAGATGTACATGTATGTGTGCATAGCTATGGTGTGCACTAGGGTGTTGAGGGGGATGTGTGCATACCTATGTGTGTGCGCTGGGGGGTGTTGAGGGGGATGTGTACATACCTATGTGTGTGCACTGGGGGTGTTGAGGGCGATGTGTGCATACCTATGTGTGTGCGCTGGGGGTGTTGAGGGGGATGTGTGCATGCCTATGTGTGTGCGCTGGGGGTGGTGAGGGGGATGTGTGCATACCTATGTGTGTGCGCTGGGGGTGTTGAGGGGGATGTGTGCATACCTATGTGTGTGCGCTGGGGGTGGTGAGGGGGATGTGTACATACCTATGTGTGTGCGCTGGGGGTGTTGAGGGGGATGTGTACATACCTATGTGTGTGCGCTGGGGGTGGTGAGGGGGATGTGTACATACCTATGTGTGTGCGCTGGGGGTGTTGAGGGGGATGTGTGCATACCTATGTGTGTGCGCTGGGGGTGTTGAGGGGGATGTGTACATACCTATGTGTGTGCGCTGGGGGTGTTGAGGGGGATGTGTGCATACCTATGTGTGTGTGCTGGGGGTGTTGAGGGGGATGTGTGAATACCTATGGTGTGCGCTGGGGGTGTTGAGGGGGATGTGTGCATACCTATGTGTGTGCGCTGGGGGTGTTGAGGGGGATGTGAGCATACCTATGTGTGTGCGCTGGGGGTGGTGAGGGGGGTGTGTACATACCTATGTGTGTGCGCTGGGGGTGTTGAGGGGGATGTGTGCGTACCTATGTGTGTGCGCTGGGGGTGTTGAGGGTGATGTGTGCATACCTATGTGTGTGCGCTGGGGGTGTTGAGGAGGATGTGTACATACCTATGTGTGTGCGCTGGGGGTGTTGAGGGGGATGTGTGCATACCTATGTGTGTGCGCTGGGGGTAGTGAGGGGGATGTGTACATACCTATGTGAGTGTGCTGGGGTGGTGAGGGGGATGTGTGAGTACCTATGGGTGTGCGCTGGGGGTGTTGAGGGGATGTGTGAATACCTACAGGTGTGCGCTGGGGGTGTTGAGGGGGATGTGTGCATACCTATGTGTGTGCGCTGGGGGTGTTGAGGGGGATGTGTGCATACCTATGTGTGTGCGCTGGGGGTGTTGAGGGGGATGTGTGCATACCTATGTGTGTGCGCTGGTGAGGGGGATGTGTACATACCTATGTGTGTGCGCTGGGGGTGTTGAGGGGGATGTGTGCATACCTATGTGTGTGCGCTGGGGGTGTTGAGGGGGATGTGTGCATACCTATGTGTGTGCGCTGGGGGTGTTGAGGGGGATGTGTGCATACCTATGTGTGTGCGCTGGGGGTGGTGAGGGGGATGTGTACATGGTGTTGAGGGGGATGTGTGAGTACCTGCAGGTGTGCGCTGGGGGTGTTGAGGGGATGTGTGAATACCTACTGGTGTGCGCTGGGGGTGTTGAGGGGGATGTGTGCATACCTATGTGTGTGCGCTGGGGGGATGTGTGCATACCTATGTGTGTGCGCTGGGGGTGTTGAGGGGGATGTGTGCATACCTATGTGTGTGCGCTGGGGGTGGTGAGGGGGATGTGTACATACCTATGGGTGTGCGCTGGGGTGTTGAGGGGGATGTGTACATACCTATGGGTGTGCGCTGGGGGTGTTGAGGGGGATGTGTGCAACCTACGGGTGAGAACTGGGGGTGTTGAGGGGGATGTGTGGATACTTATGTGTGTGCGCTGGGGGTGTTGAGGGGGATGTGTGCATACCTATGTGTGTGTGCTGGGGTGTTGAGGGGGATGTGTGAGTACCTATGGGTGTGCGCTGGGGGTGTCGAGTGGGATGTGTACATACTTATGGGTGTGCACTGGGGGTGTTTTGGTGATGTGCACATAGCCATGAGTGTACGCTGGGGGTGTCAAGATCTATGTGTACATCGCTATGGGTGTATGTTGAGAGGTACGAGGTGGGTGTGTACGTAAATATTGGGGGTTTCAAGGCGGATGTGTATGTAGCTATGGTTGTGTGCTGGGGGTTTCACAGTGGGTGTGTATGTAGCTATGGTTATGCACTGGGCGTTTCAAGGTGATGTGTATGTAGCACCAGCATTATTTTATGTTTGCTGGGACATATTGTGACTCATAATCTCTGTCCCTGTACAGCTGTGCACAACGTGGAGGCATCGCTGTCACCTGTCTGAAATGCATTGGCATTATGTGTATGTATTGATGGTTGGATGGGTCTATCTGTGTACAGATGAAAGGACATACAGCCATCTTCTCTTTTGCTTCTAGAACATATCAATAAAAGATGGCGTCAGCTGTCTGGGCATGCATGTCATTAGTTTCCGTGTAGTTGTCAAGGAAGTCACCTTAGAACCAAGGAACAGGGCAATCTATACGAAGTAATGAAAGACGCCCACCTTCATGAATCGATCGTACTATAATTACGGAGATACCTTCCATCTATCGGTCGCTAAATTGGCCGTCACTGCCAACCATAGGCTCGTCATCACAACTGTCGTCACTACTAACACTACACACGATGTCTGCATTCTCGACCATTGCAAGGTTATCGTCCGTAGCTAGCCTTTGCGCCCGCTTGGCCATTCTATGACAAAATACTGCTATTAATTATCAAAGCCAGAATATTTACCTTCTTTGAGCGTGTTTTCCAAGATATGTAAAATAGCGATGAAGCCTTTCAGCTTCAATACTTTACTGACCACTGACTGGCAAACGCGAAAAGTTACAGGATGTGTGCAAATGACGATGCATCTTTTAGTTATAACCTCCTAAACCGTCTGTCTCCAGCTGGACGCCAATTGGCGTCTTCCGCGTTTCGAGCATCAATTAACGGACGCCAATTGGCGTCTTCCGCAATTAATCGGTTAACACTCTTATCCAACTCCACATAATCAAGGAAACGTCTGGCCACAATAGTAAGGGCATCATCTGGCCAGCTCTAAACAAAACGGCGTATCTACTAAACACACACTTCATTGTTTAAACAGTGTGTGTCATTATTTGCAATCAGAAGGCTTCGTACACAACACATACCTGAAACCAGTCAATGGTGCAGCAGTTGACCAGGGAGGGGAACATCCTTAGCCTTGTACGGAAGGTGTCTCCTATGGGGCTCATGGCTAGCACCACATAAAGCTGCTGATGAACACGCTCAATGAACACGTTGAAGAGGGCCAGAGGGGTCCCGTCAGTTTGCTTGGACTTGTCCCGCTGCCTGAGGGGGTAGAACATACATACATGTACATGTATATGTGCCTTAGGTAGTAAAAAATACATTGGTACACATAGGTATATGTGTGCAAACAAAAAGCGCTAAACAAATTGTCTGACAAAGGCCTCACTTGTCAATCTGTCGCATCTTTGAACAGATATTCTTCTTATCAATAGCAAAAATGTTAGGGACTTCCCCTGAATTGAGCAGGTTACTGATGTCCTCAAGGAAACTTTCTTTCTTTATTTGTGTCAGTGAAAAGAAAGACGGCAGGGTTGGTGCCCTTTGCCCCCTTCCTCAAGATCTTCTTCAGATCCTCCCTCCACTCCACAGCTGTATAACCTTTCCCTATCTCCACCTGGAATAGCTCATAGTCTGACATGTACGCAGCTAGTCTGGTCAACGATTGCCTTCCACTCCCTCCCACCCCCACTAGGAGGGCATGGCTACGAGGTTGCTTGATAACTCAGCTGATTTGGCTCACATGTTCAATGGCAACCCTGGAATACATGATGTTTGTATTGTGTGGGTCAGGGCTTTTCTCATTCTATACATGTACTTACATGCCAATAGCCCTAAACCACAAAGCACACCACACACCCACATAGATACACACTACTATATTTACCTGAACATGACTAAGTTCATAGGCTTTTTACTCATGTTGTTAAACTCATCCAGGTAGCTCTCCACTACATGTCATAGTTTGTCAGCGTCCATCACCTCAGTGTATGGTTTGGTGTCATTCTTGGGGTCCACAAAATCACAGAACATGAGGCTGCCAAGATCATTTTCATTGACCTTGCCTGCAAGTGTGCAACCCACATAAATACACAGACAGAGACATGCACATAGCTGTCTAAGAGAATCTAGTGGGAGTTAGGTGTGAAACATACCATCCTGATTGCTGTCCAAGTGTTTAAACAACTCATCAAAGTTAGTATCAAACTGGGATTTGACGATATCTTTAATGAATGTTACTAGCCAGGCACGATCAGAGTCTTCCACCAATCGATCATAGTACACTCAAAGGACCTGCAGTGACATCATCAGGGTGCATTTCAATAGGAATGTCATGTGTTCATTATCAACTTTTGGTGATCTAGACCTTAAAGAGTTAAAATCCCACTCCCCATGTTACACACATCAACCCATCCCCAGACCCAGGCAGCTATATGCAAGCTTACTACACAGGTACCCAGACCCATGTGGCTGGCTACACGTGGGCTTACTTCATGGACCCAGAGTATCTTCAGCATGTTGGCATCAGTGATGATAGCGAACCCACACAGAAGAACCCCTTGGATCACTAGAGAAAAGTCGCGCAGGTTGAAGAGGTAATGAGACTTAGCAGGCATGGGGAGGAGGCTCTTCATGGCATTCTTATACACAGACATGGTCACCATGACAATCTGGTCCCCCACTGGCTTAAGATCAGCCGAATCCTTTGGAGATGAGCCAACTCATGATGTCACTGAAGATTGTCAACATCGTAGGATCGTCAAACTCATTAATCGTGATGGAGTTGAAGTGATGGAGGAAGCAAGCAGTGACAGCATTGCGCCCCCCACTGGGAGGGGGGGGGGGGACCCATGGCTGCTACTATCTGCACATCTACCAAATTCATTCTCATATTGTCTTTGAGGTCGTACCAGTGCCAGTGGTCTAGCCATTGGCGGAGGAGCTCAATAGGTGGCTGGGCTCCATATGTCTCCTTCGCAGGCATGTTAAGATCATCCACAAAGACAATCTGGGCCAAGACAGAAACGTTACAAAACTGATGTGGCATTTTTGTGCTGGAGATGAGGACTACTGACCATTTTCCAACCCATGGGTGGCCCAAATACTGCTTTGCGTCTCTTATCCAGCTTGGATATGATGATGTTCTGTGTCTGGTTACCACTTTTGGCTGGGCCGAAAATTTGATTAGAACAGGTTTGTAGACATCCTTTGGAAGTTTGTTCAATAGAAAGTCCTGCAAACATGTGGAAAGCCCAAGTTAGACCTTAAAACCCTCTTTCATAGATGTGCACACTTTACCTGAATGTAGATGGATTTGCCTGTCCCTGTTAGCCCAACAAACAAGCAAGCCTTTTCATTCCTGACCAACAGTTCCATCAGGAATGTATATCTAACTGTGTCCACTGTTGGGATGATGATTTAGTTGAACAGTTCATCTTTTGAGATAGATGGGGCATCCTTGAGCTATTCTGACCAGGGAAGCCACACACCCATCTCCTCCTTCACAAACTGATAGTCGTACACATCACCTTCAGGTGGGAAGAGTGCAGGGAATGGTTTCTTTGGTCCCTGACACTTTTCAAACATGTGGAATTTGTCCTTTGTGGCGTCAGAGAGAGGACCCTGGGAGACCTCTCGGATCAGGAAGCTGAATGCCTTACAGCCATCACTGCCAATGGTGGCGTCAACTGACCAAACAAGGCCAAAAAGAAATGTGCCCTAAAAATGATAACAGCAGTGATTACTGTGTACACACACATACATAGGCAGATATAGGTGTCTGTGTACATACACATACATAGGTAGATATGGATGTCACAACGAAATATATTATACCACACACACAACAAAAGTATTTCCAGCCGACACTCGAGGCTCTATTTACCGACATAAATGAACAAAGAGTGATTGAAAAGAAAGAATAGGACTTTTATTCATTCATTCTGAAACCAAAATGGAATGATTTGCATTGTTATGACGGACCGATCCAATCCATTCACCACGATGTGGATCAATCATTCACATACTGCAGATCAATCCATTTTGGTTTACTTTTATGTAAACACCTTTAGAAAGAACAAACAAATGACCCATTCTTTCTTTCAATCACCCTTTGTTCGTTTACCAAAGCATCCATGTGTGTATCAGTAGTCTATTATGATGTAAGGGCTACAAGCATATAAACACCAGCTTGTTTCAATTCTCATCTGTATAAAATGTGTGTTGGCAGCTGGAGTGAGTGGCACACACTCCGTCAGCATGACTCACCAAAACGTGAAGCTCATGTTAATTGGGTGCAACCTTAAGTCACTGAAGGGGGGAGATCTCATGATATCTCCAGTGTTTGTCAGTCATGTTGGGGTCAATTCATATTAACTGTTACCCCCCACCCTAAAATTTCATACTCTTATTTAAGCCACCCTCCATAAATATCTCTTGCATTAGTGGCAAAAACACTGTACATCTGTATACCCTACAGTGCCCTGTTTGCCCAATACCACACCATGAATAATTGATCATTTGGATGACCCTTTGCTCTGAGGGATGTGTCCTTGGTGTATAGAAGTCATTTGATGGTGTCTTTTGAGTGTACCAATAAAAGATTCCTGAATTATTAGAGATTAGTGTTTGACAAATATGAATTTTAGCGCAGCATTCTTTTTTCCTTGGGTGGCTCTTACAGCACCTAAGATTAAGGTAAATATACATGTGGACCAAATGTGTTAGGCCAGACATCTCTCATGCAGCTGTAGTTGAATCAGGTGTACAACCCTGTCTTATTTCTGTACTCTGTTTAATGCACAAATAAAACTCGGTCATGTGATTATCATGGCAACATAATCGTACTAAGCTTACCGGCATTATAATACACCACTCAGGGGTTTGGATTTCAATGGCTAGCCATTCCCCCCCCCCCCCCCCCCCCCTCACTCCTTCCCCTCCTCTTTGCACACCTGTCTGTTCCAAGCAACCCCAGTGATGTCTTCCAGTGGGTGGAGCTGTATTCCTGTTGAACTATAGGCATTGCAGTATTCACATTACAATTATCGTTATATTTCATCCTCTTTATGTATTAGTGAACGTGTTTTAAAAATAATATATGTTTTCAATTCATTAAGAACTTAAACTGTATTTAGACTGAGTTAGCACAAGTGCAACACTAAATGTTGCATTTAATTAATGTGATCCTTGTGATGCTTTAGATAAAGTTATTATTGTCAGATTATATTATGATACAAGAGCTTACAGAAAAATAATATACTAATCCATATTAGGTATGTATGATTCATTGCCCTTCTGTATGACAATTGACAACCGCTACCGAAGATTCTTTAAGAAAGGAGTAAACTGGGCAAAACATATAAGTGTGGTCAAAGTACTCATATTTTAGAGCTGAAGCAGCAACTAGACTAGACCCACTGGTTGATCTGGTAAAGGTATGAAGGTTCAAAGCTATCTCGGCAGGTGGCATCCCATATACCAACATTTTCCCATTCCTCCAAGGATGCAATCCTAACGTGCATGCATGGGATACATAACTTATTCAAATGATGATTCGATCCCGAATCCGTACTACATGTGCAACATGCAGGGTTATTCTGCCTTCATTGCCAGCAGTACGAACATGTCCAGTCCCTGGATGTTGTATGTGCTGATGAATTGAGAGGGCTGTTGCCACTGGGTAGTGTGTTAGACCAGAAATCTCTCATGTAGCTGTAGTTGAACCAGGTGTACAACCCTTTCTGATTTCTGTACTCTTTTTAATGCACAAATAAAACACAGTCATGTGATTATCATGGCAACATTATCGCACCGACATTATAATACACAACTCAGGGGTTTGGATTTCAATGGCTAGCCATTCCCCCCCTCCCTCACTCCTTCCCCTCCTCTTTGCACACCTGTCTGTTCCAAGCAACCCCAGTGATGTCTTCCAGTGGGTGGAGCTGTATTCCAATTGAACTATAGGCATTGCAGTATTCACATTACAATTATCGTTATATTTCATCCTCTTTATGTATTAGTGAACTTGTTTTATATTTAAAATAATATATGTTTTCAATTCATTAAGAACTTAAACTGTAACACTAAATGTTGCATTTATGACAGACTAAATTAATGTGACCCTTGTGATGCTTTAGATAAAGTTATTATTGTCAGATTATATTATGATACAAGAGCTTACAGAAAATTTTTATACTAATCCATATTAGGTATGTATGAAGCAGCATTGCCCTTCTGTATGGCAATTGACAATTGCTACCAAAGATTCTTTAAGAAAGGAGTAAACTGGGCAAAACATATAAGTGTTGTCTAAGTACTCATATTTAGAGCTGAAGCAGCAACTAGACTAGACCCACTGGTTGATCTGGTAAAAGTATGAAGGTTCAAAGGTATCTCGGCAGGTGGCATCCCATACCAACATTTTCTGATTTCTCCAAGGATGCTATCCTAACGTGCATGCATGGGATACATAACTTATTCAAGTAACATTACACAGTTGCAGTTTATTTATTTTACATAAGACCGACATACGCAAAAACAACAATTAGTCTTGCCAGTGAGGAAGCTGGCTCCGGCTTACAAGGATCAAATTTAGTTGTGACTGGTTGGTAATGATGACTTCACTAATTCAGTCTGCACGACTAGCATCCTGTATGGCTATGCTGGCCTTCCGTTCCTCAGCATCCAAATAAGGCACAACCACCAGAGGAATTCAGACCCGACCTAATTCTCTGCACTTTTCATTATAACTGCAACTACACTGAAGGAAGTTCAAACACATATGCTGCATTTCAGGATTTAATCACATTGGTGATTGTGGCTGCTTTAGAGAAATTTAAAACAAGCTTGACTGACCATCCTCCCTCCTCGTACATGTACACCACCCTTATGCCATGCATATTGACAATTCTTGGTGCACCGTCACCTGTGCACGACTGCCAACTAGGCTGAATATATAACAGTGTACAGCACTCGCGAATAGCACATACAGACAACACAAATCACATCCAATGTATATCCACGAACGTAGAACATATAGTCACCACATAAACGACCCTCAGAGCAGGGGCCAACTACCTACAGCTATTGTTGATTTGAACCTAATTTATTCAGAGATGGTGGGGCCACACCACCTCAGGGGAAAAAACCACACTGTGTGAGGAAAAAACCTCCTTACACGCTGCTCTGGACAACAACGAAAATATTACAGCAGTTCCGGGGTAAATGGTCTTCAGCTTCACCTGTGTGGTAGTGATCATTAAGGAACAATTGACCTCATGTTCAACCTGAGAAGTTACCTGCCCCCTTAGGGCCACTACAGTGCACACAGTGGTATTTCATACCCATAACAACACTAGCCATCTGGCAGCCGTCCGGCTGAACACAATCCACCCACACACACCAACCTGCTGAACACAACAATTGTGTATGTAAAGTTTCCAGACACATGCACTGACAACGTAGACTCATTTTCTTCCTGCTCGCATAACATTATATCCCTCCACCTCCACATACACATATCACCTGCTGTACATCCAATCACATACGAAGGGAGCATAGTTTCTGTCTAATTCACTTCATTCAATCGACAGAAACCTGTATTTGGTGCTAGAAAAAAAAAAAGAAATTAAGACCACAAAATTAGCTCTTTATTTAAATACTGTTTTTCCTGCTGACAAAGTTCGTATTCTGTCAGTTTTTCATTGCCTGCCGGCTTGATCTTGTGGGTAATATCATCAATGGGTCTTGATTTGCATTTTGACCCTAATGAGCTTCAAGTGGTGAGACTTCTAAGATCTTGAGTCTCTGCCTGTTATTTGGAAATGTAGCTTCTGACCCTCTGGAACTACCACTGGCCAGCAGGCATGGGGTGCAGTTACTTGTCACAAAATGTTTAGAGCTAGATGTGCTAAATGTATGTTTCAAAATTGAGGTAAGGAGTGGTCTAACTCCAGGAAATGGCTGTTCTAACCAACATGCCAGACTGGGCCAGATAGAAGAAAACCTGCTGCAGCAACTGTTCAGGAAGTGAGTCTCACTGTTAAAGTAGTCAAAAAATGTATTCTGCTTGTAATAGAAGTTGGGGGCAGAAACCATTTTACAACCTCCATGCAGAGTGAAACTCACTGCGCGGAAGTATACCGTATACAGAGTAGCGCAGACACTGCATACTAAGTCATATACGGATACGTATGCAGAAACTCTAGTATCCGGACACATATGGGGATTCGTATGTGAGAAGACTAGTATGAGGAGCAGAATGCTGTGCAGTATTTAGAGGGGCCGAATGCGGAGCAGTAAGAAGGGGAAATGCGGATCAATTTAACAAGTGGAATTACGTATACCTGTAGGCTTCTTGTGCTGCATTCATAAAGAAGCAGCGCGCTTGTCTGCGGACAGCTGTGATGGAGCTAGCTTTAATCCTTGGTCAGCAGGCATCACTCTCATAATATTCTTTTTTTAATTATATTATTTCATTATCTGTATCACGTGACTAGCTTACTGCAGAGGGAAGCACTTTGGAGACTGGAGGGGTTAGTCGATTCTATCTAACAGCATGCATGGAGTACTCCCCGCAGCATGCATGCCGATGGGGTAACTTGCCTTTCAGATATAAACCGCGGCACGCACCTATTCCCGAACTAAAACGATGCCTCATAATAGGGCGCTGGACGCGGTTGGCGGCATCTGGGGACTAACACAGGAGATGGTTGATTTGACCGGTGTTGATTTGCGGGTTGGATGTTTGTTATAATATAAAACCTTTTGAACACACACTCGCACGCATTCACACACATGTGCACACACACAACATACGCGCACATGTTGCACACATACTCGGATCATGTGTACACTGACAGTCTTTCGTATCTGCTCATAGAAAGTTAAGGTGCAACCATTGTGTGCTATAGGTATGTGTACTGTCTGTTACGTGCGTATTCTCTCCACACATGGCAGCCTTGTTAGATATTGATGACCCCACATCAGAGATGGAGGTTATAATACACACTTCATTCAACACACAAATCATGATGGACACAACTGACAGTCAGTTGCTCAGACGCATGTGCACATGTTACGTGTGTGTATTTTCTCTATCCTAGAAAATATGCTTTTCATACACGCCGGGCATATTCAAAGGTGAGTTGAATTTAAAACATGGGGGAACAAGGTATTGTTGACAGAAGTGCAAATGGTATGGGATGGGCATAACTCTGACAATTAGAGTCTATGAAGAAGAAGAAGAAGTGCTCTAAGCTTACCAATTGCGATCTGGTCTGGGGGCAAAGCTGAGAAGTATTGCTTTTCAGGTAAGACTAATACTTCTTAATCCTGCTTGGTGGGAGGCAACAGGAGACCGGGGGGGGGGGGGGGGGGGGGGGGGGTGGAATGTGCCACTGGGATGGGATGGTTTTATAAATTCTAGTCTTTATGGATGTAACAGTTGAGCTGCTGATAAGAGCAGACAGAACACATGACATGCACCTCAATCAGCTGCAACCAATGGACTTTTGTTGATTTTATTTGAATGCTGAATTGCTTTGTATGTTCCTGTTCCAAACAATTATTTGAAGAATCCTATGGCTGTCTCAATCACTCACAAACTACACACACACACACACACACATGCACACCTAATCATATTCATACTTACCTCAAACCTTAGAAACACAGCTGCAACTACATGTCAACAAGCCATATATGGAACAATCTTGAAGCATATAAGCACATTCATTAGTACAGGTTTCTGTTCAGATCTGGAATGAGACTGTGGCTCAAAATCCTTTACATTTTTCTGGCACAACGGAGGCTCGGAGAATCGAACGTACAGAAGCCAATGCTATGATTCTCTTACCACTTCTATATAATAAGAAAAAAACTGTATGTGCCCCCTATCCCCACCCCCGCCCACTCCATCTTTACATCTGACTATGCTCAGTTTGTATACACACAATTCACAGCAAATACTTATACTGGACTGCAAAAATTTTGTGTACATAAATATCGATGTATCATTACTAAAGTAAACCAAATATTTAGGGAACATAGGATTATCAATAGGTACTATTATAGGATCTCACACATAACTCAATCTTTTAATTATATATTATGATATATGCCCATGAATTGTAATATGATTTTATGTATATTACAGAACGACCAAAGTTATTCTGTGCCTTTAAAACATTCTTTACACAATGGAATATACCCCTGAGTCGCTATAGCTTCTATTGAAAATATCATTTATTAAGTCGGCTATATCAGTGTAGGCGGGGCACAATAACACTGAAATTGATGTCCAAAGATATCATCGAACAGATGTCAGTGAGTCACCTGCTGAACATAGAACATATCTGTTGCACAAGGCCAAAGTTGAAATGACGCGGTACGACACTGGCAGTGTTGCATACTTTCAACCAAGTGCTCAATGACTGATTTTAAATATTATAATGACCGAGGTCATTGACAGATCAGAGATGATACCGGGTAATCGGCAGTAAATAATTATGAATGCAAGTATGAAGTACAGAATACATTGGAAAGCAATAAAGGAATTAATCTCTGTGTACTGCAGCTTCAGTTATTGCTATTCTGAATGCAGCGCTCAATTGCAGTTTATATGTGTACCCTAATTTTGATCTCGGCGATATTTTAGCATGCATGACCAAACTTTGTATCATTTTCCGAATACAGTGAAATGTACCCCGCTGAGTCGATGTCTGTTGCAATAAGTCGACTCTAAGCGTTAAAACAAGTGTACTATAATGTGGGCGGGGCACAATAACAATCCTTACAAAACCGATTTTAGCTAGGTTCCAGCTTGATTTCATCATGCACTACACAAGCCAGGTCAGAGTGGATGACATTAGTGTTGCACAGTTTGGACTATGCAGTGGCAGGGTTCAATACAGACTGAAAGCATTGGTTTGAGGCCTCTGGTTCCCATGCACCATGTGACATGTGGTTTTAAACATAATCCATGACAGTGCGAGTTTAACAAATTGAATCCGCAATGGTGTACTAATATATATCTAATGGTGTTCCTTGATGACACGATGGGCTTGAAAATCCAAACCAGATGTCGATGAGTCCTAAGTGTGGGATACAAAGGTGCATATTGCACATGAACACTATACAACGAACAAGGTAAGTGTACTCACAAGCTTGACACATCATGGGTGCATGACACTCATGGTACATGTACCTCCCTCCCCATGTGCTGCACCACGTGATGCCCCCACCTCCCTGTCAATCATCAATTTGGTTCAGATTCATTGTGCACGCTCACACATAACCACATAGACGTAGCATGACAACACAACACACAAGGAGCCATGTATACGTATGCATTTGGAGGTGTGGGCCTTCACACCGCTCCTGGGAAAAAACCTACAGAAAAACCACTTCCACATCACATTACAAAAGACACACACTACACACAGATCCATTTAGTGCCTTGAACTCTCCAGTTCAACATCTTGTTATGTTGTCCTGTCTTGCTGTCAATGAACATTCCACTGGAACCTACCAAAAAATTCACTGAACACCAACACAGAAAGTTTAGACTGACAATCCCTATGCACACATTAAACCCCATCAAGCATGTGCCAGCGTCACATTCTGTGCAGCCAATCACATTGCAAGAGCATAGACGGGGGGGGGGGGGGGGGCGGGCTTTAGCCCCCCCCCCCCTCCTCCACCCCAGATTTTTGTAGTTGAGTTATTAAAATTTCTGAAGTTCTTAATAATCAACTGTAAAGTGCACGCTATTCGATAGAGTTGTATGTGACATGCCACACGCATGTATTACAATTGCGTCACACACTTGTAATTGCCGATTGAATTGGAAGTGTACAGCTCTTTGGTTTGTGTGTAGCAAGCCAGGAGAGCAACGACATCATATTCACAAACATAACCCATGTGCACGTAAAAGTAACCACAAATAGCCCCCCCACCCTTAAAAACAAGTCTACACCCTTGCATTTGGGAGGGAGCTAAGTTTCTATCAAATTTGTTGTACTCAACCAACAGAAACATGTATAATACCTAAGGGCACACACACATACAACAGAAAATGAAGTGCAGATTTGGGGTGGGGGGGGGGGGGGGGGGTGGGTGGGGGGCATTACGTTTAACTGTTTAACTGAGGCCGGCTAGGCCAGGAGACATATGGTGACAAAGGTATGGACAGCATGTGCTATGTTAGAAGAAGCAGCTGCAGTCACAAATCAGTGATATGCATTATTGTGGGGGAGTACATTACACCATGGGCGGATACAGGGGGGTGGGGTTGCAACCCCCCCCCATTTCATATAAGGTTCCTCCCCCTCTTCTGCAAGGCAGCACCCCACTTCCCCCCCCCCCCCCCCCATGCCTGAAGCGTACAGCACCCCCCCCCTGCTTTTCATATCGCTGGTCTGACCTGCAATCCTCCTTTTCGATATCAGCCCCTGTACACTGATGTTCTCCGATCACATCATCAGCACAGCTCTCAACGTAGGTGTGACATACATGGTGCATTCATCGACGGAGCAAAGTCAATCACAGCTTAATACTTGCATGACCGTGACAGCCAGTTGTCTTGATGCCCTGGTGTAAAAAAAAGTTCCAGACCTATTGAAATTGTTTGTAGGCTGCTAAACAAAACACATACACACATACATCAATGATTTGATCATGCATTACGCAGAAAACATTTCATATCCACAGGGCTTAGTACCTCAGCTGCGCTGGGCTTCGATTGGAGGTTATACTTTATGTACTGAGGGCCAGCAGCTATTACTTTTTGCTCAGCACGCCTTACAAATGAGACTTCATGCACAGATAAAATGCTCTGAAAACCAAGGAAAATGGTACAACTGAGTTTAAGCAACATCTTATATGAAAACGTGCATTATTCGTCTAGAAGTAGGGGCAAACATTACAAAGGTGACAACACATTCTATTTCATACATCCCACCTGGTAACATGTACTCCCCCAAAGGTTTCAGTGTCTAACCTACATTTAGCCTGATTTACCTCCTAGCAATACCACAATAACCACCCCCTCCCCCATCCAAGGAGATTAATTATTTTTTAACCTGACATAGAACTAAAATAGCCTATCACTAGAGCCTTTAATAATATAATACGCACACATGCCAGCATCAGCAGAGCTAGTGCATTGCAAGTCATCGCGTCAAGAATCACATCAAGAACTTGGGATTAGAGTGCACACATGACCTCCCACATTTACCATCCCTAAAGGCTGAGGTGTACAGCATACAGCCTCAAAATATGCATACAGGTGTACAGCCTCAAAACATACATACAGGCATACAGCCTCAAAACATGTGTACAGCGTAGAAACAGGCATACTACTAATAGTGCTTTTAGATCAAGTGAAATTTTTGGAAGTTAATTCCACCTCATGGCTGAAGTATCTGCTTCAGATGTGTGGTTAACTGGCCGTATATCCACATATGTATGGCTACACATCGATCAGTACTGGCATAAAAGTGACACAGGAGACAGAGGCTTTCTGTGCCAGGTTGCTACAACCTAAGAGTACGTAGCCTGTAGGCTACCTCTACTGTCCCTATATACACAAATGTATTTAAAATTCCACCCAGTAGTTGTGGGATAGAACAGATACAGAAGACAGAGCCCTCCCTGGCTGCTCATGTCACTTTGATCAACACCACTGCACCACTGGCCAGCTGATAAAGCTATCTTCCCACTCAAATATTGACACCACCCAACTATACATCTTTTGAGAGAGAGAGAGAGAGAGAGAGAGAGAGAGAGAGAGAGAGAGAGAGAGAGAGAGAGAGAGAGAGAGAGAGAGAGAGAGGACAAAGCTTTTTATAGCCATCGATGAGAAGTACTTGTCATTAAAACAACCACTGGCCGGAAGGGTTAATAAAACGTGTTCCTTTTACCTTCCCGAACCCGTTCGATGTACGGAACGTAATGGATAATAGCACGGCTTGTTTTACGAGTACCAAAAGGATTAATTTTCTTGGCCAGATCCTAAAAGGACTGGTACTTCATGTTCGTAGTACTAGTATTCGGTGTAAGTAGATCGCTCGAAAGACCGAACGACAGAACCTGTTCACCCGGATGTACAATTGTAACCCCCGGGTGGACATTCAGGACAATAGACATTAAGTTATTATAAACGCTCGTTCTTGAAGTCGCCATCTTTAGCTGCTCAATATGGTACCCATTTGCTTCTACCCCACAGTTGTTTGCGGCCATTCAAATCGTGGACAGTAGCCTCGTTCCCCGATATATTGAAATGGCACGTAATGACCTAGCAACGCGCCTTGACAACCACCGACCTTTGAAACATGAGACTGCTTGTTAACACGACACGTCCTGTTGCCATTTACAAGCCATACAAGGACTGTACCACTATTGTTATATTTATTTCCCAAATCACATGGCGCTGTGGGATGTGGTATAGCTCGCGAAAAGCGACAAACGTTTGACGGATATCTCCACTTTGAAGCGCTTATTCTCCCCGAAGGACAAATTCTACGGCCGAACTAAAAGTGGAAAACCAAAGGAGACAGAAGGTACTTACAGCGTATCGTATGGAACTATTGTCACATTTTTTCTTGGCGGTCGTAGATACGTTTAAAGTTGAGTGTGCGTATAGCGTATACACACGCGTACACTTGTGGTGTTCAATTAAAGGTTTTACTCGTGAGGTGGCTTCGCTTTAGCATTCTGTGCTGCATTGAGCATCATGATACAAGACATAGTAGGTCCTCTGCAAGATATTAAAACCTGGCGTGGTTGGACTCAGCCCCTTGCTCTTCGAGGAGGCCAAACCCTGCACGGGTACGCCTTGCCCATGTGGTGCTATGAAACGCATCTTCAGTGGTACTAGTATTGAGATGCCTGGGAATGATGCCCTAAGGTTGGCCATGGAATAGTGATGTTCCATGCTTTGTTGATATACTTCAAATGGTGATATGTGTACCTAGTGATGCTTGTGTGTAGGGCGCTTCTCTTGTGCTACAGTAACCATTAATGTACACGTGTTGATACTTGTGCATCAGGTGTGGTCTATGCTTGAAGAGCCTTATGAGGTTCCCTAAAAATACACCACTAAAGTATTGTTGATGTTTGGCCTTAAATGTCTGACAAAGGGTGCATCATGATGGTTGAAGCCCTTATCAGTGGCTCTGGTGGTTTTGACTATATCATTTTTCTGTATGTGTTTTTATAGTAGACATAATGGAATCGTATCATTGCATCCTGTAGCTTGCCCTTCTCCTCAACCTGTTCGATCACCTTTGACCTCTGCATAACACGATGCCTTCATAATCTACAAGCAAGAATGTACAGAAAGCTTAAAAGCTGGATGTGCTGGTTGTTTGTCATGTGTACAAAGACCAGCTGCGAGTCACAGTTACGACAGAAAGAGCTCAAAGATCTTCATGAAGATTCCATGGGTCATGTGGCGCCAAGGTATCCATCCTACCAGTGTAAATACGCAATTGAGATACTGACCTGTGACTGCTTATGTGTATGGGAACATCAAAGTGTGGCTCTGATATGCAATACATCTCCAGAAGCCATATAGACCTATGGTTAGAATGGTTAGATGTGATGGTTTCCAGTGTTCTTTCTGGAAAGGCTCTAATGCAACTAGCATTAATTTTGATCCTTGTCTATTTCTGGTCAGCGGTGGACATTAGGTGAGTGATGCGGTGATACAACCCTTTATTTTATTATCTGTGATGAGACCTTTTGGATGTGCCTGTGAATGCGTGTCACCTCTCATGGGCTGATATCTGGGTAGATTTTATATGCACATGTATGTACATGTAAGCTTTCATCATGTGGCTTCCATTGATATACATTTGTGGAGCTGTAATATGTTGTAGCTCTGTCCTGCTATTCAGAAGTACAGAAATTCGGTACACTTATATTATGGCCTCTTTCTCTTTCTTGTAGCCACCAAAAGGCTTCCACACACTCTGCAGCGTTGCTGGACCTTATAGTTGTGCGGATCGAGTCAACTACTATGACCGGATTGTATAACAAACTATGCCGATTATTCATAAAAAACACATTCGTGATTTGTGTGTTGAAAGAAAAAATGTGACACGTCCTAAACCATGTGTTTGCATTGTGATGCATCTTCTCGATGATGCTACGTCCTGACCTCCTTGGGAATTTGCCTGGCGTCCGCCTCATAGGCTTGAACTTACCCCCCTCCCCTATGGCAATGGTGTAAAAGTACGATGCGCATTTAAAGGAAACGCAACAAAGCGCTTGCGCATATGGAATATACTTACCTACGATGAACGTCAAGATCAAAGAACCATTTTTACCCCATATCTGACCTATATGAGGGATGGATATGGCTCGCTCAAAAAGTAGCATTGATAATGAGGTGTGGATTATAGTTCCAAAACTACTTACGGTATTGTTCTAATTGTAACCTAATGTCCAGCCGCAAACAACTGTGACCCGCACTCGCAAGAATTATAAAACACCGCAAACCTACAGTCAACAATGAATACTGTTTCTAGTTTAGTAGCCCACCACTTAAGGTCACACGCTTAGTACCTGTTTTGCCCGTTGAATACAGCGATAGACAGCTGTGCCACTGTGTGCCACTGTGTGCAGATGTGAGAGATGTTGTATTACATGCTGAGAATTGAGCACTGCTAATCTGCAAATAAATGTAACCAACATACAGGATGCAGTGTATCAAACAACCAGTTTTTTATTTTTATTTTAATCAACACTATACCAGAACAAATAAAGAGTACTGACCAGGAATCGACCAGGTGGGATGACCAGCAATGTATCTGACATAATGATATGGACATATGCCACCTTCCAAGCCATCATCAGCATACACAATCATTGTAACCAGCAGTCTGGAGGACTGCGAGATGAGGGGAAAAAAATAGGGCTTAGGGTAGGCAGGGGGGGAGGGGGCCGAAGGCCCGCTACGCCCTTCAACTTTTCACCCCTCTCCAAATCCGCCCTTAAATTGCACCTGTCCCTCCCTCCCGACACTCTTCATTGAAACTCAATAACCGCCACACTCTTTAATAACGCCATCTTGGCTCTAAGGAGGTGCCTGCTGCGCCATACTCCTTATCCCTGCCTATGCCTGCAAGCCTGCTTTCAACCCTGGAACACACAGGTTGACATAACTGACCACAAGTGTGGCCAACACATGTCATGTTGTCAAGGAACAACTTAGAAACCTAGCCGCCCTTGATATGTACCAGTATCTTCTCTGCACTCATGGTCACCCTTCTCTACACCCATGGTCACCCTTCTCTGCACTCATGGTCACCCTTCTCTGCACTCATGGTCAACCTTCTCTGCACTCATGACTATCCTTCTCTGCACTCATGGTCACCCTTCTCTGCACTCATGGTCACCCTTCTCTTCACTCATGACTATCCTTCTCTGCACTCATGGTCACCCTTCTCTGCACTCATGGTCACCCTTCTCTGCACTCATGGTCAACCTTCTCTGCACTCATGGTCACCCTTCTCTGCACTCAAGGTCAACCTTCTCTGCACTCATGGTCACCCTTCTCTGCACTCATGGTCACCCTTCTCTGCACTCATGGTCACCCTTCTCTGCACTCATGGTCACCCTTCTCTACACTCATGGACACCCTTCTCTACACTCATGGTCACCCTTCTCTGCACTCATGGTCACCCTTCTCTCCACTCATGGTCACCCTTCTCTGCACTCATGGTCAACCTTCTCTGCACTCATGATCACCCTTCTCTGCACTCATGGTCACCCTTCTCTGCTCTCATGGTCACCATTCTCTGCACTCATGGTCACCCTTCTCTGCACTCATGGTCACCCTTCTCTGCACTCATGACCACCCTTCTCTACACCCATGGTCACCCTTCTCTACACCCATGGTCACCCTTCTCTGCACTCATGGTCACCCTTCTCTGCACTCATGGTCACCCTTCTCTACACTCATGGTCACCCTTCTCTGCACTCATGGTCACATGAACGGCAATGCAGTATGATTGTTCCCAACCTCCTGTACAAAATACATATATTATTTGCCCTTGCTTCAATGAAATTGTGTTCAATGTCTCACAACTCAGCAGCATTAAATGCTCCTCTTGTGCTGCAGCAATATAGTAATTACAGCACTGGCCAAACATTGGACCAGACCAATATTACTATTTATAATAAACTGGTCTTAAACAACACTAACAGAATATACTAACTACAGCTGTATAGCATTCAGTTATGTGCTGACCTTGTCTACTTTGAACTGCAGTGTGCTACAACAGTCCAGTCACTGGAGAACAAATAAAATGAAGTAATTAATAGCACATGGAAATCTGACACACTATACCACCATATAAGAACACCCACACATGCACATATTCACACACATATATAGATAACACACACAGACATAAACCATCCCCCCCCCCCCCCCCCCCCCCCTCGGCCCATGTGAGATTAAAATTAAGGCGCATGCGATAAAGAATAATAACTATGCAGCTATCTAATGAACTATGCTGGGTCCAGGGATCGCCAAATACAGTACTTTCGTGTGAGCCTTGAAACATTTCAACCACATCAAACCGTCATCTTTACGTTCTAAGTGGTGCATGGAGGTAGTGATGAACTCCAGTAACTCACAGAACTTTGCACTATCCGCAAGAGCGGGTGTAGCAGATTGGCTGTAAATGCTTTAACCAATAACTCGTTAGCTTTGGCTAGATTCTCACCTCTCGTAGCTCCTTGACCCTGCATGTGGGGGAGTACCCTACGATGGAGGCTCATGCATGCTTGGAACATCATGACATCTTACAGCAGACAACACAGCTGTTATTCCTGCTACTTCTAATGTCTGGGAATGTGAAGAACCCTGGACCTGGGAGTGTGTGGTGATGGGTGTGGTCAATTTTAATTGGTACCATGAGAGGAAGGGGGTACCATGAGAGGAAGGGGGTACCATGAGAGGAAGGGGATACCATGAGAGGAAGGGGGTACCATGAGAGGAAGGGGGTACCATGAGAGGAAAAGGAGTACCATGAGAGGAAGGGGGTACCATGAGAGGAAGGGGGTACCATGAGAGGAAGGGGGTACCATGAGAGGAAGGGGGTACCATGAGAGGAAGGGGGTACCATGAGAGGAAAGGGAGTACCATGAGAGGAAGGGGGTACCATGAGAGGAAAGGGAGTACCATGAGAGGAAGGGGGTACCATGAGAGGAAGGGGGTACCATGAGAGGAAGGTGGTACCATGAGAGGAAGGGGGTACCATGAGAGGAAAGGTAGTACCATGAGAGGAAGGGGGTACCATGAGAGGAAGGGAGTACCATGAGAGGAAGGGAAACCATGAGAGGAAGGGGGTACCATGAGAGGAAGGGGGTACCATGAGAGGAAGGGGGTACCATGAGAGGAAGGGGGTACCATGAGAGGAAGGGGGTACCAAGAGAGGAAGGGGGTACCATGAGAGGAAGGGGGTACCATGAGATGAAGGGGGTACCATGAGAGGAAGGGGGTACCATGAGATGAAGGGGGTACCATGAGAGGAAGAGGGTACCATGAGAGGAAGGGGGTACCATGAGAGGAAGGGGGTACCATGAGAGGAAGAAGGTACCATGAGAGGAAGGGGGTACACTGAGAGGAAAGGGAGTACCATGAGAGGAAGGGGGTACCATGAGAGGAAGGGAGTACCATGAGAGGAAGGGGGTACCATGAGAGGAGGGGGTACCATGAGAGGAAGGGGGTACCATGAGAGCAAGGGGGTACCATGAGAGGAAGGGGGTACCATGAGAGGAAGGGGGTACCATGAGAGGAAGGGGGTACCATGAGATGAAGGGAGTACCATGAGAGGAAGGGGGTACCATGAGAGGAAGGGAGTACCATGAGAGGAAGGGGGTACCATGAGAGGAAGGGGGTACCATGAGAGGAGGGTGGTACCATGAGAGGAAGGGGGTACCATGAGAGGAAGGGGGTACCATGAGATGAAGGGGGTACCATGAGAGGAAGGGGGTACCATGAGAGGAAGGGAGTACCATGAGAGGAATGGGGTACCATGAGAGGAAGGTGGTACCATGAGAGGAAGGGGGTACCATGAGTGGAAAGGGGTACCATGAGAAGAAGGGGGTACCATGAGAGGAAGGGGGTACCATGAGAGCAAGGGGGTACCATGAGAGGAAGGTGGTACCATGAGAGCAAGGGGGTACCATGAGAGGAAGGGGGTACCATGAGAGGAAGGGGGTACCATGACAGGAATGGGGTACCATGAGAGGAAGGTGGTACCATGAGAGGAAGGGGGTACCATGAGAGCAAGGGGGTACCATGAGAGGAAGGTGGTACCATGAGAGCAAGGGGGTACCATGAGAGGAAGGGGGTACCATGAGAGGAAGGGGGTACCATGAGAGGAAGGGGGTGCCATGAGAGGAAGGGGGTACCATGAGAGGAAGGGGGTGCCATGAGATGAAGGGGGTACCATGAGAGGAAGGGGGTACCATGAGAGCAAGGGGGTACCATGAGAGGAAGGGGGTACCATGAGAAGAAGAGGGTACCATGAGAGGAAGGGGGTACCATGAGAGGAATGGGGTACCATGAGAGGTAGAAGGTACCATGAGAGGAAGGGGGTACAATGAGAGGAAGGGGGTACCGTGAGAGGAAGGGGGTACCGTGAGAGGAAGGGGGTACCATGAGAGGAAGGGGGTACCATGAGATGAAGGGGGTACCATGAGAGGAAGGGGGTACCATGAGAGGAAGGGAGTACCATGAGAGGAATGGGGTACCATGAGAGGAAGGTGGTACCATGAGAGGAAGGGGGTACCATGAGTGGAAAGGGGTACCATGAGAAGAAGGGGGTACCATGAGAGGAAGGGGGTACCATGAGAGCAAGGGGGTACCATGAGAGGAAGGTGGTACCATGAGAGCAAGGGGGTACCATGAGAGGAAGGGGGTACCATGAGAGGAAGGGGGTACCATGACAGGAATGGGGTACCATGAGAGGAAGGTGGTACCATGAGAGGAAGGGGGTACCATGAGAGCAAGGGGGTACCATGAGAGGAAGGTGGTACCATGAGAGCAAGGGGGTACCATGAGAGGAAGGGGGTACCATGAGAGGAAGGGGGTGCCATGAGAGGAAGGGGGTACCATGAGAGGAAGGGGGTGCCATGAGATGAAGGGGGTACCATGAGAGGAAGGGGGTACCATGAGAGCAAGGGGGTACCATGAGAGGAAGGGGGTACCATGAGAAGAAGAGGGTACCATGAGAGGAAGGGGGTACCATGAGAGGAATGGGGTACCATGAGAGGTAGAAGGTACCATGAGAGGAAGGGGGTACAATGAGAGGAAGGGGGTACCATGAGAGGAAGGGGGTACCGTGAGAGGAAGGGGGTACCATGAGAGGAAGGGGGTACCATGAGAGGAAGGGGGTACCATGAGAGGAAGGGGGTACCATGAGAGCAAGGGGGTACCATGAGAGGAAGGTGGTACCATGAGAGCAAGGGGGTACCATGAGAGGAAGGGGGTACCATGAGAGGAAGGGGGTGCCATGAGATGAAGGGGGTACCATGAGAGGAAGGGGGTACCATGAGAGGAAGGGGGTACCATGAGAGGAAGGGGGTGCCATGAGATGAAGGGGGTACCATGAGAGGAAGGGGGTACCATGAGAGGAAGGGGGTAACATGAGAGGAAGGGGGTACATGAGAGGAAGGGGGTACCATGAGAGGAAGGGGGTACCATGAGAGGTAGGAGGTACCATGAGAGGAAGGGGGTGCCATGAGAGGAAGGGGGTACCATGAGAGGAAGAGGGTACCATGAGAGGAAGGGGGTACCATGACAGGAATGGGGTACCATGAGAGGAAGGTGGTACCATGAGAGGAAGGGGGTACAATGAGAGGAAGGGGGTACCATGAGAGGAAGGGGGTACTGTGAGAGGAAGGGGGTACCATGAGAGGAAGGGGGTACCATGAGAGGAAGGGGGTACCGTGAGAGGAAGGGGGTACCATGAGAGGAAGGGGGTACCATGAGAGGAATGGGGTACCATGAGAGGAATGGGGTACCATGAGAGGTAGGAGGTACCATGAGAGGAAGGGGGTACAATGAGAGGAAGGGGGTACCATGAGAGGAAAGGGAGTACCATGAGAGGAAGGGGGTACCATGAGAGGAGGTGGGTACCATGAGAGGAAGGGGGTACCATGAGAGGAGGGGGGTACCATGAGAGGAAGGGGGTACCATGAGAGGAAGGGGGTACCATGAGAGGAAGGGTGTACCACGAGAGGAAGGGGGTACCATGAGAAGAAGGTGGCAACATGAGAGATAGGAGGTACCATGAGAGGAATGGGGTACCAAGAGGGGTTACCAAGAGAGGAAGGGGCTACCATGAGAGGAAGGGGGTACCATGAGAGGAAGAGGGTTATATGAGAGGAGGGGGTAACATGAGAGGAAGGGGTACCATGATTGGAAGGGGATACCATGATAGGAAGGGGGTACGAAGAGGGAGTACCATGAGAGGAAGAGGGTGCCATGAGAGGAAGGGGGTACCATGAGAGGAGGGGCTACCATGAGAGGAAGGGGGTACCATGAGAGGAAGGAGGTACCAGAGAGGAAGGGAGTACCAGGAGAGGAAGGAGGTACCAGAGAGGAAGGGAGTACCAGGAGAGGAAGGAGGTACCATGAGAGGAAGGGGGTGCCATGAGAGGAAGGGGGTACAATGAGAGGAAGTGGGTACCATGAGAGGAAGGGAGTACCATGAGAGGAAGGGGGTACCTAGACGGGTTACCATGAGAGGAAGGGGGTACCATGAGAGGAAAGGGAGTACCATGAGAGGAAGGGGGTACCATGAGAGGAAGGGGGTACCATGAGAGGAAGGGGTTACCATGAGAGGAAGGGGGTACCATGAGAGGAAGGGGGTACCATGAGAGGAAGGGGATACCATGAGAGGAAGGGGGTACCATGAGAGGAAGGGGGTACCATGAGAGGAAGGGGATACCATGAGAGGAATGGGGTACCATGAGAGGAAGGTGGTACCATGAGAGGAAGGGGGTACCATGAGAGCAAGGGGGTACCATGAGAGGAAGGTGGTACCATGAGAGCAAGGGGGTACCATGAGAGGAAGGGGGTACCATGAGAGGAAGGGGGTGCCATGAGAGGAAGGGGGTACCATGAGAGGAACGGGGTACCATGAGAGGAAGGTGGTAACATGAGAGATAGGAGGTACCATGAGAGGAATGGGGTACCAAGAGGGGTTACCAAGAGAGGAAGGGGCTACCATGAGAGGAAGGGGGTACCATGAGAGGAAGAGGGTTATATGAGAGGAGGGGGTAACATGAGAGGAAGGGGATACCATGATAAGAAGGGGGTACGAAGAGGGAGTACCATGAGAGGAAGAGGGTGCCATGAGAGGAGGGGGGTACAATGAGAGGAAGGAGGTACCAGAGAGGAAGGGAGTACCAGGAGAGGAAGGAGGTACCAGAGAGGAAGGGAGTATCAGGAGAGGAAGGAGGTACCATGAGAGGAAGGGGGTGCCATGAGAGGAAGGGGGTACCATGAGAGGAAGGGGGTACCTAGACGGGTTACCATGAGAGGAAGGGGGTACCATGAGAGGAAGGGGTTACCATGAGAGGAAGGGGGTACACTGAGAGGAAAGGGAGTACCATGAGAGGAAGGGGGTACCATGAGAGGAAGGGGGTACCATGAGAGGAAGGGGGTACCATGAGAGGAAGGGGGTACCATGAGAGGAAGGGGGTACCATGAGAGGAAGGGGTTACCATGAGAGGAAGGGGGTACCATGAGAGGAAGGGAGTACAATGAGAGGAAGGGAGTACGATGAGAGGAAGGGGGTACCATGAGAGGAAGGGAGTACCATGAGAGGAAGGGAGTACCATGAGAGGAAGGGGATACCATGAGAGGAAGGGGGTACCATGAGAGGAAGGGAGTACCATGAGAGGAAGGGGATACCATGAGAGGAAGGGGGTACCATGAAAGGAAGGGGGTACACTGAGAGGAAAGGGAGTACCATGAGAGGAAGGTGGTACCACGAGAGGAAGGGGGTACCTAGACGGGTTACCATGAGAGGAAGGGAGTACCATGAGAGGAAGGGGTTACCATGAGAGGAAGGGGGTACACTGAGAGGAAAGGGAGTACCATGAGAGGAAGGGGGTACCATGAGAGGAAGGGAGTACGATGAGAGGAAGGGGGTACCATGAGAGGAAGGGGGTACCATGAGAGGAAGGGGATACCATGAGAGGAAGGGGGTACCATGAGAGGAAGGGGGTACACTGAGAGGAAAGGGAGTACCATGAGAGGAAGGTGGTACCACGAGAGGAAGGGGGTACCTAGACGGGGTACCATGAGTTGAAGGGGGTACCATGAGAGGAAGGTGGTACCCCCTGGTAACAGTAGAGAGACAAATAAGAGAGCAACGTGAGAGGGAAAGTCTTGGGGAAAACATAGAAAATTTTGAAAAGCTTTTCAACGTAAAGACAATTCTGGAACATCACCTAGCCTTTGCGGAAGAATGTACTGGCAAAGGAATTTACCCGTTAGGTCTCAAAACCTGTGTAGCCTACAGAGCCAATGACACCCTGAGAAAAAAATGGAAGGCAGTATTAAACAATACCTCTATAGAGCTACTGGCCCTCTGTAGGGATCATTTCAGATCCACTCTAGCTGAAAATACCAACCAAATAGAAGAAATAGAAATAGAAGAAATAGAAAAGAAAATGGAGAGTCTCAAAGAAGAAAAAAATAAAAGGGAGTGGGAAGAGAAAAAAGAAACGGTAGAGAGAGAGATGAATAGAAGAGAAAAAGAGATGAAAAATGTGAGAGATAGAAAACTTAAACATGCAGCGAAAGTACATACAGAGGGAAAGATCTTTCTAGATCTTTCTAGAGGGGTGCCTATTAGAAAAAGGGAAAGAATACAGTCAAAATAAGGAGACTAGACAGAGAGCAAATGATAATGTGGGAAAAAGAGGAGCTAGCAATAAGGAACCTGCTAGAACCCACATAGAACCAATACAGAAAGAGAAGGTGCAACCTGAAAAAGAAAAAAGCAGTGATAATACAAACAATACTGAGAAGATCTCGGCACGAAATAAAGACCCAAACAATAGTAAAAATAGTGACAGTGGAGACACAAATGGAATAAATGGACAGACTAGGAGAAATCAAAGTAACACAAATAGTGATGACAGAGATAAAAACACTGGTGAAACTACCACTAGCAAAGGGGGTCATGACAAGAGAAGATGGCAGCCTTACGGATGTAGTAGTAGCATGAATAGAGGAGGAAGATGGGATGATAGAAATTATAGGAATGATGGTTATGGTGGAAGCTATCATAATAGATGGTGGGGAGGGACAAACAAATGGGATGCAAATGGATGGAGAAGTGAAAATAGATGGGATGCAAATAGATGGGATGAAAATAGATGGGATGCAAATAGAGGAGATGCAAATAGATGGGGAGAAGAGAATAGATGGGGCCCTGTTAGAAGAAACGTAGCTTGGAGTCAAAAATGGTCGAACCATTTTTAGAACCCCTCTACGCTTTTCATAAAAGTATCTTAAAGAGAGGCGTAGAGGGTAATGGTGTTGGATGCTTGTCATCCAACTACTTTCGAGAATATAACCCTAACCCTTTTTACTAGCGCTGCATACGTGTGTTCAAATTATACATGGCAGGGGGTACCATGAGAGGAAGGGGGTACCGTGAGAGGAAGGGGGTACCATGAGAGGAAGGGAGTACCATGAGAGGAATGGGGTACCATGAGAGGAAGGGGGTACCATGAGAGGAAGGGGGTACCGTGAGAGGAAGGGGGTACCATGAGAGGAAGGGAGTACCATGAGAGGAATGGGGTACCATGAGAGGAAGGGGGTACCATGAGAGGAAGGGGGTACCGTGAGAGGAAGGGGGTACCATGAGAGGAAGGGAGTACCATGAGAGGAATGGGGTACCATGAGAGGAAGGTGGTACCATGAGAGGAAGGGGGTACCATGAGTGGAAAGGGGTACCATGAGAAGAAGGGGGTACCCCATCCAACTACTTTCGAGAATATAACCCTAACCCTTTTTACTAGCGCTGCATACGTGTGTTCAAATTATACATGGCACTGCAGGTGTCAAGCTAGCTGGTAAAAGACACGCCACACGCTAGAGTGAAGCCTGGTTAATTAATGGACAACGACTTAATTTAGGTGACAAGGTAGGTACGGTAGTGCGTTTGAATCGCACGGCTTAGAGATATAATATTCAACGTGGCCCAGCAGATGTGAATTAAGCTCGTAGGTGGCACGCCAGTCGTGTGGGAAGCTTAGTTAATAGAAAAAACTTGTATCAACGGCCAAATGGGCTATTGCATTATTTAATCGTACACCCCCACAGAAGACAAGAATTAGTGTCCTGGGGGGCATGTCCAATGTTTGTCCAGGGGGGCTTGTGCCTCTCAATTTGTGTCCTGGGGTGAGCGTCCGGGGTACTGTAGAGGAACAGGTATGTGTCCTGGGGGGAGCGACGTTAGACGTCCGGGGTACTGTAGGGGAACAGGTGTGTGTCCTGGGGGTCCTGGAAGGAGCGACGTAAGCCGTCCGAGGTACTGTAGGGGTACAAGTGTGTGTCCTGGGGGGAGCGATGTGAGCCGTCCATAGGGGAACAGGTGTGTGTCCTGGGGGGAGTGACGTGAGCCATCCGGGGTACTGTAGGGGAACAGGTTTGTGTCCTGGGGGGAGTGACGTGAGCCGTCCGGGGTACTGTAGGGGAACAGATGTGTGTCCTGGGGGGAGCGACGTGAGCCATCCGGGGTACTGTAGGGGAACAGGTTTGTGTCCTGGGGGGAGTGACGTGAGCCGTCCAGGGTACTGTAGGGGTACAGGTGTTAGTCCTGGGGGGAGAGACGTGAGCCATCCGGGGTACTGTAGGGGAACAGGTGTGTGTCCTGGGGGGAGCGACGTGAGCCATCCAGGGTACTGTAGGGGAACAGGTGTGTGTCCTGGGGGGAGCGACGTGAGCCATCCGGGGTACTGTAGGGGAACAGGTTTGTGTCCTGGGGGGAGTGACGTGAGCCGTCCGGGGTCCTTTAGGGGTGTGTGTCCTGGGGGGAGAGACGTGAGCCATCCTGGGTACTGTAGAGGGGAACAGGTGTGTGTCCTGGGACGTGAGCCGTCCGGGGTACTGTAGGGGAACAGGTGTGTGTCCTGGGGGGAGCGACGTGAGCCATCCGGGGTACTGTAGGGGAACAGGTTTGTGTCCTGGGGGGAGTGACGTGAGCCGTCCGGGGTACTGTAGGGGAACAGGTTTGTGTCCTGGGGGGAGTGACGTGAGCCGTCCAGGGTACTGTAGGGGTACAGGTGTTAGTCCTGGGGGGAGCGACGTGAGCCATCCGGGGTACTGTAGGGGAACAGGTGTGTGTCCTGGGGGGAGCGATGTGAGCCGTCCGGGGTACTTTAGGGGTGTGTGTCCTGGGGGGAGAGACGTGAGCCATCCGGGGTACTGTAGAGGAACAGGTGTGTGTCCTGGGACGTGAGCCGTCCGGGGTACTGTAGGGGAACAGGTGTGTGTCCTGGGGGGAGCGACGTGAGCCATCCGGGGTACTGTAGGGGAACAGGTTTGTGTCCTGGGGGGAGTGACGTGAGCCGTCCGGGGTACTGTAGGGGTACAGGTGTTAGTCCTGGGGGGAGCGACGTGAGCCGTCCGGGGTACTGTAGGGGAACAGGTGTGTATCCTGGGGGGAGCGACGTGAGCCGTCCGGGGTACTGTAGGGGGAACAGGTGTGTGTCCTGGGACGTGAGCCGTCCGGGGTACTGTAGGGGAACAGGTGTGTGTCCTGGGGGGAGCGACGTGAGCCATCCGGGGTACTGTAGGGGAACAGGTTTGTGTCCTGGGGGGAGCAACATGAGCCGTCTGGGGTACTGTAGGGGTACAGGTGTGTGTCCTAGGGGGAGAGACGTGAGCTATACTGGGTACTGTAGGGTAACACGTTTTTGTCCTGGAGGGAGAGATGTGAGCAGTCCAGGTACTGTAGGGGAACAGGTTTTTGTCCTGGGGTGGGAGACGTGAGCCGTCCGGGGTACTGTATGGGAATAGGTATGTTTCCCACGTCGTGTGTGTAAGTACTCAAAGGGATAGGAATTATCTTCAGGGTGAAGTGATAGTTCAACTCCATCTGAGCAAAGAGTAGCTGCATGCTGAAAAGACACCAATCTCTGTGTGGTGCTGGCCTTGTATGTACAAGCCATCAATCAATAACATGTTATTATAACAAGACTTGCTTAATAAACACAGGCATGATGGATTTTTTGTCACAGCCAGCTACAAATAAATAAAAATTGCAGAATTTATATGCAAAATAAATACTGTCCTCAGTGCAGAACCTTATTCAAATGCACACAACAATTTGGAAGGAATATGAATAATAATAATATGACCAAACTGTCTTGTCCAGCTGAATCTCCAGCTAGCCTGTTCCAATGCTTTTTACTTGACATTGCTTCGTCTGTGTTGTACCTTTCCCTATAATAATTGATGATAATAAATTAGGACTATTTTAATGAGTACAAGGGAATATATTATTTAAACACAAAGGCAATGCACACACCCTAACTAGCAGTTAAACTTTAAGAAGGGATCCACCTGGAAAGGATTGGCCCTCACCAAATGCAAGGTTGAGCCTATGCAGCTCAAACAGCATCACTGAGTTTGTTTTAACCTATATTATGGCAATATGTTTGGAGGGAGATTGGGATAGACTGGTGATCACATATCGATCCCTGCCAATGTCTATGAACAGATGGAGATCATCTTTGCCCAGGGCACCATTGGCCATTGGAACAAACTAATTGGACAGCACACATCTCCTTCCCTTCAGCTACGCTCTTCCCTTCTCCCATGGGCATTTATACTCTTTCTTGTTGGCAGTGTAATACTTACTGAATGCGCATGCTTGGTTGGCAGCAGCATATGTATTATTAAATAACACACAATAGCAAAACATGACACCCAAGGACGCCACTACAAATGATCCGGCAGCTGATGGAAGTTACAGTTCTGATTGTCCAGCTATCCTGAACTTCTGGGGTGCACCATGTGCTTCAGCACTTAAAAGGATGCATTAGCTCCTGGGGATTGCGTTCTCAACAATTCCATTAATGCAGCCAGACTGTCTATGTTAATATTCAATTACTACAGGCAGTGCCTACTATGTGTTAGTGTATAATGGTGTCACCAGCACATATAAAAACAAATCAAAATGGTAGACGACTGAAAATTTCTTGGATTGCTGTCCCATTTGGTACATATCAAAATCCTCATTTACCTTGCCAAAGCTAAAATACTGGACCACACACAAGCAGCCTCTATGCTTGCAATATGCCATGAAACACAACATAAGAGTTGGTGCACCACACCCCCTATTAAATGGTTTAGGTAGGACCAAGGCGCTAAGGATTTAGGGTTTGCCTGGTCCCAACATTAATGGGTGCCCAATCTTAGTGCAATTGATCTGCTGGTTACTAGTCTCTACTTTGATTCCATCTCTTGCTTCACTACCATTTTGATAGGCCAGCTTTGGGTGGGCATATTCTGGCCACACAAAAAATCCCCTTTAAAATATTGGGCAGATCTAATTTTGATACCAAGCTTAGTATAACTTTCTAAGGCCTGGAACACACTAGGTGATATCGCTGGCAACTAGTCAGCAGGAAAAGTTGCTAGCAATATAACCTAATATGTGTGTGTGTAGGTCGCTGGCAACATGTTGTCCAAAGTCAAACACTGCTCTAACTACTTCCAAGTGACTACTTCAAACAAACCATAACCACCACCAAATAAATGTAATAAAAGTGTCTAAAATGGCATCTAGAACTAAACTACCCAAGAACTGCGACACTGATGCCAGCCATTTCAATCTTTTCCGCCATCTTTTGCTTAATTCTCATCAAAATAGCTACCACAACAGCACAAGCTCTAACAATTTCAGCCATTTTATTAGGCTTATCTGATCATAACCAGTTAATGTTGCTGGTGACTGTCCTAATTGTGCTGGTGACTGTATCCCTCCCTCCAAAAAACTACAGCTATATATTGCTGGCACCTTGTGTGCTGAAATAAAGAAGCCATGGTGTAGTTGAACATGGTGTTAGCATTCAGCTGGCTGTCTATATAAACTTCCCAGCCACAATCTATAGTGATAGGGTAGCAGCAACATTCACTTTACTGCAAGTATAGATAACAGCAGAAGTTTTCAAAATGTAAGACCACTGTTGCTCTTACATATCAACAAAGCACTGCCTTCTAAATGAAAAGGGGGGGGCCACATATTAAGGTAATATTAGAGGGTGATTCAGAGGTGGAAAGCCCATGTTCGCACACACACACACACACACACACACACACACACACACACACACACACACACACACACACACACACACACACACACACACACTAAAAGCCATCCAAAAATATCAGATTAGTAATCCTGGTAAAAGGACAGCTGTTGAGTTTGCCAGGACCATATGCAAATCTCCCATTAAAGTCATGGAGTATGTATTCAATAAAAGCAGAGAGCCAGCTGTTACTCAGGTCTAGAACATTCAGCCTTCCCATTACCAGCTTATATTGTTTAAAGATATTTCATGGCAAATGGTTTTTTTTTTTTCAATTGCAGAACATCTGTAATTGACTGAACTGTATAGCAATGAAGCAAGATGAACCATTTTGAACTCCGAGGCAACGAAATGTGGAGGTCATGGGACATGAGATTGTACTGGAGGTGGTCATGTACTAGAGGTGGTGGTCATGTACTGGAGGTGGTCATGAGCATGTACTGGAGTTGGTCATGAACCTCACAAGATTCTATATCTATACATCTCAATCCCCAGAGATTTCATACATAGGGCTTCTAGTGTGGTTTTACTTAATTAAACACCTCCAGATCAGATTATGGGTTGAATGTGTCTGTTGATGCTATCAGCTAAGGTCTCCTCTGGCTTATCAACACCTGGGCTGTGTACACAACCACATACAACATGTATGTGCTGCATTCCATTTCACTGGCCTTTCCTACATGCTCTCATGTCTCCACCAGGACATGCTCATGACCACCTCCAGTACATGCTCATGGCCACCTCCAGTAGATGACCATGACCACCTCCAGTACATGACCACCTCCAGTACATGACCATAACCACCTCCAGTACATGACCATGACCACCTCCAGTACATGACCATGACCACCTCCAGTACATGACCATGACCACCTCCAGTACATGACCATGACCACCTCCAGTAGATGACCATGACCACCTCCAGTACATGACCATGACCACCTCCAGTACATGCCCATGACCACCGCCAGTACATGACCATAACCACCTCCAGTACATGACCATGACCACCTCCAGTACATGACCACCTCCAGTACATGACCACCTCCAGTACATGCTCATGGCCACCTCCAGTAGATGACCATGACCACCTCCAGTAGATGACCATGACCACCTCCAGTACATGACCATGACCACCTCCAGTACATGACCATGACCACCTCCAGTACATGACCATGACCACCTCCAGTACATGCCCATGACCACCTCCAGTACATGACCATAACCACCTCCAGTACATGCCCATGACCACCTCCAGTACATGACCATAACCACCTCCAGTACATGCCCATGACCACCTCCAGTACATGACCATAACCACCTCCAGTACATGACCATGACCACCTCCAGTACATGACCACCTCCAGTACATGACCATAACCACCTCCAGTACATGACCATGACCACCTCCAGTACATGCTCATGGCCACCTCCAGTAGATGACCATGACCACCTCCAGTACATGACCATGACCACCTCCAGTACATGCTCATGGCCACCTCCAGTAGATGACCATGACCACCTCCAGTACATGCCCATGACCACCTCCAGTACATGCTCATGACCACCGCCAGTACATGACCATAACCACCTCCAGTACATGACCATGACCACCTCCAGTACATGACCATGACCACCTCCAGTACATGACCACCTCCAGTACATGCTCATGACCACCTCCAGTAAATGCCCATGACCGCCTCATAAAACCCACTTCTTTCTAAATTTTATTTGAAAATAACATCATTAAAAACACTAAGGATTGCACCCAAGACAGGTACATGCATGAAGTACATCTCGTTTTGCTCTTCCTTACATATGAGTGTAACTCAGAATCCGATGCCAATAAAACAAACCTTCCTTGCAAAATGGTCTCTTTATACAGAGAACACTTAATGTACGTTTGGAGAATCACCCACTTTTCAAAACAGGTACACAAGCACATGCAAGCTCAGAAAACGATGAAACTAAAATTCCTACACGTCTAGTGCAAAACAAGTCCATTTTTTTTGAACCAACACACTATACCTTCCAAAATGAGGATGAGAAATGCCTAACATAGTTAGTGTGACCACGTTCTGAGCGGTACGTGTGCATAACCTACCTCACACTAACAAATCCTGAAAAACGGATGAACTCTTGACAAAGGCTTGTGCCGGTGCACGTCCATCTTCTAAGATACGCAGCTAGGCCACCATGTTTCTAGTATAGGAGAAGTAACTGAACATGTTATGTCTGAAGGCAAAGACACAGAAGAAATTATACAACAAAAAGATCGCGTGTTTTCGTGTTCCTTTATTTAACGCCCTTCGCCGCGTCTAAATTTATGCTTTGATTCGCACGTGATTACTAATCTGAAGCATTTAATACCTGTAATTAGTCGTAAAATTCCTCTGGCACGACATTTGACGTCACAGTCGCCATCTTGACAGAGCGTGCAAATTATATAAACGGTTGTACGACAATCCCAGAGGGGGTTCGTAACCAGGGAAACCCGTAAAATTTGTAGTAAAATCAGATTTACTTTTTACTAGCAATTTACGGGTTTCCCTGGTTACGAACCCCCCTGGGTATGGCCGTGCAAATAACACAAAGGTCATTAATTATCCACTACGCGTAAATCATGATTTTATTTTACAGAGATACATTGGGGAGGCATCCAAGGGACTCTTTATTTAATAGGAGTGTCCCTGGAGAATGGAGGGAGGGAAGGAAAGGTTATAAGTAATTGTCCAGGAAAACACAAAGGTGTAAAACGTGGTTGACAGTAAGTCCAAGGAGAACCAGTGTTTAAGCAATCGTGTCCTATGGTGTGGGGAGAAGTATTGATTAGTTGAAGAACTATAATGAATTAATTAGTTGAAATAATAATAATGTTTGTGTCCTGGGAGGGGGATGGTACAATAGATGATCACTATGCTTGTGGGGGGAGGGGGATGGTACAATAGGTGATCACTATGCTTGTGGGGGGAGGGGGTACAGTAAGTGATCACTATGCTTGTGGGGGGAGGGGGATGGTACAATAGGTGATCACTATGCTTGTGGGGGGAGGGGGATGGTACAATAGGTGATCACTATGCTTGTGGGGGGAGGGGGTACAGTAGGTGATCACTATGCTTGTGGGGGGAGGGGGATGGTACAATAGATGATCACTATGCTTGTGGGGGGAGGGGGATGGTACAATAGATGATCACTATGCTTGTGGGGGGAGGGGGTACAATAGGTGATCACTATGCTTTTGTCCTGGAGGGATTCACGACCATGGAGTTTTCCAAAGGGTGAGCAGTGTCTACTACGTCTGTGTCCTGATGGGGGGGGGGGGGATGTTTCAAAACAATTGTCCATATAAAGCTATTAAACATGTGTCGTGGGGGGGGGGGGGGGGGGGGTGTTAATTTGTCCAGGGACAAATTGTTAAAGATACTGTATGTCCAGAGGGGGTAATGGTAAGTTGTCCAAGGGGTGACCAGTGTCTACTATGTCTGTGTCCTGGGGGGGTTCAAGACAATTGTCCAGAGGGCCTCCATAATAAGTAGTAAAACATGTGTCCAGAGGGAGTAGTGTTAATTTGTCCAGGGACAAAGATATGTCCAGTGGGGGCAATGATAAGTTGTCCAAGGGTGACCAGTGTCCACGACGTCTGTGTCCTGGGGGGGGGGGGGGGGGGGGGGGGGGGGGGGCGGGTTCAATACAAATGTCCAGGGGGCCTCCATAATAAGTAGTAAAACATGTGTCCAGGGGGGAGTAGTGTTAATTTGTCCAGGGACAAATATATGTCCAGTGGGGGCAATGATAAGTTGTCCAAGGGGTGACCAGTGTCCACTACATCTGTGTCCTGGGGGGGTTCAATACAAATGTCCAGGGGGCCTCCATAATAAGTAGTTAAACATGTGTCCAGGGGGGAGTAGTGTTAATTTGTCCAGGGACAAATATATGTATAGTGGGGGCAATGATAAGTTGTCCAAGGGGTGACCAGTGTCCACAACATCTGCGTCCTGGGGGGGTTCAATACAAATGTCCAGGGGGCCTCCATAATAAGTAGTTAAACATGTGTCCAGGGGGAAGTAGTGTTAATTTGTCCAGAGACAAAGATATGTCCAGTGGGGGCAATGATAAGTTGTCCAAGGGGTGACCAGTATCCACTACGTCTGTGTCCTGGGGGGGTTCAATACAAATGTCCAGGGGGCCTCCATAATAAGTAGTAAAACATGTGTCCAGGGGGGAGTAGTGTTAATTTGTCCAGGGACAAATATATGTCCAGTGGGGGCAATGATAAGTTGTCCAAGGGGTGACCAGTGTCCACTACATCTATGTCCTGAGGGGGTTCAAGACAATTGTCCAGGGGGCATCCATATGAAGGTGTTAAACATGTGTCCAGGGGGAGTAGTGTGAATTTGTCCAGGGGACAAATTTTTAATCAAAGCTGTCCTAGGGGAGGTACAACGTACTGTCCAGGGGGTTGTGTGCTCACATGAGCTGTCCAGGGTAGATGTATTTTTAAACTTGTCTTCCGTGGGGGTGTACGATTATAAAATGGAATAGCCCAATGTGCGGACGTTATACAAAAAAGTAATTAGGAACGTACCTCGATGGAAGTTCAATAGACGAGAACAAAGTTCGGTCTTGCGTGGGCAGTCTGTCCTCGCTCCTGTGCCACACATTTCTAAAGGATGAAAGGTGTAAGGCAAGGCTATGGCAAATTTCAAAGTATCAAGTGGTTGTACATAAAGGGACTCGCGCATTGTATTCCGGAATATTATACTCTCCCGCGTACCCCTGTTGCACCTTCAGAAATGTGCGGCACGTATATCCCACCCTTCGTACCTGTTTAAACAGCTCAGCTCTGCTACCAAAGCCAATCGCTACAAAGTGCATTAAAAGGAATTATTAATAACTAATTCAAATTTAAGGATTAGATTGGTAGGTAGCGTACAGGCTGCTTATTGTAGTGACGTGAGGGTTCTTAAAAGGTGAGTGAGGGCTTATATCTGTGTGGAGTGCGTGTGCAGTGTGTACGCGCTGGATGGTCTGCCTCGTAACTAAAGGTCTGCTTGATGCAGCAATTGGTCCTATATGGTGCTTACGATACGCCAGAGCACAACGCAATCTTCCAACAACACGTCCTAATGCAGTCGCGCTTTGAACCTATTGTACACTACGTCAAGCCTTGATGTTAGTAAAATAGACACCCGTAAATGACATTCGTGCTAAACGATTACTGCTCTGTTCAGAGCAGCCATACAAATATAATCATCATATACCTGGCGCTAACCACAAGGATTCGTAGCACAGTGCAACACTGGGCCCAATAACGCGAGTCACTCGAAGATGATAAACAAATAATTTTAGTCGTGCCCGGACCATACAATATATGTCAATTAAATCAATTGATTTTCAATTGGCAGCCAAACAAACGCAAGGCATAAGTCGTGACTCTAAGCTTTTCTCATTGTAATGATAGCTTGTTTATGTGTGCCCGTGACCTAGAACGCTGACGGCGTAGTATGCTTGGATTTGAACGAGGGTACCCATGTCTGTTCTAAAGGCTAGAGTATGCTTGAAAGGTATTTGCACGCGACTACGAAAGCTTGCCCCGCGGGTATTTAGGCTAGTGTAAGCGTACCCGTGGCTATGTAAGCGATGTAAGTGAATGCAAGTGCTCCCGTGACAACGTAAGCTTGCCCCATGGCTATGTATGCGTACCCGTGGCTATGTAAGCGAATGTAAGTATACTAGGAAACATGGGGCACGGCAGATGTCAACTAAGGTTGTAAATAGCACGCGGTAGAAAGTGATGCAGTGGGTAGCACTTACCAACATCCTTCGACGAGCGTTCAATAGACGAGTACAAAGTACGGTTTTCACCTGGGCTGCCTGTGTTCTCGTGGCAATGTAAGGTTGCCCAATTACAGGGCAGGCCCATATAACGTGGAACTTTCCTCGGAAAGATAGATCCAGCTCAGCTCTGCTAACCAAGGCCAATCACTACAAAGTGCATAAAAAGGAGTTATTAATAAGTAACTATTTCAAATTCAAATTTTAAGAATTCGTGCGACGTAGATTGGTAGGTACTAGGTAGCAAAGGCTTCATGTAGTGACTTGAGAATTTTTCTGTAATTAATGCGTGCAGGAAATGATTAAAAAGTTTAGACACCAGATGGTGTATGAATTATCTCAGGGAAAATTGTATCCACTGCAAACATGCACAGACATAATGATGGGTCAGTACATTGTTTATATATTGAGTAAAGCATAGTTCAGTATCTTGTACAGAAAATGAAAATGATGCTACCCTCACTGCTGCTGCAATGTCATCAAGTCCAAAGTCTCCTCTGTCATGTGGGGAAGGTACCACGGTAAAATTTAATGGATTTAACAGTGATGTGGTATGTTTTGCTCAGAGAGTGAAGAAAGCTATGATGAAAATGATGCTACCCTCACTGCTGCTGCTGCTGCTGCAATGTCATCTAGTCCAAAGTCTCCTCTGTCGTGTGGGGAAGGTACCATGGTAAAATTTAATGGATGTAAATGGATATGGTAAATTATAAAATAATAAACCTGTGTATGTAGATACGGATAATTCTCCAGCTTGAGTCTTGCAGCCTAAAGGCATTACAAATGGTCAGTAGAAACAGAATTAATTTTAACTTACAAAGCATACAAATGCTCCACAGTCAACAGCATTGCTTTGTAATGGTAAATATGTGGAAGACTACACAATAATTGAAAATCATGTACAGTAGCGGTCAAAAAAAGCATTACGTTTCGTTTTCGTAGAACGATCGTAGCACGATTGAACGGAATCGGTCGAACATCGTTCGAACATCGTTCAAACATCGTTTGTAGATTATATAAACGATTGTGATGCCGTTTTACTAATCGCCACTATTTTTATATAATCAGTACGTGAGCGCATGTGTTTAGAAAATGGTGTATAGTGAGTACACGAAGCTGCGAATACTGTTCTACCAATTCAAGGGTTTGAAAGCTCCAACTATCGCTCGATATCTTCAAGGGAGAACATTTATTGTGCGCGACAGAACGTAGCGATCTTCATAAAGAAGTACTGTCAAACCAAATCAATATGTCGACGATCGGGTTCGGGTAGACCCTCAAAACTCACTGCTGAAGTAAAGGCAATAGTGGAAGAAGAGACGAGAAAGGATGATGAAACGACGGCGCAACAGTTGCACCAATTGCCTTGGTCACGCGGGTACAGAATTAGCCTCCGCACCATTTTAGATGGACGTTTCGTGGAAGCGCGTATTGCCAATACTTACTCCTAAGCGTCATCGTTCACACGTATCGTTGGTCCGTAAAAATCAACGATGCACAATAATGCGTGCACATTGTTAACAAAAAAGGTGTCAAGATCGGCTTCGTATCGACTTCGTTCTGACTTCGTTCTGACTTCGTTTTTTAAAACCATACGCTACTGTAAAACGATCGTTCTACGAAAACGAAACGTAATGCTTTTTTTGACCGCTACTGTAGATTGCTAAAATTATACAGATATTTTGTACCATTGAGTCACTGTAATTCCATTCTGAAGATGAACAATTGATCCTAAGATGATGCTTTGATTCCATGGAGAGGTACAACCTTTTTACAAATGACAAGACAACTTCAAGCGTGAGAGAAACCTCAAATGCATGAGTCTCACGCCGAAAGCGTGAGGGTTGGCATGTCTGCAGACTGCCGCTCCACAACAAATGTCTCTCCTCCCACCATAGACTTTAGTCAAAGATTCACATTGAAAAACTCAGTGGGTGAAGGGAGCCATGGTAACAAGCGCCACTCGTTAAACTATTTTACTACTTAATTGTTAGTTCGTACTATTATTGTAAACACTAACATACTGACTGGACTTACGTGCCTAGCTGTTTCTTGTGACACGTGTAGCTAGGTTATTATTAATTGCGGTGTCACGTGCGGTAGAAAAATATATTTATTCAGTGATACGATTATACGACTGATCAGAGAACATTTTCCTTAGCAAAGTTCTGGATGGATGACTCTGCCATTTCTCCTTTAAACTGTCAGAATGACGTTTCTACGCTCGAACGTATTGCTTTAATTAAGGTAGATGGTATTCTATTATAAGCGCACCTGGATAGTTTCTTAAACGGAGCCGTGTTTATATGTCCTAGGTGGATTTTGTCATTGGTGGAATTTTTCCTCGGGAGTATTATGTTTAGCACAACACACTTGAGTGCATTAGTGATCAAGTGTGTTTAGAGCAGTTTTTTATTTGGTCAGTGCTAAGCAATGCCCCTTGTACCTGTCATTCCCTCCCTCTCTCCTCTCCTCCCACCTATCCTCCTTCCCTTCCTCCCTTCTCTGACGAGAAAGTTGGTGGGATATAGGAATTGGAGGCAAAGGTGGTATAAAAAGGAGGGGAACAATGTTTTGAGAAAAGGGCAATGAGACAAAAATCCTATATTTAGCACGTTATGTAACAGAAGCAAAAGAAGTGCTAAATATAGGATTTTTTCTCATTACCCTTTTCTCAAAACCTTGTTCCCCTCCTTTTTACACCACCTTTGCCTCCAATTCCTATATCCCACCAACTTTCTCGTCAGAGAATGTTTTTCTTTACTTGTTAATTAATTTTATTTTATACTTCATTATAATGGCGCGTGGTAAGCGCGTTTTAAAAACCGTACGAGGTCCCCCGCATAGTTCTATCCGGCAATCGGATTCACAGCTTCTGGATCTGGAACACAATCGTCCAAGCGCTTCTGCAGGTGGTTGTTCTTCTTAAAAAAACACCTGCAGATACACTTTTTGAGAAAAGACCTGGAATCTCGGCGGACTTACTTCACGAAGCAGGTTTCACCGTTTGTGCGAATTGTAAGTCAGTCTTGGTTACCATTAAGCGGACCCGGTGTACGTCCTGCATGAATGACAGTTCCTTCCCTTCTTCCTTCCCCCTCTTCCTCTTCCTGCATGAACTAGAACCACAACTCCTTCAAGGTACTAGCTGAGACTTACAGGAGGATAGAAAAGGGTGTGTGTACCCCCATATGGAAGTCAGCCGATATCTTTTGTTGAAGCAGGCCAAGGCCGTCAATTGAGACCGACCTCAACTGTTTCCTCAAGGAATTTTTGGAATCTGTCCATCTATATTGTAGCTCCAGTTCTTCATGCAGTTTGAAGGCAAGGTGTGTGTTTATGTGTGTGTGTGTGTGTATGTGTGTGTGTGTGTGTTTGTGTGTGTGTGTGTGTGTGTGTGTGTGTGTGTTTTAAATGCGTGTGATGGTTGCATTATTAAGATCTCCAGGTATGAACGTTATTGTTGTATAAATTTGTTATACACATGTATGTCACGGGACTTGTGATATATATATATATATATATAATATATAAAGTAATGTATGTACATGTTCCTACATGTGTGCAAAAATGTGTGGTGTTGGGTGGCTTCACATCTTTGTGAGTCCGTTTTTTGTGTGCATATTTGTGATTAGTGGATAACAGTATAAGTTAGCAAAATAGTGTACTAGTTCGAAGCTTTCTCCCATAGAGCACAAGCCTTTGCAACCTTGCTCTACAGAAACACTGAGGACTGCTCAAGCCACCTGTTAATTTGTTGAAATTGTTAACAGTTTACGGGCCAGCAAAACGAAAAAGACATTTGAACGTATCATTGTGACGCCATGTGCATTTTAGCACTAGATAGAGGAACGTTGCATGCAGTTAATTAACTTATACAACACTTCCTATAAACCCAGGATGTCCACAGGATGAGATCCCTGTGGTATGTCGAAGGGGAGGTGGAAGATGGTGTGGGGAGGAGGTGGTGGTATGGTGAGGGGATGGTATGGGAAGGGGAGGAGGAAGATGGTATGGTGAGGGGTGGAGGTGATGGTATGGGGAGGAGGAATTACTTAGCCCAAGTACGTATGGTTAGGTACAACATGTGTGGTCTGGTGAGGGACTGTAGCCACAAGATCTACTTGTGGGGGTCACATGACTCACCTTTTTTTCAACCTCATGGCAGGTGTTGCGAACACTGTTAACTATATTCCGCTCCTCAGAGGAAAGCTCTTTTCCATCAAGCATTATCTGTTGGGGGGGGGGGGGGGGGGGGGGGGCATTCACCACGTATAATGCAACACACGCAGTCTGCTGAGGTCTGGGGACCTGACCTTTCCAACCTTGGGACTAATCTCACTCAGAACTAATTACCTATAGGATTTGATAGTGCAAATTGGGTTGTCATGGAGATGCAGTTCTTCCAGGAAGTGAAGAAAGATCAGCTGACGTAGCTCCACATGCTGTATGCACAGATATGGAAGATAAGTCCGCCTGTCTGTACAGCCTTTGTGGTAAGCAGGGTGAAAAATGTTATATAGTTTTTCCTGGGGACCCCTTCATGTGCTGCATTCTTGGCCCACTCACCGCCTTACTGTAACTTCCTTCAGCACCCATCAACACTGCTGGACTGCAGGTCACCACATCAGGGGACCCTGTGGAAGGTCACACATACACAGCCACCTGCAACGTCTCTGCCACTGCAGGGGTTGGGGCCACCTTTAACCTCACGCTGGCACTGGTTTGGACCAGCAGCAGTCTGAGGTGGTTAACACCTCAAACGTCACCGCTGTGAAGCAGGCGTCTGAGGACTCGTATGCCCTCACCGTGACGTTTGCGCCTCTCCTTACCTCACATGCTGGTCAATACCGATGCACGGCCAAGTTTTTGTACACAGGTCCATCCAGTTTCAACAGCTCAGTGGAGTTCAATATCACCATACTGACGCAAGGTATTGGGTCTGGACAATGACATGCATGCAAGTTGACCGAAGGCCCCATGCATGCAATACACAAGGTGAGGTCCCTCCACTCCTCCAGCTTCTCCAAGGACTGGACAGACCATCTACAAACCACTTCAAGATGTCACAGCTTATGAAGGAGATACTAATATCCAGTTCTCCATGGTGGCTGCTGGTGATGGATCGATAGATTTGAACTGTGTCCTTTCTTCTGTTCCTGTTGGTTCATCATTAAAGACTGCAAAGCTGGTTATGCAGTCTGATGTAGTTGGACTTGTAGGTGGTCCAGTGTCATTAGTGGACAGTGGAGCAGTGGTGACATGCAGGGTCAGTGGTAGTGACTACACAGCCACACTAACTGTCCTAGGTAGGTGATGTATTAGCTGTATTGCTAACCTTCCTTGTTCCTCTGACCAGCAAGGACCAACCTGGTGATGACCTCAAGTCCTGGTGACAGTTTGGACAACTCAGTGGGCACCAATGTCTCCTTCACCTGCGAGGCTAGGGGAGTGAGCCTGGTGAGGAGGTGGTACAGGAATGGGCAGGAGATATCCTCTGGTCCACGTGTGGAGATCAGAGGGTCCAACATGACCATATATGGTCTGTTGGTAGTGGACTCAGGCATGTACCAGTGTTCAGTGTCCAATGGAACCAGCTCAGTTTGGAGACAGTGGAGAGTGTTAGTCTCAAGTGAGTACATGTACTGTGGTCTACGACGCTATACATGCAATGCAGAATACATCATTTATTAAGGATGACATGTAACAATGTAAATGGCCAATGTTTTTTTTTTTTTTTTTCAAAACTCAGGTCTGGTCCCTGTACCCATCAAGAATTTTGTAGTGGTGGTGGGTGGAGGTGGTGGTACTACCCTGATGGTACAAGTGATGTCATACCCTCCTCCTGACCATGTCCAGTGGTACATGAATGGCTCCGTGGTGAAGCTCAGTTATCTATACCTCATCTCCAACATCTCTGTCTCTGATGCCTCAACTGTTCCCATCACCTACAATGCCTCTCTCACCATCTCCTCTGTTAACATCACCACTCAAGGATTCTACTGGGCCTCCTTCTATGGTCATATTGGCATGGTCAACACTACCCCTATCTTTGTCACACCCCCAGGTAGGCATTGACATGTCTATCAGTGTTTGTGAATAAGGTTTTGTACACTATTTTGGATTGATGAGATGGACTCTTCTTCAACTGTAATAAAAACATTCTCTATATGAGAAGGTTGGTGGTGTATAGGAATGAAAGGCAATAGTGATGGAGTAAAAGCAGTAGGGGGAGGTACTAGTAGTTGGAGGGAGATGTGCCAACTGCTTTGTTTTGGTTCTTTGCATGGCATAACAAATTATTGTTAATCGTTCCAATCAAATACAGTAGTGACAACATACACACACACACACGGATAATGGGGACATATTCTCTGAAACACAGTCTTACGACACAGAAACAACGCAGAACTGTTCTCCTATTTGATATCACTAATTGTGAAGTGACCAACTCTCAGCACGAATAATGCTTTAATGCTATTCATCATACTGTGGATTCATAATGGGTTGTGATAATTTAATTCTTCCCCACCCAGTACCAGCTGATGTTCTTGGTATGACTGCTCCAGTGTGTTTGAAGGCTGGAGGGAGTGTCCAGTTGGTGTGTGAGGTCTATGGATATCCCATTCCAACTGTCCATTTCTTCAAGGACAACTCATCCCTCCCCCAAGATGACCACACCCACACCACCACTAACACTCTCACCATCACCGACGTTGGACCACATGATCGAGGTGTGTACTCATGTTCTGCTGACAATGGAGTCTCTGACTACTCTACTGGTAATGAACTGGTTTACTGCAGTAAGTTAAATCATTTAATCCTGTTTTATGATACAGACCTCCCTCTGTTCAGCCTTCCCAGGTGTGGAGATCAAAGGACCAGCCAATCCTGTTCAGGTGGGTAGCCAGGTGGAGGTGGTGTGCAATGGAAGTGGAGCCCCGCCCCCTGTGGTCATGTGGTTGAAGGATGGAGCTCCTCTGGGTAACAGCTCACTGTTGGTGACTCCCTCCAATCTGAGACTGAGCGATGTAAGGTCTGGGGATGAGGGCAACTACACATGTGTTGTCAATAACATCCTAGGCAACAATAGTGCTTCATTCATGCTGGTGGTAGGTGAGTATCATATGATATCAGGAAGTGAGAACATCATTGTATGTATTCTATTTTTACATTTAGAAAATACTTCGTCTTGGATACCTGTGGTCATTCCATTGGTGGTGGTGGCGGTGGTGGTGGTGCTGGTGGTGGTGATGGTTAAATTCCATCATTCACCTGTCACATCTGTCATGGTATGAACTCGCTGCTATATGATACTCTTTCGTATAAACATTGAACGTCACGTGCGCGCCCAAACCACCGGTGAATTAGTGGTACGGATTATTTGGCACAAAGAAGACATTTTCAGAAGCTGCTGATGAAGATATGTTTCCATACCCATACGGCATTGTGGAGGTGGATGATGTATGCGTGCATGCGTACGTGTGTGGTGTGTGCGTTGCTGTGTTTTTGCTCTACGCAGTTCCTACGCGGGTCGTCCTATCATCGTAGCCTAGGTACGTATATAAATCGCCGAATTGTAAATCTGGCCATTTGGTTACATCATCCACCCATGGCACCCTCCACAATGCTGTATGGGTCGGGAAAAACATCTTCATCAACTTGCAGCTCTGACAATATCTTCTCTTTGCCAAAAGGTTTGCCAATGTTTTAATTGTTACGCTCCAAATGGTCAATAGATGTTCAGATGCATGGTGATATATATATATATATCAATACTAAGTACTGACCCTCTGGCATCAAAAGAGAATGCCGATAATCGTTAATTAATAATTGCTATGTTTTTTCCATGGAGCATGTATGCAAAGGGTCCATAGAATTGATATCTTTGGCCATTATACCAGTTAAGACCTTGCAAATCAATGACTTATACATGTAATTATGCAACTCAACTTTATTTTTCAGCCTGACAATGAGACGAACTATTTTGAATCGCTATATGACAAAGTTGAGGTATGCATAGCTGACATGATTTTTATGGTGTGGGGTTATTTATGGATGGGTAAATGAGCTGATCACATCCACAGGTGATGAAAAAAGAAAATGGCTTACCGCCATCACCAAGACCATCAACACCACCACCACCACCACCATCATCACCGTCACCACCACTACCACCATCATCACCACCACCACTACCATCACCACCACCACCACCACTACCACCACCATTATTATCACCATCATCACTACCACCATCACCACCACCACCACTACCACCATTGTTATACTACACTGATGTTTCGTTGAGACACACACATATACATACATACATACATACATACATACATACATACATACATACATACATAGAATAGTGTGTAAGGTGTGTAAATGCTGTCATTGAGAATATAGAAATTTAATAATTCTATTTAGTGCCATCGAGGTGTAATTTGTTATGTGGACAAGTTGTCTGCATGGCTCTGAAGTGCCCCAAAACAGTACCACCTATGGATATTAGCATCAGTTTTGGATTGATATTTAGGCTACCCTTTCCAGTGGACAGTTATGGGCCTTAACAATTTACTATCGTGTTATACACATGTGATAGAAAAAATGCACTAAAAAGGCATGAGTCAGGAGGAACAGAGGGATCAGTACTACAGCACACCACACAGTAGAAGGACTCGTTGAATGAGCAGCCAATGGTTGCATTATTGGTTTGGATTTGTGTACTGGTGATGTTCAGGACTTGGTTGGTTGTGGCCAAACCTACACAAAGACAGAAGAGGACCATCACAGCACACACATATGACCCACCAACTAACTCTTATCACAACATCCAAACATGGCTACTGGTTAGTAATACCTAGGTATCCTCTCATGGCTAACCACCAAGTCCCCCTTACCTAGGTATCCTCTCATGGCTAACCACCAAGTCCCCCTACCAAGGTTTCCTCTCATGGCTATATTGGATTACAGTCGACTACAGCCCTATACACTAACAGCTGACGAAGCCCCATTGGCGCCCGCGACGTGCGCTGCTGAGACTTCGAATCCAACCGCCCCATGGTCACTGACCACGTTCTCCGGACCTACTGCTTCCGCCACCGCCTCACGTTGTTCGCGGAGGACTCCCACAGATAGGGAGCGACATCTTCCATCCTTACTGGTTTCAAGAAACGCCCGGCGGGGTCCCATATTAGTTCTATGGCCAGTACAACCTTGCTTTGTGCCACAGCGGTTCTGAGGAAGCCTCTGCTTCTCCGCTGCTGGGTTTTAGTTGGAAGGCGCGTGACGACCTTCTGCAAGTTGGAGTGCCCTAATACTGCCCCAGGTACTCGGGAGGAAATTTAAATAAAACGTGACTCCTAAATCATTATTCGAGGAACTGAGTATACCGAAAAGGTTATTAAACTGCTCGCAATTCAGTCACTGATGCGGGCATGTGGCGCTCGTTTTTTGTTTTGCAGGCGAGACCCGCATGCCGTCCTGTAGGCTTTGGCCTCCACTGTCTCTCCAGTGAGCTGTCTTCATCAGCGTGGTGCACGTGATGTAATTCCTTCCTCCATCTCCATTCAGTTAGATGACCCTCTCACGTTCGGCGGGAGAAGCATAGCGGACCCTCTCGCTCCGCACAACCGAATTGAGCACGTATACCAATGGAGCACTACAGAACAACTTCACTGGACTGATCATTGACACACTCTACACTGTCTCAGTGGTGGCCATTAACACATGTGGTTTGTTGGCTGGCAATGTGAAGTCAACCTCTAATAGAACATGTAAGTGCTGAACAATCCATGTTAACCAAAGTGCTAACAGTTCACTACATATCCATGTGGACTGTAGGTATCAGCACCAAATTGGTTTTCCATGTGCAGACTGAACATTACTTTATATTGCATACACATTGTCAGAAGGTAGTCACAGGGGTGTGGCTTTACTAGCCATATAGTTCAGATAGTCTCAGCCTTGCACAGTGCCCACCACTCCCACCCCCACCACCCTCCCACCCACCCACCCGCCCACCCCCACCCCACCACCCACCCCACCACCCATCCACCCCACCACATGAACCTATCTCTCCACAGTGGTCCTCCCTCCTATGGGTATACTTAGTGTCCTTAGCTACATGTACCTATCTCTCCACAGCACTTGGTCCTCCTTCCTATGGGTGTACTTAGTGTCCTTAGCTACATGTACCTATCTCTCCACAGTGGTCCTCCCTCCTATGGGTGTACTTAGTGTCTTTAGCTACATGTACCTATCCCTCCACAGTGGTCCTCCCTCCTATGGGTGTACTTAGTGTCCTTAGCTACATGTACCTATCTCTCCACAGTGGTCCTCCCTCCTATGGGTGTACTTAGTGTCCTTAGCTACATGTACCTATCACTCCACAGTGGTCCTCCCTCCTATGGGTGTACTTAGTGTCCTTAGCTACATGTACCTATCTCTCCACAGTGGTCCTCCTTCCTATGGGTGTACTTAGTGTCCTTAGCTGCATGTACCTATCTCTCCACAGTGGTCCTCCCTCCTATGGGTGTACTTAGTGTCCTTAGCTACATGTACCTATCTCTCCACAGTGGTCCTCCCTCCTATGGGTGTACTTAGTGTCTTTAGCTACATGTACCTATCTCTCCACAGTGGTCCTCCCTCCTATGGGTGTACTTAGTGTCCTTAGCTACATGTACCTATCTCTCCACAGTGGTCCTCCCTCCTATGGGTGTACTTAGTGTCCTTAGCTACATGTACCTATCTCTCCACAGTGGTCCTCCCTCCTATGGGTGTACTTAGTGTCCTTAGCTACATGTACCTATCTCTCCACAGTGGCCCTCTCTCCTATGAGTGTACAGATGGTATCAGTGTTTACCCCCAACAACACTGCCCACCATCTTGGATAGCTGTGGTAAGAAGAGTTATTGCTGGTTATTAATGGTTACATGTTATTGCTCCATCACCAGGGGGTAGTGTGACCATGTACACAGTGAGGGTTGTTAGTTATGGTGCCTTTGTTGGTCAAGGCTCCACTACCTGTACCACATCACCATGTCTATATGCCCAACAAATCTCTGTCTTTGCTACCAACTACACCATCTTTGTGGCTTCCGTAAATGGAGATGGAGCTGTGGGTCCTGAGAACAGCACTACCATATATGGTGAGTACCACATACTACCATTTATGGTTGAGTACCACATACTACCATATATGGTGAGTGACACATACTACTCTAGAAGTTAGCGGTGTAGTTACCAAACAGACCTAACTACATATATTGGCTTGGAGCATTACATCACCTTATCATGACCTCTTGACCTGTGGGGAGGGTGGGGTCAAAGTGGGAATGGAGGGTTGGGGCACTGCTGCTATTGCATGTAACTTTGTAAGTGGCCCGCATATCGGATGTTCAACTATGGACCAGTGATGTAAGGGAAGACTCAAAATGTGTTACTATGCCAACATGAAAGTTAGGCATGTACATGTACATGTACATGTTAATTATGCCTAGAACCAAGACTTTGTTTAGTGTGATGTCATTACATATATAATTTCCCTAGTCCAATATTATACATGTACATTATGTGTACTGTATTGGACCGACTGGACCAGCCAGACCATACAGCGGGTGAACAAGACCACAGGAGGTGGCCAGATCTCCATTATCAGTGGGATTGGCTACATGAACACCATCCAGGTGGTGAACAGAGACAGAAAGCCAGGTTAGCTCCACCCCTAGCCACACCCATCTTTTTTTAATCCGTGCCCCCCTTCCCCTCCCGCACAATTAATGCTGTTGTTTCTTTGTTGTTTGTGCAGGTTCCAATCCTAGCACAGTCAACAATGGCGGACTATGCCACCATCACTATCACATCAGTATGTTCTGGCTATGTTATAAATTGTTATGGTAATGTGTGAGTATTATTTCTGTGTATATTGCCTGAATAACAATTCATTTGATCATTGCAAAATCAATGGAACCACATTTACCACTGACTTGTTCTAAGTATACATATATTCCTTTTGCATTTGGATTTATTAAACTATTTGTAAATGCTTATTGAGAGGCGGGATGTGATTGTGTCCAAGTATGTCTAGTTGGTTAGTCGATACCCGATTAGCTCCCACATAAGGCCTGGGTACGAGACTAACCGCACACACGTGACACTAGAACATGGCGCAACAGGTTAGCGTATCTTTCTGTTCTTATTGGTAACACCATACGCGGGGGTGTTTAACACAATGTAGTGTGTGTGTGTGTGTGTGTGTGTGTGTGTGTGTGTGTGTGTGTATCTGGTATGTGCATGCGTGTTTGTGTGTGTGTGTGTTTATATTTTAAATGCATGTGATGGTTGCATATGGCTTTATTATTAAGATCTTCCGGTATGAACGTTATTGTTGTATTTGTTATACACATGTATGTCACTGGACGTGTGATATATATATATGGGACTGTGTCCAGCAGAATCACCCTTCTGGCTGGTTTTTCAAGTTTTCAATTTTTTTGATTTTCCTTCAACACCCATGAGCTTCTGTCAAATGGTCCTTACGCATCCTAAATCGGACTATCCATCACAAAGTTATTAGGCACTGAATTTATAATTAGCCATACATTTCAATGCGAGCGTTACTTTTCTTTTGCTTGTTGAAAAAGTACCATAAGGGTGATTTAGCTGGACACTGTCCCATATATGTGTAAAGTAATGTATGTACATGTTCCTACATGTGTGCAAAAATTTGTGGTGCGTTGATGTTCCCAGGTGACAGTGATGTATACAGAAAGCTGTGGAGAGCCTAATGGTGGAGAAGAACAACCTGGAGCCCCAGAGGGATGAGGTGAGGGAGAGGGGAGGGTGTTCAGGGTGATGGTGTGGAAGAGGAGGGAGGATTGATTGTAAGGGAAGGGAGAGGGGGAGGGTGTTCAAAGTGATTAGAACCATTGTCAGGGTTTTATCTGACCCACCTGTAACTTTTGGGCTTTATCCACCCGTAAAAATTATATTGGATGGTACTGCTTTTTATAGTTACTGTGGCCTGAGGATTTCTCCTCCATTCTCAGGTCCGTAGAAAGGAGTTTGTGTTTTTTTTATTGGAACCTCCGAGTCCATAGCAAGTGTGCTTACAGTAGGTATTACACGGCTCAAACCACAGTACACTTCACATGCGTATACCATCGCGAAGAAAAAGTATGGCTACAGTTCCATACTATATGTTGTAAGTTCCTTCTGTCTCCTTTTGTTCCGTGCTTCCACCTGGGATGCAGAATTTGTCTACGTGGTCCAAAAAGTACGTCGATGTGTTCGTCGAAAAATGGCCACTTGTAGGAAGCGGTGGAGAGAAAACTAGGCCATGTGACTTTGGCTACAAATAGAACGAAGATCCTTCATTCATTGTATGGCTTTAAAATGGTGACAAGTTCAAACATGTTAACATGTAGTGCTAGGTTTCTAAGGTTGTCGGTTGTCAAGGGTGGTTGCTAGGGCATTATGCCACTTTTTCAATATTTCAAGAGGTATGTCTTTTGTCCACAAATTTCATGGGCGCTGTGTTTCTTGTGCAGTTCAGTTAAATAAATTCATTACCTTATCCATATTGTTTAAGTTATAGTTAACTAAACTATTTTTTGCCAGGGCATATGGTTCCACTGGACATTTGTCCATACCAGTCGCATGGGGAGAGGGGTTTGGTGATGGGCGGGGCTTGAGACTAGTATGAGATTAGAAGTGTAGCCACAACGGAGCCAACAGCAGTTGCAAGTTGGACCAAATGCCCTCGCACCACTCTTCCCAATACTGTGTTCCAAAACAGCAGCGACTATTTTAAGTCACAAATTTATTTATAACCATCGTCCATCACCTTTCCTGGAACTATATAGCAACTTTAAGTGTATAAATGTGTCATTGGCTGCTAGAGACATGGCTTGTATTGCATACACGATGGTTAGGAATTTTTTTAAACAAAAAGTGTAGGAGGCGTATTGTTTATAACGGGTTAAAAAACAATTCCACTTGTAAATGGTATAAGTAGAACAGAAATTCTAGTATTCTAATTATTTCTAAATACAAGTTAGATACTGGAACCGAGGGATCTACGTGATTTAGAATACCCGAGGGTCCTGGGCTGTAGCATCCCGAGCGGTAGCGAGGGCACTACTAAGGGCCTGAGGGTATTCTAAATCACGTAGATCACGAAGGTGACAGTATGTAACTAATTTAGACTATAGCAACGCGCATGTTTACGTTTATGATTATATAGCAACCAATTGCTTTACGCATATAGCAACCAATTGCTTTACGCATATACGGCGTCTTCTAAGTGCCAGAGGGCGGCGGGTATTCTAAGTGCCAGAAGGCAGGTATTCTACGGTAGAATACCCACCTTCTGGCACTTAGAATACCCGGTAGAATACCCGCCTCCTGGCACTTAGAATACCCGCCGCCCTCTGGCAAGGTTTCTACCGCATTTAGATACCCGCAATTGACCAATCAGATTACGCGAATCACTTCCGCTATAGTCTAATTTTGTGTATGGATGGGTGCATATGAAGATGGTAAGTTGTGGCACTTAATCAATAAGCGTTCAGTGACCTGTACTAAAGCTTTCGCTTACTGCGTGTTTAAACGTAAAAATTAGTTTCCTCCGATTGAAAAGTCAATTGTGGCATGCAGGATAAAGTTGGGTTTACTAGCTAGGTATCTGCCTGTTGCATGCAGCTAGTAGCTTTGCATGCATTGTTTTCATATAGACCATGAACACGCCCCCATATCTTGATGTTTTGAGCGGCCGTCTCCTTACCGTTCATTGTAAGCAGTTGCACAGGCTTCTCATATGGGAAGCTATTAATACCAGCTGTACTACATTACATCATAGGTGCACCAATCACGCAAAGTATGAACATTTTTGTACATGTGTAGGTGTTACATTTGCATGTTTTAAAACACATACTACTGAGATAACATACTAAAATATACTATGAATAGCACTGTATGGCCATTCACCTGTCAAACATGTATGAGTGCACACACAAAATGAACATGCCATGACACTTACAGCAATTCTTTTAGCGTTTGAACTCGGACCTAATGTTCACTGCTAATGTTGACTGGCATTTAGCAACGGAACACACGTGGCAGCGGGAATTAGATATAATTTTACGTGTATCCATGCATTTATAAATCGATGCAGGATTTTGAGAACATTTAACGCTTAGCACACTAGTTGGTTGCCAGACCGTCGCGAAGGTCAGATAGTCTACACGCATATAGTGGTGTGGTTTATTATAATTGAGTGTTGAAAGATTACAGCATTGCGCTAGCCATATTACTGTTTGATTCTACAGTGATACATGTACTTCTTCTGCATGTGGCTGCTGTTGAATAGTTCTGTATTATATTTTATCTCTCTAGCTGGTGGTCTTCAATATTTCTTCTGCTTCTGCTTGCATAGCCTGCTCTAGAAAACACAATCTCAGTTGGTGCAGAACAGGTTGGAATAACTAAGTTATCTACTGCTATTTTAGAAAGAAGAGGAAACTGCTCTTTTCTTGTTATCCATGCCTCTTCTGACTCTGATAAATTATATTACATGTAAGAGATAATAGACTGTTACAATACCTTAGTTCAGTAGTGCTTCAGGGAGATCATTTTCATTAATTCGAGTGCCATAATTTTGTCGCACATTGTCCATTGCCACATCCATCAGGTTGAGCACACGCAGAATGCTGCGAAATCTGGGATCCAAGTATGTGGAATACAGTAGATTGGTTTGAAGTCTGGGTTTTGGTGGTTAAATACAAGATCAAACCGTCTGTTAACATCAGCAATTAACTTCTTACGCCAGGCCCACACGTCTCCCTCCAGGGTGAACCTCCTAGCAGTTCCTAGCTATGTGGCCAGGTTTGCCACACCTAAAACAGTTCATCTGGTGGGCCTGCTTCTTACCAGAGCGAACAGCACCACTTTCAATGAGATGGAGCCGTTCCTTATGGTTCTCTAATGTACTTCTAATGGAAGAGAAGTTTGCTCTTGTGAGGCTTTCAGGTTTTCAATGCCCATCTGTACTTGCTGCATCTCACTGCTTGGCAGGGTTGAGTGGTTACCATGATTGTTAGGATGTTGGACGGCATGCATGCCTATTGGTCTGGACTGTTTGACAGTCTGGTTGATACAATCGACTTGTATACATGTAGCTTGGCTAACCACTTCATCAAGCTTCTTTGGAGTGCTCCTTCAGACACCGATCAACCAATCCATATCACACTCTAAGAGGGTGAGGAACCCCGATAAGGCAAACCCTTCTGCCAAATCATCAGAATCTGGGCAAGCACCCTCACACAACGTTTGTTGCATAATGCATCTTGGTAAATCTAAGGAAGATAGGATTAAATTTTAAACTAATTTCCTTGATAACACTGGCTGTTTATCAGATGATTTTATTAAACAAGCAAACTTGAACCTAACTGGATGGTTTTGTATGAGGCAAAATGCAATGCAGAACTTTTTGCAGAGTGTAATTAATTTTGGTCATTCTATAGCAGATCACCTGATGGACATGCTATTTTTCCACCACACTCCCTCAGATTTGAATTATAGTTTGCATATCTATTTAGTATATTAGGGAAAGTAAGGCCACCAATTATCACATCTGTGTCTTTATCAAATCTGGAGAATCTTGATATTCATTTGTTTTTTTTACCCTTTCATCTTTAAAATTCATATCCCTTGAGCCATTGGTCACAGAGTACAGTGCAAGGTATCATTAAGAAGCCAAAACCATGGCAAATTATACTACAGAGTTATATTAATTATTTCATGAAGTTTATTAACCATTAAATTGTAACACAAAGTTTGGCAGCTCATGGCTATGAAGGAACAAGCTTTTATTAAAATGTTTTATTTTTCCAGTAAAGCCCTATCATCATAGAGTATAAAATGGAAATGTTTATAAATTGGACTGGCTAATCTTATTTACAAAGAACTATAAATGTTTAAAGTACGTTTTGTATGCATCTTGGTGAGATGCTACATATGGCTTCATCCTTTATATGGTGCATTATCAAAACAAATAAATTTTTTTTAATGTTTCAAATTTGATTTTCCGAGCCAAAACAAAAATAATCAGTTAAAATAAAGGTCTTAACACTTAAGACTTTGATTTCTCTAAGCTTAACCTATTATATCTGAGAGAATATTTTCCTGATCAATCATTCTGTAATGGTATTGAACTGTACTGGTTGATTGCTCAGACACACTTTCACCTATTTCCCGTTGTCTGGGAACCTTTCTATGTCTTACTAACAAACTGAATTATTCATTACTTTGTATTGACTGCAGAGCACTCAGAGTTACTTGTACCAGTTTTTGGCCTTTATAGGCAGACATGTATGCTTGGCTTGCAGCGATCGTGACAAATCGTCAATCATGCAAAGGATTTTTCTTGTAGCACAAATTTTTTCCATTTGAGCAGCAACTCCTATCATTCTAGCTCTGGCCTCACTGTCCTTTGTAGCATCTCTGGCAGCATCCCAACACAACACTAGAGCTCTGTAGTTCTGAGTGGTATATGTAACTAGATATTTGTATCCCCTGATTTCAGCAATAGACAGTTACTGTCCTATATTGAGAGACGTGGAGAACAGCCTCTAGTGTTTGGATACCATTGTAGAGTGCATGGGTCATGCTCCTATAGACGTTGTTACGGGGGTGTTCTTTCATCGAATGTTTGCACCTGCTCCCAAGGAAACCATCAAAGTGCACCCAAGATATGCTGTTGGCACGTTGGGACCACTTATAGCCATAGATAAGTTTTATCCCCGGCTGGAATAACGGCTGGCTACCGGGATATATGCGTAGGCTAAATTAATACAGACGTAGGGGACGGGGCCTACAGCAGAATTGCTGCTCTAGAGCTCTAACAGTAACACTTAGGTTTTAGGTTTTACTTGTTTTCAGTAGGCAGAGGACTAGTAACTACACGTACGTATTGAGATCCACCAACATTAAGAACATAGCAATCACTGAATGAGCGAACATTTACCAACCAAGTCGCACTGGGTGCACATGATTGGCCGTGCATGCATGAGATCCACCAACATTAAGCACACCCAAGATATGCTGTTTGAACGTTGGGACCATATATAGCCATAGATAAGTTTTAGCCCCGGCTGGAATGACGGCTGGCTACCGAGGTATACGCATAGGCTAATACGGACATGGGGGTGGGGGGTGGCCTATGGCAGAATCGCAGCGCTAGAGTTCTAGTTTCAGGCTAACAGTAACACTTAGGTTTTACTTGTTACACTTGAATTTGGAATTATGTGTGCACATGGGAAGTAGAAAAAAGTTGGTCAAGTACATAGCCTGATAGTTCTAGCTTTGTTGACCACTCTACAAACAAGAGTAGATGGTCCACGCGACAAACCTACAATGAAAAAGAGATATAAATGTCAAGTCAGCCATCGAAAAGTATACCATAAGGCAAACCCTCGTGTGGAATTTACTGCGCGCACATTTTGTCGGAACAAAATATAGCGATTGTACCCACTCTATCACTTAAACGTCTACAAACGTAGCTAGAAGACTTCAGCACAAAAGTGTGAGTGATTGTTGGAAATTCTCCATAGACATCCTGTACAATTATTTGACTACGTGTATTACGGAATTCAAATTATTCATGTCCGCTATTTCTGGCCATGATATAAAGTAATGTATGTACATGTTCCTTATGTGTGCAAAAATGTGTGTGTCCATTTGTGATGTTGATGTACTGTATCTATTGGCCAAACTCACCTAAAACGAACACGATTCCCAACGCGAGTTGCATGTTTAGTCCATGTGGAGTCCGATGCGAAGCATATATGATTGGCATATATATGATTGGCACAGTATGGGTATATATGATTGGTTTTGTTGTGTGTGTGTGGTGATATTGAACTCCACTGAGCTGTTGAAACTGGATGGACCTGTGTACAAAAACTTGGCCGTGCATCGGTATTGACCAGCATGTGAGGTAAGGAGAGGCGCAAACGTCACGGTGAGGGCATACGAGTCCTCAGACGCCTGCTTCACAGCGGTGACGTTTGAGGTGTTAACCACCTCAGACTGCTGCTGGTCCAAACCAGTGCCAGCGTGAGGTTAAAGGTGGCCCCAACCCCTGCAGTGGCAGAGATGTTGCAGGTGGCTGTGTATGTGTGACCTTCCACAGGGTCCCCTGATGTGGTGACCTGCAGTCCAGCAGTGTTGATGGGTGCTGAAGGAAGTTACAGTAAGGCGGTGAGTGGGCCAAGAATGCAGCACATGAAGGGGTCCCCAGGAAAAACTATATAACATTTTTCACTCTGCTTGCCACAAAGGCTGTACAGACAGGCGGGCTTATCACCTGGGCACTGGGAACACAATGGTCCCTTCTTGTACGGCTTAAGGTTGGTAGCTCTAAAGGGCGAAACATTCCATCACACACACACACACACACACGCAGAATTTGCAGTAGCAAACTTACGCTGTAGCATAGTTGCACACTAAGAAATAGACAGTGTGCAGCAACAACCCCGATGATAGAAAAAAATTGTGGCAGACAGTTGCACCGGAGAAAAGAAAGAGGGGGGGGGAGGGAGAGAGAGATTCAACCTAAGCCTGTTATCTATATATGCCATCCCATGACTTCGCACCATCATAACTATGTTTGCCGCTGTAGGGTTCGCACCACGCTGTAAGTAGTTGTACGAATCCAATACCTCCTGCTTAGATAACTATGCTAGCACTGCAGACACTGACAACAGCAGGAGAAGCTGCAATGCAGCACCCATTATCAGAAATGGTATAACGTGTTATAATTACGTAGAAGTTAGATGCCTATTTGGCATCCGTTAATTATTAATCGTTCATATTTTTGTCATGTATAAGAGTTTGGTATGCCATTTTAATTTTAGCATATAGTTTTTCTTCCAGATTTGTTTGACCAGTTCGATAATGACTTCGTTCTCAGGACATTTGTGGTTTGCGAAATCATGACATATTTCCATAGTCGTACTGTACTCAGCTGGTGCGCATGCGCTACGTAGTAAGATCAAAATGGCCGTAACGACAGAGGGTTGTACCCGACACAATCAGTCTGGTGAACTTCTTTGAAGTGTTCTAATGAAATATATAGCAGCATCAGCGGCTGTAGCAGTAATCCTGTTTACCCTGCAATTACGTATGTGGCTTGTAACGTATGGCTTCATTGATGTATTTACAAAGACTAGGGGTTTTCCTGCACTGGAAAAGTGATTTTGGTCCGGGACCGAAATTAGTTTTGGTCCACCAAGACCAAAATTACTATCAAAAATTATAGTCCGAGCTGAAACATTTGATCCTACGGATGTATAGGGTAATTGGAGCTGGGAGCATGTTATATGTCTAATTCGTTCCTCAAACGACATAAAAGTGTATTGTCACGTATTTGAAATTATAGCTATGATCTAATTGTGTATGCCGTTCATCTGTAAATGTTTATCATGAATTTATTATCATGTTCATTTGACCATTTATGGCTTCTTTGTCTTTCCATGGAGAGCTATAAATGAAAAGGAATCATTTTGAACGTTTTTCCGGTCTCTTTAGAAAAACTATCAAACCTGCTACTGTCAATAGTTAAAAGAACGAACAAACGGTGCATTTTGTTATGCGTTACACTTGCATCTAGAAATTAATTGGTATGAAGGACGTGATTTCACTCACTTCAAAAGTTGTAGGTTTTTACCATTCGTCATAGATTAACGTGGCAATATCTGTTCATACATGTGTTGTGGTTAAATCTCTCTTCCATGGTCCCATGCTCTTCAAATTTAGATACCAACCTAAGCACAGTGCTCCGGCACAAAGTTGTGCGTGCTATGAGGTAGGGTTTTTTTCCACTCTCATAGCAGGTGACACCATAGAATTACAGAGGCTTTTAAGAATTAAGGAATCTACAGCTTGGATTCATTACACAAAGTGTATACCTAAAATTATATGCCTAAAGTAGCACGTCTATGAGATTTATATACAGTTTTTATCAACTTCTCAATGTCAGAACCTGATTTGTGACCTTCTAGATAGCCAAACATGTAGTATTTTTCTTTCTTAAAGTACTTATGCATTGTCTCAGGGTTTATGGAGTCCATGGCTTCTGGTATTTTTCAAGAGTATAATTTGTATGTGCTCTTGTGTACGTCTTAGCGTGTCCCCAACATCGGTGAATTCAGAGTGAAACTTTGGCAACATGATACATGTGTGTCCACATTATTCCAAAAATCTTTGCAGTTTAGTATTTTCATCTTTGGTGTCAGTGTGAGTAGATATTTCATGTCGCATCTTTACTTTTGGCTTGTACCTCCCTCATTTTTTAAGAACCTGAATCAGTCCTTTAGGAGTTCCATCATGTGTGTTCATTTCCTGTACCCTTCCTTGCCATTAGGCAGTGCTGTCTTCCTCCTGGCTTTGCATCCATATGCGCAGCTATTAATGCATCATCCACATATGTAACTTCTGACTCAACTCACCGCATTTGACGAGGCATAGGGAATTTCCCCAAGGGAAAAAACTTCCCAAAGGAGGATCCTAAATGCCCACATGTCCCCCGACAACAAGGGAGAACCTACCACTATTCACTTCGGGCGCCATCCAATGTACTGATACTACTGCCATGGTGTCAGGGTCAGGGCTGAGGCCATGTCTTGGGTCTGGTCAAAGTCAGCCACTCAAACAGCAGCAAGTAGGAAACGAGACAATTCCTTGCCGCCAGGACCAATTACCTCCAACAAGCACGCTTTGGAGAAGAGATTAGAAGAAACATTAACCCACTGATAAAAATTCCATTCCACACCCACAAAAAGGGTGTGGAGTGTCAGTTCACCTAGTTCGTGACCCACAAATAATTACATCTATACGGTAGACGGATAAATGCACATAAATCAGTTGGGGCATGTGGCTTCACAGAGTAACTGTTGGTATTGGTGCTACTCCAGATTTCTCATAAGGTGCCTACATCGCTAATGTCTGACAATTCCTAGTCAGATAGTCGCCCTTCTTTTGTCGAAGGTTTGCCCTGGGTTATCCTTACCAGTTTTTTTTTTGGCCTGTTGTACCTTCTCTTTCGGGTACCATGCAGAATCAAGCTGTGACACAACATTGCAGGGCTATGTAGCCCTTCACATATGAACACAAACATAACTCAGTTATGTACACTGACCAAGTGTCCAGCCTTGATTGTGTGCTTTTATAAAAATACAAGGACCACTTATGACCTATTATAATGTACTCCTGATCTTCTGAGATGACCTTCACACCTCCATCCACAGAACCACCACTGGTGATGTTCAGGACTTGGTGGTTGTGGCCACACCTACACAAAGACAGAAGAGAGGACCATCACAGCACACACATATGACCCACCAGCAGTAACTCTTATCACAACATCTAAACATGGCTACAAACTTTGCAGTGGTTAGTAATAAGCGACGTATAAAGTATTAAGATGATGTAATGCTCCAAGCCAATATATGAAGTAAGGTCTGTTTGGTAACTACACCGCTAACTTCTAGAGGGTGTAGCACCACACTGATTCATAGACACTTTCCTGTCAGTTGTTACATTGCCTCCCAACCGTAATAGGCTAGATGTCCAAGGGTAGAGCATCTTTATTCTTAATCAGTAGTGTAATGAGCCACCAGTATATAGATAAATAGGTACATAGGTATTGAAATTTGGAGCTTTACCACTTGCCAAGGTATTGACTACAGGGCTCCTGAGGGAAGTACTGATAGAAATAGGCAGTGTGCCTCAGATGTTATATGTGGTGTCCCTGCAGAATGAATGAAGAACTGACATGACAAATTCAGGTGGCTACACAGATGTCCTGGCAATTTCCATGTGTTTAAAACACACCACCATCGGCACTAACAGCTATAGCATTCTGGAGACATGAGGGGGGGGGGGGGGATAGTATAAATGCCTGTCCTAGGGGGTTAGCAAGTAAAATAGATGCTTGTCTGATGGGTATATAAATACCTGTCCCAGAGGGAAGGAGGGGTGTGTGCTGTTATCTGGACGCGGGTCGAATGCAGACAGCGGGTAGCCGATGCAACCAGATATGCCACAACTCAACAATTACACAGCACAATGCAACGCACACAGATAGGAAAACTGCAGTGTGGCTCCACTATTCAAACTTCCACCCTATTAATTAAGATTGTACAGTGCGTGCCACTTCTGAGTTTAAAACATAGTTTAGTGTGTTCCCTTATCTCTCCTGAGAGGCCAGTTGAGATAACCTGTGAACTTCGGACATTGCTAGTGGACATTCTGGGAATCGCAATGAAGGATAACAGGTTATCCTCCCTAACAATTTATTTTTCCTGACATTTTGTTCTAGTAGCAATGGGTGAACAGGTGTGTTCCTACAAAGTGACATCATTGGACTGCTTGCTGGGAGCCACCAAGCTGTGAATTAGGTGATAGGTCGAACAACCACATACACTTAGAAAAACAATGCGCTGTTTGTCTTTGCCTTCAATGCTGTTAACCAAAAAGTACCATTCGCAATAGACTGGCTACCCATGTATCTGACCCACTTGAAAACGGTCCCATTCATTATATCTTGAACTGTGGTTGTGTCATGGAAGTGGGCATACTCTCGCCCTGGGGTTTGGGGGAGGAGTATGGAATTTCCCAAATAGATTTTTGGGTATGTTGTGCACTCTTTAGCTACACTTTTAGATAACCTATTCTTGTGGTCAAAAAAGCTATTTTTGTTATGTATGATAGTTTGTGGATTGTAGAGTACACGAAGTAACTTTTTAGTGTTTCTAGCAAACACTTTCAATAAGAAAAGGTGTTCATGCCTCAAGCAGTTGTAACCAGCAGTCCGGAGGAATGCGAGCGAGAGGGATAAAGTTTAGAGCTTAGGGCTAGGGTGGGGCCGAAGGCCCGCTACGTGAATCAACTTTTCACCCCCTCTCCAAATCCGACCCCAATTTGCACCCGTCCCTCCCTCCCGACACTCTTCAATGAAAGTTTAATTAGGGTGTCCCTCTCGGGTTAACGCCATCTTTTTGGACGAGGGCGCCTTCGGCACCATACTCTACTTCCCTAACAACCAGTAGTAGTAGTCAGTCATGGTCACCTTCATATGCGACAGTTGGTTAGGCCAATAGTTCTGTGCTCCGCTAAGGAAGCTACGCCAGTCTCCGTAGTTTGGGGTTAATGAATATTGAATTGACAGTACTGGTCAGAAAAAGGATTCCTTAAATAACAATGACGCAGCATAGGTTGCAGAAGTCACTGGTACTGTGTACCTTCCTTTTTTCCTCCCTGTTTGTTTGTTCTCTTTTAGTATTGGTGGTGTTACCATCTGTTTAACTTGCTATGTCAGATTCAGTTCATTGATCCAGATGTATTCATCTTTCTTTGTTTTTTGCATGTTTGAGTTTGTCACGTCATAGGACAGTTTTTGCTTGATAGCCCACAGTTCTTATAGACGGTTGCTTATTTAAAACTAAATTTGAATATTGACATACCAAACAAAGAATCACCTAGTGGACTTCTGACATTGGTTCTGCTAAGAATGAAATGGAAAAACAAGTATCTGATTGTAAGTGGCTTGCTGATCTATGATTGAAATTTACTTAGCAGCTGAAATAGATGACGAAATGCATTGTTGGAGTCAGTGAAGATCATCAATACATTGAACACACAAGGTGATATATTAAAGCCAGTTACTTAGCGGGAGATGTCTTTCTGTCTATGAGCAGTCGAGCGAGGACCGAATGAGCTCATTCCTGCTGATACCTCAAGGAGATCAAGGTACGATTGTGTGTGTGTGTGCATGAGGGTGTGTGTGTGTTCATGAGTGTGTGTATATTTGTGCCTTAAATTGTTTCATTTAGTCGCTGTCTTGAATCCTGTTATTTTTAAAAATCAGGCTTGCTGACCATTGTGTATGCCCAGTGCCAAGGAACAAATGCAACATATGCAAGCATTTTTTCCCCCTCCAGCATCAACAGTCACCATCACCTTCAGTGGATTGAACAGTAACCAGCTGATGTCATGCATTGCCATCCATTCGCATTTGCACACATAGGTAAGGTTCAATAAACCTCTTGTATGTATACCTGTATGTAGTATGGGTGCAATGGCATAATATTGACACATTGTGTTGTGTGTTCGTAGACACACCTCGACTAGATGGTGGTGCTAGTCAACTACATGGCAGAAGGCAGTTTTCACCAGGGTGCAAACATTCTGGACCAGCCAGACCTGAAGGATGAGAGAAGGTGAGGGGGTTGTGTGGTGTGTGTAACCTTTTGTTTTGGTGGGGCAGTCGCGACCAACTTCTCATTTGTCCCTGTTACTAGTGTAACAATGGGCTATTGCATTATTTAATCGTATACCCCCACAGAAGACAAGAATTAGTGTCCTGGGGGGCATGTCCAATGATTGTCGGGAGAGACGTGAGCCGTCTGGGGTACTGTAGGGGAACAGGTGTGTGTCCGGGGGGGTGGGGGGTGGGGGTGGGGTGGGGTGGGGGGAGACGTGAGCCATCCGGGGTACTGTAGGGGAACAGGTGTGTGTCCTGGGGGGGAGAGACGTGAGCCGTCCAGGGTACTGTAGGGGAACAGGTATGTTTCCCGCGTGATATGTATGGGTAAAAACAAAAAATGGACAAACTCTTAACAAAGGCTTGTGCCGGTGCACGTCCATCTTCTAAGTAACGCAGCTAGGTCACCATGTTTCTAGTATAGAAGAAGCAACTGAACATGTTATGTCTGAAGGCAAACACACAGAAGAATACAACAATGAAACTTGCCACTTCGCATATCACTTGTTTTCATGTTCCTTTAATCAACACCCTTTGCAAAGCTAATCGCATCTAATTTATTCATGCTTTGATTAGCACGTGATTACTAATCTGAAGCATTATAATAATTGGTCTCTAAATCACGCACAATATTTGACATCACAGTCTCCATCTTGACAGAGTGTGCAAATTGTATAAACGGTTGCCATCTTGAAAGAGAACTATGAGATATTTACAATAAACTAACACAAAGGTCATTAGATCCACTACGTGTAACTCAGATTTTGTAAAATAGAGATACATTGGGGAGGCATCCAAGAGCTTCTTACTTTTTAAAATAGGAGTGTCCCTAGGGAAGGGGAGTTTTCCAAGGGGTGACCAGTGTCCACTACAACTGTGTCCTGGGGGCAGTGGCAGATCCAGGCATATTTTAGGCTCATTAAAACCGGGCAATTATGGGCACGGGCCCATAATTGCCCGGTTTTAATTAACCTAAAATATGGGGTCAAAAAAATTGTCCAGGGGACTTCCTATGAAGTTAGTCGTGTGAATCTGTCCAGGGGACAAATATTTCATCAAAGCTGTCCTGGGAGGGGGGGGGGGGGGGGGGGGTACAACGTACTGTCCAGAGGGTTGTGTGCTCACATGAGCTGTCCAAAGTAGATGTATTTTATGTGTCTTCCGTGGGAGTGTACGTTTATTAAATGTAATAGCCTAACATACGTACATCCAAGATGGCTACTGTCCCCCTTCAGTTGATGCATACAAATACCTGTGTCTTGGATTACCTGTTCATTATCCCTTTGGGTTATTGTGGTGTTATTTTCTTTGTGACAAACATAGGGATACATAACGTGGGAGGAGGGGGTGGTTATTGGAATTACTGATGCTTTATATAGGAAACACTAGGACTAGGAGGGAATTATTCACCAGATTACCCTGCATCTGTCGTAAACCGCTTGTTAAACATCTCTCCTGTTTTTTTTGTTTGATGCATCTATAGCTGAGGTCATGTGTACAATGCATGGCAGGGAGGAATCACCTCCTCTCTCTCTCACTCCTGTTACCTTTCTCCATTCCCCTCACTCCCTCTTTCACCTTCCATCCCCCTCTGATCTCCATGTCCCTTCCTCCAGGCATCTGCTTGGAACCCACTCCCCAGATAGCAGCCAATGACAACCACCAGACAAGTGTAAAACAAGAGCAGGCCCAGCAGCATGTATATAGGTTGTGCAATGGGCAGAGCGAAGTGACGTTATTTGTCTTATTCGCCATTTTGAGTGTCGAAAGCAATAGTATGGGTAAGGCTTGTTGTGGGGTGAGTGGGCGGGGGAGGGGAGGGGGGGTTTCTTGTATGTACATTACACGTGATCCGCGCACTAGCATTCAGTGTGCATAAAAGTATTTGTTATGCTATAAATGCATACTGTCCCCATGCAGGCATCAAGTCATTGCAGACATACATTTCGAGAAGTACTGACTGACCAAACAAGCCTCAGTCCCCCAGCAGACACACCTGTTCCACCCCAGACGGCTCACATCTCTCCCCCAGAACACACACCTGCACCCCTACAGTACCCTGGACGTTCACCCAGGACACACACCTATACGTAGAGTATCTCAGACAGTACTAGTCCATAATGATTATCTTACAGGAGACCCCCGGAAAATGCACATTGTCATGTCACAAGCGGCTCGTTTTATGCATTTGCTATATGTGTATACATGGGTGAATTATATCAAAATGACGTTATCTTTTCCTTGGAGACGCCCCCTTACTATATACAAATCCATGATTATATAGTCGAGAAAGCGCCTACAGCAGATGGGCTTAACCCTTACAGTGCACAGATGTAGAAAATCGTGGTTACTATCTAATGAACTCGGACATCCCAAGCAGTAGCTGTTGTCCGTCAGCCACGTAACTTCTTAAGCGCATACATAAATAGCGTACATACATAGCACACGCACATATATAAACAACACGCGCGCACACATTGAAACGCATTTACAATCGATCGCGCGCGCAGACACATTTACCGCGCATTATGAAAATTCACAACATATAATAATTTGTATACAGAGTCCGGCTAAGAATACGGACACACCTTAAAAATAATTTACCTGCCAATTACAAAAATATATAGCCCACCCTTAACAGTTAACATATAACCTACAATAAAAATGCTGATAATTAGATATACGGAACAAATGGCGGTCTTAATTTATTTGCGAAACGCTAATGTTCTAACTATTTGGAATATGGCGTCGAAAATTTTGATGCCCCATAACTTGTCCTCCGTTAACATTTTAAACAAAAGCACATTTGAAATCGCCACACTGTCACCTATATATCCAACCATGGTATTACTATTTGTTTTTGAAACATAGGATTTCCTATACCTTAAGTACTGGTCCGTGTATATTTCGGCCATTTCAAATTCTCAATTATCAAATACTTAGAACACGATTATTTTGCCTCGTAGTCTAATTATTCATTTTCATTCCGTCATAAATTTTATGTGTACCTGCGTGTTCTAAATATTGGACTGTGCGCTAGCGTACAATTATATTGTAATTTTCAGTTCAATTTTTGGCCAAAATCATGCAAAAGTGAGATGAAATCATAACTGAACGGAGGATGGAGTAATGGATGTCTCAGAACCAGAACGTGCCACGAGTGCACTCACCACGCCCTCTTCACGTATACGCCTACTACTTTACTCGTCGGAGAAGATGTACCGTATGTGCGCATGCATGCATGTACATGTAGTAGTGCATTTAGTCAATGATCACTATCCCTCTTCACATTATAAGTACCGCATCACCACGACAACTCTCATACTTCCCGTAGAACGAAGGCCATACATACTGGTCAGTACATAGTGCATTTAGTCAGCAGCCCTGCTCCCTCCCTTCCTTCCCCGTTCCCTCCCTTTGCTCCTCCCTCCTCGTCCCCCTCCCTCCCTTATTGTGTTCAGTGTTTCCAGTCAGCATTTTTAGAAAAAGCATGAACCCCTAATGATTAGAATATCACACATGTTGTTTATTAACAGTGACCTAATGGAGCTGGGTACGTTTCTCTATACACAGGACAAGAGAGCAGACGTGGTATCAAGAGTAGCATTTGCAGAACCGATGTCTGCTTTTATAAAATGTTTTTATAAAATGTCACAGTTGCGGTTTCCCTTTTTATTTACATGTTTGTTGCTTGGTATGCAACATTGAATTTTTATATGCAAGCTTGATCGGAACCGTTTGTCATCAAATGCGTTGGGTTTCCTATAGTGTTGATAGTACTTAATAGCTCTGTTTTATTCAAGCCAGGTTTTTATGCGCAAGCACGGGCATAAAATCCACGGTAGAAGCTAAACGCGAGTCTGTGAATTGCATTTTGTATGTGAGGCCGCCAAAAATAGACCAGGCGAATAAAGATTGCACCATCAATCGGTAGCTGCATGTAGCCGGGCGGAATGATGATCATGCATATGACTGGAAGCTGACGTCCCAGGTATATAGTTTATACATGTACATATAGCCTTCTAGCTCCTTTCACGGTGGTTTGCTCCCATTGAACGCGTGGAAAGTTGACCCTACGCCCGAAATATTGAAATATTTACGTTGTCCCATAGCAACGAACCAGACAACCGATGTCACTTAGAATGTGCTTTGCACCAAGACACCAAATGCACAATATACCTAAAAAACATACTAGAAGTGGCGAACACCTCTGACTGTTATAGCAAAGCATAAATCGCCCGGCCTTACGTTGCTAACTGTTAGCATGGATTGTCGCAACCAATCGACTTACGCACGGCGTGTTTCGATATAGTGTATACAAAAAAGGAGTATGGCATTCAGGGAGTGAGACAGGCCAAACAACAAATACAGCGGTAAAGTACACTGTAGGTTGTATCTGTTTTTGCTAAATACTAACGATGACGCCTTTTCTGAACTATACGTTGAGCGTTCGAAAATCCGCCATTTTTGTCATGTAGGGGAGGTGTCTCTAAAGAATAAAAGACGGGATGATATTTTTCGGAAGATAGTACAAATGAGTTCAAAGAATTCAACTGCTCTGTGCATGTAACATGCATGACCCAGCAGCCGCATTCAGACGTGTATATTGTTAAAATACAAATTTATTGAGGTTCTGCAGAGCTATTGGAAGTATTGTTCTTTATTCTCTTTGCGGGAGGTGGGATGGCAGCTAGCAATTGTGGCTCAATGCTTAAGAGATGTTCTTTAAAATACACTAGGTTCTTCACTCTGTCTTTGATGGGAGCAAATGCCAGGGCAAGCCGATTAAACTTGGCATGTATAGACTCTGCACCTTGTTCACCAAGTAGGCCAAAGCCAACATGGTTTGCACTAGCCCACTGTACAGCATGATCTCCAAAAGGTGCATTTTAATTGGAACTGTTGCCTCTGGAAATGTATCCCGATAGAAGAGAAAGAACTCTAGAATAGCCTGTTTATTTACGTAGAGGACAAATTTTATAAACAAATCGCACAAAAGTCATTACTTACCTTGTCTAGTGCTTGAGCATGTGCCTCATCAATAGAGTTACGATCACAAATATTATGACAGTTACCAAATAAGGAAAATGCTGTAATAAACTGTGAAACTTTTCCCACTACCTCATCAGATCGATGGGGCAGTTGTTGTTGTGCCATTTGTGAGATTGATGTACAAAGGGTCTTGACATTGGGTAGCTGAGAAAAGTAGCCATGTAATATGAATTTTTATCTGCATAATAAAAAATTCTACCTTCAGTGCCTTATGGACATGGTTGCCAATAAATGCTCCACTGAAATATTGCTGCCTTTGAACTCCAAAGGGTTGCAAAGCATTGTCAAGTGTCTTGACAAATGGCCCTTCTTTTTCACAAAACCCTTTTTTCACTGTAGCTTGGCATTTGACAACCTTGGCTTCCTAGTGGTGCAGATGTTTTAATTAATTACTCATTTAAATATTTATTGCTACTTACAAGTGACTTGACAGATTTCATTTTGTCTGCAGCTTGTTTCAGAAGAGCCTTGGCTAGAGAATTTCTGTTACTATTCATTAATGCCATATAGGTTGCCATTTCCTGCAGTTCTTGCTGTGACTGCCAGGCCTCTTCAAGCTCCGCTTGGAGAGATGGAAGGATTTGAAGTGCTTCACTGTATTTAGAAAAGTTGGATGAATCAAACTCCATTGTAAGTGATGCTAACTCCAGGTCCAGCTGACAGCATAAAGCTTCCAGCAAATGGAATAGCTTGGTAAATATGCCCAGCATTATGTGGAGGCCAGGTGGGCAAACCTATTTTTCATGATGTAATTCATGCACATGCATTGAGCAATATGCTGGGTGAATTTACCTGCAAGACTGGAATGTCAAAAAAAGGAGGTGAGATACAGTTATAAAACATCTGTGCATCTTTTTTGATTCCCCCTGCTGAGACAAAGTGCTGGTGATCAGCATGCATACTCTCAAGGGTCCTCTCAGCAGCATGTCCTCAGACTGATCAAGAGATTGCCATCTTCTTACTCTTGATGATGCAGTATAGACAAGGGTAGCATCCTATTGCATGTTCATGATTTTACATCAGTTAAATTTGTATTGAGCCCACTTCACATACCACTGGCTCCAGATATGCCATACATCTTGGACAGAAACTCATAGTCACCACACACAAATACCTTGGTCGTGTACTGCCTGCAAATTAATAAAATTTTAATAAAATGCATTTTTACTTGTAAGCCTTATTTCCTACCTCCATTTCATTCCATGCAGATGTTAAACCTGGTCTTTAAAGCGGTCAAGTGCCATATGCAAATTGGTGATGCTATCACCAGCCGCAAAGCAGCTAAACACACACGTGTTATGCACTGAGTTTGGTGTGGCAACATTGACAATCTGAAAATTCATCTTGAATGTTCCACCACCCTTATCTCCTCCTATCTTTAACCACACCTCACTAGGAGGTATATAACCTTCATGCCAGGTAAGCCTGCCTGCCCTAAAAACATATCTAATCAGAGTATTAATCCATTTGTCATGACTTCTCTTACCTTTCATTCCCATCTAAGAGTTGTGCAACCTTGTCCACAAGATGTGGAATGTACACCAAAGGGGCTCCTCTTATCTCCTCGCCACCAGAAGGAAGTGGAAATGAAAAGGGGGCAATCTCACCTTTCAAGTTATCACCCACAATCAGGGTTGAAATTGTCGCATCCTCTCCTCTCCAGCAAGACGAATCCCTGATGATTTCAGCCACCTGAAAAAGACAGTGAGTTATACCACCTGCACTATTTTGTATAGCAAAGCTATACCGTCTTAGTAGTCGCAATTTATTCCAAGGCATGGCAAGCCCAGCCTTTATTGCCAATACCTCAGCAGCCCCAATTTCTCTTGAAGATGAGATGCCTGCTTCATCCAACAAAGATTGGCGCTCTTTATCAGTGAGGGTGAGTACTTCTCTCTGGATGAGGGCAGATGAATCTTCTCCACTGATAATGCTGTGCATTTCAGAGCACCTTGTCTTTACTGTCTTTGCACAGGCAGCTGAGGTTTGTTGCCTGGCTTTAGTAAGTTGTATGAATGTGATTGGTTAAGTGATATGTAATACTAATAGTACCATACCATCACTAAATGCGCTTAACTTGTCCTCCTAATCCTGTAGCAAGCTGTATGGCACCTGTTTCAGGACTGCAGGATACAGCCCTCTTCAGAAGTTCCGCTGCTTGTCTTTCTTCTCCAGGTGTAAGCGATGATACACATTCGTGTGCATCATATTCTACAGCTTTAACATCCTGACCACAACTTGTACAATGAACCAAAACTTCTGATAGCAGCAGAAGTATAGCATTCGATGCTGGTCTGATATGAGATGGAACAAGGGGGCCATCATCTGAGCAGAAAGGACAGTTCACAGAACCAGAGGCTGCTATCATATCAACTATGCACTTGGTGCATACGAGTGAACTGCATGCAAGTTCCAGTGGCTGTGAGAGAATATTAGAACATAATACACATTTCAGCTCCTTCAAGATTGACATGCTGTTCTTGGCTGCCGTTAGTGGACAAGGCTCATGTAGAACAATTGGAGGAGGGGCAATCTACCACAGATGGGTAATGAGCAAGTTAGGAGTGATGCCTGCTTGTCGTCCACTAGACACTGTTGACCTCCTAACATGTCCAAGTGCACACATTTTGAAGTGCTCACACACCTGCAGGAACACTTTTATTTCAAATACATGTATATGATTTTAAAGCAATAGTTCAACCTTGCATTCCTTCTCCTCATGCTTAAGCCACTGAAATGGGATGACAGCACACTTGTAATGCAACCCCTTTGTGATTGCGCTAATGATTCTCTGCATAGAATGCTTGCAACAGATGCAGAAACTTTCTGGTTGTATGCGGGCATCATCACCTGAGGTGTCAATGCTAAAGGCAATTTTCAGCTCTGCTGAGAAAACCTTGCAATGGTAGCAAGTATATGGCTTCTCTCTGGTCTTCTTTAGCCTCAGCCCACACACTCTGCAATGCATAGGCACTTGCTGGATGTGGTACTCCATTCCTATAATCATGTTCATGTACAATGCGTACGCATGAACTTTATCGATTATTCATAAAATTCGCTAGCCTTGTTTGTGGGATAGAGAGTACGTCAGCGCTTTAGGCTTGTTTATACCGATTGTCACACGCCTTCTGGTCATTTATATTATATGCTTACCTCATAGATCAGTACACAGAGTCCACGCTGCCGAGTTTCGTAACCACCCCTCGTAGTAATGTGCCGCGTGCTCTTATAAAAACGGCCTGCGCATACTATTATGGTGCAATTTGAGGTATGCGCATAGAATGGAAATTGTGTCTAGTGCTCTCAGTTGTTATCATTTATACATTAGCTGGTTCTTCTGAGTTATGAACAGCTTGAAAACATTGGGTGTCTTTAATTAGCAGTAAATTCACCATTTCGAAACCAATACCGTAATTGTCTAATTATTAGCACAGTTTCCAGCCGCAAACAACCGTGCTTTATTTATTTAAATACACTTATCAAAATTTTATGCTGGTATACAACATATATATGGAAATTTTCAAAAAAGAACTGATGAAATATACACACACAAAAAGACAATATTCACATACAACAGTGAGTGCAGATATAGGTTTCAGATGTTGGTACATCAATAAGACCCGTCAACCAGTCAGTAGCTGGTGCCATTGATAGGGTAATGGGTCACGCGAGACTGTAGTATTGTATTAATTTTTTTGTATGGCCTCAAATAAAACATACTGATACGCCACAAACATTCAATATAACGGCTTTCTGTTTATATATGCAGGTTGGTCCCACGTATGGAAGAAAGATAATTTGCGGTCTTCTTGCGTCTGAAGGAACAAGAAACTCGCGTGGGAGAGGCCTTAAAAATAATTCATCCAGACTATCACTCCATGAGAGTGAACAAAACGGCTCGCTATCTGAACCCAAAGCCTTATACGGCTGAGTACTTTGGATAAAAGTTGCACATCGACCAGAATGAAAAACTGGTTATGTTTGGAGTAACGCATGTCTGTGCTATTGTTGGCTACTCGGGGAAGATTGTGGGTTTTGCTAGTATGCCAGTAAAAAATACAGTTGAGATATATGAACACTTATTATGAGCTACTTACATCATGCATGCATGATTAAGAAATGTTCATCCTCTACACTTGGGATGTGCTGCTTGCTTGTTTTAATGTGTGCGTGTGTATGTGTGTATATGTGTGCATGTGTGTGTGTGTGTGTGTGTGCCTATAGACCAATTCTGGACGAATATGGTTTGTTTGATCAGGTGCGAGTTGACCATGGTAAGGAATGGACGTTGTACTTGTTTGTGCAAGAAGTATTGGCCCACTTACGGCACAGCGTAGACAAACCTCCCCACAGGCAAACCACATCAACAATGGTAAAGATGATTTGTCTGCCGCATGCATGTAAATCATCATTCCATTCATTAGAACCACAGAATTGAAAGGTGCTGGCCAGAAGTTAACCATCGTGTTAACTACCCTGTCAAGTCATGCCTCATCCAAATGCAAGAGAATGGGGATAAGTATTGTGTATCCTGGACTGCACTGCGTGTGTGCAATGTGGGAATACAGCTATTTACTGCTGCTTGGAACCACCATTATATTCCAGGTGGGCTACAACATCATCAATCAATGTTTGCTTATCATCCATTATTTATAAGGCAAAGGGATCCCCAGTGACCTCATGTCGAACAGCCGAGCAGTTAAACTACCATCAGACACAATACGTGATGTGCAGACAGTGATTACATATTATGAACAAAATGGAGGAACTATTACTCGGGATTCACACTTTGGTCAAGATCCACTGGCTGGAAAAGTTCACTTGACTACTGAACGCATGACAAGGTTTCAGCAGCAATTTCCTGACCTTTCTCCAGTTTTTCATTCTATCTGCAACAATGATTGCAACATGTTTAAAAGCTGTCGTAAATTGTACATTAGGCTCACTGAAGAACTATCTGCTTCTATAGTCAATCCTTAAACAATTATAGCTAGGTCATTGAGGTTTAGCTTAATATATGCATGGATGCCCAAATTACATAGAGGGCTTTGACTGAACTGAGTAAATAATCCAGTTCTCACACAACATTTTTTCCATGACATGATAGTCTGCATATGTCATCCCCCCTCCTCCCCACACAGATCCCACCCTTGTCATGGGACTAAGTTAATCCATTGGATACATGGGTCCATTAACGCTTGTGTATGTGTGTGTTTGTGTGGTGTGTGTGTGTGTGTGTGTGTGTGTGTGTGTGACACTGGTTGTCTGTACCAACTACAAGGCCTTTTATTTACTCTATTCCTTTCTACCGCTCTATAGACTCCAATGTGATCGACCATCTCATGGATGGTTCAGCTATGATATGTTCATGCATCATTAGAAGCGATATGAACATTTGTGAACATGTGTAGTTGCATGGATTGTTGTCCAATGTGTTGAACAAAATTTCATTTGTTTAATTAATGAAAGGCTCTCAGCGTGCACGTACAAACACAAACAAGTTTCATTATGACTGATGCATGTGCCACGTACTGTACGTGTTGAAACTGATATAAGTATGGCTACTTGCAGCCTTACGCTGGATACCTGTATGTGTGTGTGTGTGTGTGTGTGTGTGTGTGTGTGCACGTTTCACTGATATACAGTGAGCCACTGCCCACACATGTCCAAACACAGATATAGGCCTCATGCATGGATGCATAATATTTATTATGATTTGAAACTTGGCATCAGCAATTGCTGCGGTATTGGAATGCATGCAGCAAAATAAAATTAAGGCCTTAAGTACTACCTACACTATAGGAAACCCAACGCAAACGGTTCCGATCAAGCTTGCATATAAAAATGAAATGTATAAGAACCGTACATGTATATGCATACCCAGCAACAAACATGTAAATAAAAAGGGAAACCACAACTGTGACATTTTATAAAAACATTTTATAAAAACAGACATCGATCGGTCTGCAAATGCCACTCTTGATGCCACGTCTGCTCTCTTGCCCTGTGTATAGAGAAACGTACCCAGCTCCATTAGGTCACTATTAATAAGCAACATGTGTGACATTCTAATCACACAAATTCTAATCGTTCAAATGCTTAGAAATTTAGGTTTTCAGTTGTAAACTCAACGGTTCAAATGTTTAGAAATTTAGGTTTTTAGTTGTAAACTCAACGGTTCAAATGTTTAGGTTTTTAGTTGTAAACTCAACGGTTCAAATGTTTAGAAATTTAGGTTTTTAGTTGTAAACTCAACGGTTCAAATGTTTAGAAATTTAGGTTTTTAATTGTACAAAACTCAACGGTTCAAATGTTTAGAAATTTAGGTTTTTAGTTGTAAACTCAACGGTTCAAATGTTTAGAAATTTAGGTTTTTAGTTGTAACTCGCTTATATATCCATCGTCCAAGCCTCGGTTAGTGACTTAGAGAGTTTTCATGACTTTTGGTGCAAAAATCAAATTTGGTCGAGTTCAATCCCGAAGATGTCAAATCTGTTTATGTATTTGGTTATCCATTCCTCGTGTGTCCGGTTCCAGGAACCGGACAGGAAGTTATTTGGGCTGACGCTTTGTGAGAATAAAAAAGAAGTACGCATGCCTGAGCTAAACGGTTACGTGCCAGGTATACGCGGGCTTCAAAGTTAGCGCCAGTGGCATCTTAGCATTTTGATGGTGCAGGCGCACACTGATGGCTGCTATGCACATATGCATCCCTGTGTCAGTTTCTCCAGAAAACGTGTGGGTGGGTGTGTCTGTGTGTACATGTACAGGTTTGCATTTGCAAATGCAGCCAGCCTTATGGTGTGTAATGGTATTGTGTGTGTGTGTGTGTGTGTGTGTGTGTGTGTGTGTGTGTGTGTGCGCGTGCGTGTGCGTGTATGTGTGTGTGTGTGTGTGTGTGTGTGTGGACTATGTGTGTGTGCAAGGGGTTCATGTATTTGTGGCTGTATTTGATTGGCTTACCTTTTGGACTGTGGCCACACCCTATACTATCAGCTTGCTTTAAAAAAACTCTTCCTTTTACCATTAGTACCTCCCTCTCTGGCCCCTCCTCCTCATGAATGAGGACATCAGTAGAAGATAGCTGCAGTGTTCCATGATGACCACACACACCCAGCCCTCAAAAGCAAAAATACTGTGGTTTGAGGAAATCTAATCTGGCCATGGTATAGCACTTGACATACGTTCCAATGCTCTCTAAGGCAATTTCATTGGCTTACAGACTAAAATTCAAGCAAATGGATGCTTAATGCAGCTCATCCAGGATGGATGGGTTGTTGGTATCTGACACTGTGGAAGCTGGATAGTCAATTAAGTAGATAAAAGGGTGCTGTAGTAATGTATCTGGTTTTGTCGGATGATCCGCCTTAACTAGACGGGTGTTCCCCACCCTTTTTTTTTTTTTTAAGGCTTGCTTTCAATGTGATCAGTAGGGATGTGTAACAAGCACTTATCCCCTTTCTCAGTTAGAGCCTCAGTCACCTGCTGAGTGCAGAAATTCTCCTGGAGTGGTCCTCCAGGGATGGCACTGTGCACAGATGGTTTGGTTTGCAACTCCCAGATGGATAAACAACCTTGCTTGTATAGTACCTGCATTAGACCTTTAGCAGTAGCCAACTAGCTGCCACACCCCCTGCAATTGTTGCACGTGAAAATCTATTCCATTTGATGTATACTATATCTACCCTCCAGGGATTGTTCCAGTTGTAGCCATTACCCCTTGTCTTTGACATGCTTTTGGGGTTAGACTACTAACCTAGTTTGTCTATAATCTCATCACCTCTCGTTCCCATGACCATAAATACCTAAATATCAAACCTAATTTCCTGCACAGCCATGCCAGAGATTATATTAGGGGATTGGAAGCTGATCATGCACGTTCGCTGTACCTATGCACAGAATATCCGAGGTAGTGTTAATATTAATCACACCTCTGAATTTATGGATTTTTAGTGAAAGACCATAAGATTTGGAGTTGCCTCTCTTACAAAGTAAGCCAAAACGTTTACTGTAACTTGATCAACAAATAAATGCAGCTCTAGGAATATGATTTGACAATGCAATGTTTTTATGTTAGCCAAATTCATATCTGCTATTTTTTTGGCTTCACACTAGTGAAAGGATGGTATTTTTTCCCTGGGTAACTGCTCGTTACCTGTTAAAGCTTTCGTTTCGTTTTTGTGCTTTAAATGTCTTGCATTGTGCATTGATGAAGGTTTTAAATATTAAGAGTGATCCTTGCCAATGTTTTGCTGCAAGATCCTGAAAACATGATTTGGTACACAGGACACAGCTTGAAGTTGTGTTGTGTGGTTACTGTAATGCAGCGTGAAACTGACACCAAATTTTAGTACAGTCAAAACCCATGCATATGCCAATATACATTTTGGGTCACGTTTATGGTTTGAAGTTAATTTTGTTTTCATGCATGGGTGGATCAAAATTTAGGCTAGGAAGAATTCCACAGTACACAGACCAGCTAAAGTGAAAGCCTATGACTGCTTGAAAGGCTTTCCGCTTCACTTGTGGTGTTCAGGGCAGATAGTGCACATGAGATGACAGTGTGTACAACAGAACTCCTCCGCAGGACCATTGCGTCCATTCATAAAAAGTATGTCACTGTTACTTCTAATCTTGGACACAAGCAGCTACCAAGATCGAGGTTCTGAGGGAGACCACTGGCACCTCCCACTGGGATGTTCATTTTTTGTTCACAGGTAGGACACTTGAACACTTGTTGGGAACCACTTTTCTCTATCACAGAATGTATGCATACTGACAGAAGGAGTGCAGACATACACATAGTAGAATTCTTGGATGACTGCAATAGCAACGTGGTATACCTATCCTGCCCAGCCCCTCTTCCCACTCATTTACCTGCTATGGGATTCATTTGTCTCCATGGCTAAGCATATGGAATTTCTGCTGAACTATAAAATATCGTGCTCAGACACCATTACATCTCACATGGGTCTGGGTACAAAACATGATAGTTATAATTACTGGTACTGCACAAAGCAGTGCAAAAAAAAAAAATGGTTGGGGGGGGGGGGGGGGGGAGGGATTTGTGTATGGTATCAATACATGCATGGCTCCTTGCATCCAAATACCCAGGGCAGTACACTGGGACCCCACAGACTTGATGTATACATCACTTCCAATTATGCATAGTTATATGTGTCACACTTGATCTTGTTATCAAAAACAGACCTGAATAGCAGGATATATGTGTGTATGTTCAGAGTAATCATTAAAGATCAATGAGCATAGCATTATGTGAGCAGGTGTACTGCATGTACAGCTGGGAGGGAGGAGAGTGTGGAATGGTAGGGAAAACACACAACACAGAGCTGTAGATAATCTATTCACTGGGATGGATCTGTAGTGTGTTCTTTTGCTGGTTATCCAAGCATTCACAGTTTGTTTTCGGCCATTTTCAGCCTCTGTTCCAGAATGGTCTATGTCATGGGTACAATCACAAGATGATTAAATGGAAAATAATCTCACACCTATTAAACCTTTGGTCTTACTAAACATACAATGAGGCATATTAACCAAACAACAAATAAAAATGTTCTTTTGATATTTACATGGCGACCTGATGTCGACATAATATCTTCCTAGGTAGTATGACATCTTTCTTTCTTCTTCATTAAGAATCACATGGTGGAGAGGATCTGGGTTGAATTTCACCGTGCAACAATCCAATGAAAAGCAGGTCTGATTGATATGGATAAAAAAGGAATCTTGGACAATGCTGCTTTATCCTGGTTTGAAATAAATGTTGGAGCAATGATGACAGCATAATAGTTCTTGGAATCAGCACCACGTCTCACATCTGATGTGGAAATTCCTGCATGAGTAGCTGTACATGTTTCTGCCTCCATTTGTTGAATAGCAAGAAAGCTTTTAAGAACAGGTGGACATTGTACCATAAATGTCACAATTTATATTTCCTATTTGAAACTTGCTGTCATATTTAACAGCATTCAAGTCTGGTTCCATTCATTAGATATACATGTTTCACTTCTGTAAATTTATAGAAAAAGGCTTTGCATAAGTGCAATACACGACAAATGCCATCACTTGACTGATTTAGGTGTATGTACTGATTTCAGATTTAATGTATATGGAATGTTGCACGAGATTCAAGTTTGACCCTTGTGGATAGATTATATACACACAAGTAAATAAAAACATTCTCTAACAAGATCTGTTGTTGGTATATAGGATTGACCAATGGTGGTGTAAAAAGCATGGAAACAAGTGTGACAGAAATTTTGAAATAGGCCTATATTAGCCCATGTGTGCTAATATAGGCCTATTTCAATTTTCCAGTAAAATTTCTGTCACACTTGTTATATGACAGCAAGTTTCAAATAGGAAATGTAAATTGTGACATTTATGGTACAATTTCCACCTGTTCTTAAAAGCTTTCTTGCTATTCAACAAATGGGTTACATGAACCCCTTGCACACACACATACACACACACACACACACACACACACACACACACACACACACACACACACACACACACACATACCATTACACACCATAATGCTGGTTGCATTTGCAAATGCAAACCTGTACATGTACATGTACACACAGATACACCCACCCACACGTTTTCTGGAAAAACTGACACAGGGATGCATATGTGCATAGCAGCCATCAGTGTGCGCCTGCACCAACAAAATGCTAAGATGCCACTGGCACTAACTTTGAAGCCCGCATACTGCGTATACCTGGCACATAACCGTTTAGCTCAGGCTTGCGTACTTCTTTTTTATTCTCACAAAGCGTCAGCACAATTAACTTCAGCGGCGTGGGTTCCGGAACTGGACAGACGAGGATATGGATAACCAAATACATAAACAGATTTGACATCTTCGGGATTGAACTCGACCAAATTTGATTTTTGCACCAAAAGTCATGAAAACTCTCTAAGTCACTAACCGAGGCTTGGACGATGGATATATAAGCGAGTTACAACTAAAAACCTAAATTTCTAAACATTTGAACCGTTGAGTATACAACTAAGAACCTAAATTTCTAAACATTTGAACCGTTGAGTTTACAATTAAAAACCTAAATTTCTAAACATTTGAACCGTTGAGTTTACAACTAAAAACCTAAATTTCTAAACATTTGAACCGTTGAGTTTACAATTAAAAACCTAAATTTCTAAACATTTGAACCGTTGAGTTTACAACTAAAAACCTAAATTTCTAAACATTTGAACCGTTGAGTTTACAACTAAAAACCTAAACATTTGAACCGTTGAGTTTACAACTAAAAACCTAAACATTTGAACCGTTGAGTTTACAACTAAAAACCTAAACATTTGAACCGTTGAGTTTACAACTAAAAACCTAAATTTCTAAACATTTGAACCGTTGAGTTTAAAACTAAAAACCTAAATTTCTAAACATTTGAACCGTTGAGTTTACAACTAAAAACCTAAATTTCTAAACATTTGAACCGTTGACTAAATTTCTAAACATTTGAACCGTTGAGTTTACAACTAAAAACCTAAATTTCTAAACATTTGAACCGCTGAGTATCGGGAGTTTAGAAGTTTAGAGTTTTAAAGCGAAAACCAAGTAAAATTATAAATAAGGCAACTGGGAATGAGGGGATAGAATTTAGTCCGAATCGTACAAGGTAGTAAAATTCCAAACAAGTTTGAGCATTTGGCCGTTTGAAGTGTACAAATTTAGATATTTATATGTGCGATGACGTATATTCCGATGACTAAACTTCCGGTCCAGTAATTAGAGGTTTGCGCCAATTTCGTGATAGAAAATAATATTCCAATTATTTTGACTGATTGGGATATGGGGTTTATAAGTTTAGACTTTTAAAGCGAAAACCAAGTAAAATTATAAATAAGGCAACAGGGAATGAATTTAGTCCAAATCGTACGAGGAAGTAAAATTTCAAACGAGTTTGAGCTTTCGGCCATTTGAAGTTTAGGAGTTTAGATATTTATATGCGCGGTGACGTATATTCCGAATGACTAACTTCAAATGGCCGAAATGTCCAGCAATGAGATGTTTGCATCAATTTCGTGATAGAAAATCATATTCCAAATATTTCAACTGATTGGGACGCGGAGTGCTCTAAAGGTGCACGGACCTATATGGTCCGTGTACTTTTCCACAATTTAATTTCTCGTCTTTCTATTTATACATGGAGGACCTTTTGGGCTCGAATGTCAATGTTGCACGTGATCGAATTCAATTTGTGGCCTAAATTCAGCGCATCGCAAAGTATTGGAAAATGAAAAATGAATTATCGTCGTCTTTATCAATATAATGAACAATGCTCCATCTGCAACAGAATAATGGCCTGGAAGCAGTGCTGACCTGTCTCCAATGACCGGAATCGATCCCTCTGCACGGAACACGTACGCCCTGTAGGCGTGTGTACCTATTTATAAGTTGTTGCGTTCTGTATCGTGTGGTGTGTACCCGATGCTGTTTGTAGTATAATGTGTGTGTGTGTGTGTGTGTGTGTGTGTGTGTGTGTGTGTGTGTGTTGACGAAGATTAATAGTGTGTGTCTTAAGTTTTTACGTAGCTATACCTCAATCGCCAGTCAGCGTCCTGTTTAATGGCATACGAAAATGTGATCAAATGTGACAGTTTAGCCATAGATTATAAATCACCTTAATTATGACATTATGGAACCCTTCCTCCTCACCGTCCCTCCCTCTCCCTCTCCCTACCTACCCCTGCCTTTCTATATCTATAAAGTGTGTACAACAACAGCACTGACAATTCTAAGATGGTTGCACAAGGTCAGAGTACCTTATCAGGTTGCCATAGTACCTAATAAGAACAATGGTGCAAAGCATGATCTGCCTCTGGGTTGTCAACTGTTCCAATTAATGTCATGTATCCCTTAAAGCTTACTAATGTTGTCATTTCTTGCATGTAACATGTACAGTTCGTGACAAATGAAGCCAGCTTTGTGACCTGAAGTAGAGGGCCCCACGGTTATTGTGCCCCCTTATTAGGCACATCCTTGATGGTCTACTTACAAATACAAGACGAACAGGCCAGTACTAGTGTGTATCAATTAACACTGCAATAGGAAGTAGAACCAAGAACTGCATGTTAACCAAAGGGGAGATATATCTAGTTCAAGAAGGCATGCCTGCTGGTGATGTATGTGTGTGTATTGTATGTATATGTACATATGTATGTATGTGTGTGTATGTATGCATGCATGCATGTGCATGTATGTATGTATATAATTATGATAATAATAATAATAATAATAATAAATAATAAATAATACACAGATTGCTCTCATTCTACTACGCATGTGTGGTGGATTTACCAAATTGGTCCATATTGCACGTTCCACTCCCCCATCCCTGGCATTGGATGAGTTGCATGCCTTTGATGAGCAGGTTAGGTGCACCTTCACAGAGTGCCAAGCTATTGACACTACTGACAGTTCTTGGATGCAGGCCCAGTTGAGCTTAAGCAGAGGTGGCCTGGGGCTTCGTTCACTAGCTCATCACTCTAATGCAGCCTTTATCGCCTCCATCAGTACTGCAGGCCTTGCCACACCATCAGATAATTTCCTGGCTGATGCGGTCAATTCCTACAATAGGTGTGTTCCCCCTGAGAGTGCAATTAATATCAACAGTATTGCATCTTCTCCTTGCCGACAACACACTCTATCAGCTGCATTAGAAAACATTCAATTTAACTCTCTTCTATCCCAGAGCTCTGTGGCTGACAAGGCTCGTCTCCTGTCTATCTCCTCTCCCCATGCCTCTGCTTGGCTCTCTGTAGTACCATCTCCAGGCCTGGGTCTAAGCTTAGACCCCAACGAGCACCAAATGGCCATCAAGTGGTGGCTGGGGCTAAACACCTCACCTGGCTCACCTCCCTGTGCGTTGTGTCCAGAACATCCCTTGGATCCCCTAGGTCACCATGCAATAACATGTAAGAGTAGTGGTGATGCTGTATCCAGGCACAACAAGCTCAGGGATGTAGTGCTTCAAACCTGCCATCATGCCTGCATCAGCGCCAAGGCAGAGGCCGGTAGTGGACTAGGACATGAGCTTCGGAACACACGCCCTGCTGACATCCTAGCTTCCAATTGGCTCTGTGGCAAGCCTGCTGCCTTTGACCTTACTGTGGCGTCTCCGCTTAACCCTACTCTTATCTCTGAAGCGGGTCGCACAGCAGGGTCAGCAGCGGTTGCTGCTGAGCTAAGGAAGCACTCTGCCAATGATGCCAAGTGTTCCGAGCTAGGGTGGACATGTATTCCCCTTGTGGCCGAGTCATATGGAGCCTGGGGCAACGAAGCGATGCAAGCTTTTTCACGGCTTGCATCATACCTTGCCACAAGGACCAACTCCCCCAAGTCCAAGGTTGTCTGCAGCTTGTATGGCCACCTTAATTTGACTCTTGTGCGAGCCAATGCCCGAGCCCTCCTCTTAAGATGTGGCTGTTCCCTTCAGGAGGGGGATAGTTCCTCATTGTCACTTTCATAGCCAGTGTGTCTCAGTGTGTCTGGATATGTATGTATGTATTAATAATAGCATTCGTTATTTAGTGCATTTATTCTGATTAGTGTATTCTGCTGCATCATAATTATTATTATACATATTAAATAATAATAATAATAAATAATAATAATAATAATAAATAATCCTATTTTGGGGAGACAAGATCATATTGTCAGCAGAAGGTG